>KV751316.1:2865934-2939402 GCA_001698575.1 Mola mola
CTCGAGGATGTCAGCACGAGTACCAAATTTGCATGATTTTTGAGTGTTGTGTGAAGGGAGAATATTGGCCAACACGTATGTTTCTCGCAGATTCACGGCTCAGTGACAGAAAACAAAAAGAAAATTCAACCTGCAGCACATGTCCTGTTATTACACACTACAGTGTATTATTTCTTTGAATAGGTATTGCAAATAATACTACATAGTATACAGATTAATGTGCGTGTACTGTGTAGTGTTAACAAATGTGGTACGGAGTTGGGGTGCATCTTCAGGCTTCTCCTGCGAAGAGATTGTTGTGAAGTGGGCGCAGATCCTGTGACGCCTAATGAAGAAAATACTGAGAACATCATTTTTTAATTGGTTTGCTTCAGCTTTAAGAAACCACATTGTGTGTAGCAGCCACAGAGTTCAGGCTGCCGGAATTCCAGCTTCAGATCCAAACCCCTGCAGCCTTTTCTCCAGCACTCACAGGTCTCGCTCATCATGGTTTTACTGAACGTGCCAACTGGGAGGCTCAGACTGAAAAATTAGGCTCATGGCTGAAGGCTGAATATTTTCCTTTTCCCTTTGGTCTCCTACAGTGTCCTAATTATTTGGCATGGGCCTGTTTTTGCTTTTCACGTGTTCCATAATTTTCCTGGTTTTCATCCTTCGATCTGGAGCAGCTGGACAGCTGCTGCTTTTTACGGTGTAGTGGACCGACCGGGCTTCTCTACTCACAGACTGTGACGGTGACAACAGATGCAAAGGTCTTTCTTCATATTATTATTGGCTGTACAAAAAAGCAAAGTTTGTATTTATTGTGTACAAATGTTAATTAATAAAAAAAAATATTCAAACATGCTTGTGCCTTTGTGCGTACTGTGTGAGACTGTGTGTGTGTGTGTGTTTTGGTACCCTGTACAAAAGTGGGTGTGTTCATGATAATTACCCAGTAAACATGTGAGCTGAGCTTCCTGAGCAGAGCGGGAGGAAAGAGCACTGGGAATGCTTTACTTCAGTCACGCAGAGAGCTTTCTCCTCTTAGTTTTTCACTCATGTTTTAACAACACTTGTTGATTTGTCATGCACGCTAGAGATAAACAAACAAACCGGTCCTCAAAATGCAGCCTCGGGTCATCCTGTGTGAAGATCTATCTGTGCTCCAACCCAGAGGGTGAGTGAATGACTCATTTCCATTGAAACATCAACTTCATTCTTCTGTTCTCGTGCCGTGTTCATTGTGTGACTGCAGGGGTTTGTGTTTTTGTTTAGACAGTGTGGTGGAGCGCAGAGCACTGAGAGAGAGTGTGTTCCCCAAACTTCGAGAGCACTGCAGGCACACACTGGGCCTGGACGTTCGGGTGAGCACATATTCTGTATTTACTGCTCAGTGAGGAGAAGGCTTGCTGAGGTCAGATGAAGGCTCTGGAGATAATGCACTCAAACGTACTCAGTTATGTCATAAACACTTGGACTCAAGGTAACCACAAAACTTTAAATCACTGACAAAATTTGGAAAGAATATACAAAACAGAGAGTTGCTTTTTTCTTTTATTCTAACTAGATGTTTGAGTGAAAAGTGCCTTTTTATTCTTTGTCATTCCATGCCCTATATTCATGTAATCTTTCTGCCTTTATCCCACCTTTCAGCATATTATCAACAGTTTCTGAGCATTCAAAATATTAAATGTAGCGATATTAGAGGGCCGTGGGTAATAATTAATCAATGTTTAGTGTCTAACTGATGTGGAGTGGTGATGTTCTGAGATACTACACTAACACAAACAGAGTTGAATGCCTCATAACTCAGCACTCTCCTTACTTCTGTCACACGTTTCCCTTGAGGCCATTACTGTAAAAGTCAGTTCTTCTCAGCTGCCTAATTGAATCTGACAAAAACAAAACAAAAAACAATGAGCAGCTGTAACACGACTCCAGCGCAGCTTCTCTCTTCAGCAGCGTGTGTGATCAGCAGGCTGAGGAATATCACATGTCACTGAGGCACCACCTGGCCAATTGTTATTAAACCTTTTCATCAGTCACCTCTCCAAGAGATTGTTCTAACCGTTACCCTGTGTGTGTGTGTGTGTGTGTGTGTGTGTGTGTGTGTGTGTGTGTGTGTGTGCAGGTTATAGACCCATTTGAGTCCAGGGATCCCACTCGTTGGCCAAACAGAGACACCAGACAGCAGCTGATTAAAGAATGCAGAGAGAGCTCAGCGGGGCCATTTTTACTGGTGAATATACCAGCAGGACTAATTGCCCCATAAGTGCAGTACACCTCAGGCTCTACTGCAGCAGCAGAGTGTTCCGAAATATTCAGTGAAATCCCAGTAACCACACAAATCAGCAGACATTAAATCACTCCTTGATGAATGCTGAGCGTTCTTGTATTAAAAGCTCTTTGTGCTTCCTGGAGGGTTGGACACAGAATCCTAAATCTGAGGATTTAGTGAGTATGACATATTAGTGAGTGTGACAGCATGATACAACAATATACAGGGGCAAAAAAAATGTGGACAATAACACTGATAACATTCAACAGTGATGATATATGATGTGCTAACAGTCAGGATTCTTTTTTTTAATTTCTTCCTTCCCTTTTAGAAGCAGCTCTTATCATGGCTGCCACTCACAGCCTCAAGTGAAATGAATGACCAAGATTTTTATCTGACTTTATCTGACATCTTTATCCATCGAAACAAATTCAGAATGGATTGAAATAAAAATATTTCACGAGTTCATCTCCTGCACACAAGGTGTGGCCATTCTCCATGTGTGTGACATTCAGGTGTCAAGTTTCCACATCACACTTCTGCTGCTGGAAAGTGGACCAGGATTGGCTTCATGGCTATTTGTGATGGCCCAAATCGTGCTCATAAGCCCCGACCCTTCAAATCAGTTTCGGCGGAGCACAGAGGAAATGTGTATTTTGGGCAATAAATGTGCTAACAGCCTTAGAGTGTCTCTGCACATACGTCACTTTACACAGTGAAGCTGTGCCTTTATAGCACCTGCATGTCAGTTCTGTACCAAGTGCTGCACACAAGAGGAAAACATTTCTATGCAATTTTAATAAATCAATTATCACCGACACACGTGCGCACGGCTCTTTCTGACGTTGCATCCCAAGTTGCTGTCCCCTCTGTGTCCACACGGCGGCGCTGCAGGCTCTGGTGGGACACCAGTACGGCGCAGCCTGTCTGCCCACCCACGTGGAGGCTTCGGAGTTCCAGCTGCTGCTGCAGGAGAGCCAGCAGGCGGGCATCAGCACCCAGGAGCTGGAGAGAGTGTACGGCAGGGACGAGAACGCGGCCCCTCCCTCCTACTGTCTGAGACAACGCTGCCGTCCTCAGGTGGTCACACTGAGCCCCGTGTTTATGAATGAATGGCTTCTGTAATGATTAATATTGATAAACATATTCAGCGTTTAGAAGTATTCATTAAGGAAGGACTGCAACAAATGCAATCATGCATCACAGTCTCAATAAGATCTCATTTGGGCTCAGCGGGCGGATGTTGAGGAGGACGAGGAGGTGCAGACGGAGGCTAAAGAAGACGAGTTGAGGAAGGTGTTTCAGGCCACTGCGAGTCTGTGTGTCCACAGGGGCCTGATGACAGCAGAGAGAGCCCTGCGTTACAACACGTCAGGTGGGATCTATTCTGTGTGTGTATTACGAGCACAATGTTGGGATAAATTTGGTGCTCCGTTGCTTCTCTCCAGCCCTCGATGCCGACTTACGATTCGCCCTGTGCGGGCGTCCCGTGAGTGACGTCGTCGGACGCTGCCTGGTCTACGTCCACAAAGTTGTCAACGTCAAAGGGGAGAGAGAGAAGAGGCCGACCTCAGGGCCTCAGCCACATCCAGGGGTAGGAACACATCGTTTCTGCTCTGTTTCTATCAGAGGATAGGCCATACACCATTTAGCCGCTGATTAATGCTACTGTTTGCTTTCATAAAGCCATTTGAATTACTATTAGGATGATTTTTGGATATAAAGTTAGTTTAACAGGAAATAGATTTAAAGCACTGACAGTGAAGCTCTTTTTCTCCCTTTTCATCTCAGGCCTTGACCTTTGACACCGACTCACAACTATTCTCACGGCTTTTTGACGACTTCCTCCCTGGCCTCATCACCTCCTCCCAGCTTGTAGTCTACACCACCACCACGGAGTGTGACCCTCGCCACGGCTATACGACAGCCAGGAGGAGGTGCTATGCAGAGTCTCTGTGCCTGCAGGTGCACGCCGACCTCGTGGGGCTGATTAAAGCCGTGAACGTCTCAGGGACCAGGGATGACACTCTGATTTGTGACGCGCTGGCCAGAGAGGAAGCTGAGCAGGAGGAGCTCTGCGACCTCCTGTCTGGGTTTTATGATGTCATTCGGCCAGAGGAGGAGAAGGTCAGGATAAAAGTGTTTTTTTTGTCGAGAATTAAAGCACAAATGACATTTTTCCAACTGCTTCCGGACATTCAGTACAATTCACTTGTGTCATGACTCTGTGATGAAACTTCTCTAGTATTCTACTCGCGTACTTTATCCTCATAGATCAGAGCCTATGTGGAACAGAATGAACATCAGCTCCCTCTAGTGGTGACTGGAGGCCCGTGCACAGGGAAAGCAGTCCTGCTGGCTCACTGTGCTCAACAGGTTTGTGAACTGAAATGTGACACTTCTTTTAAATGGACATATCCTTTACACAGTGTATTAAAAAAGTTCTGTTCACATTTAGTTCCCCTTTTTAGAAATAAATACATAGATACACAATAATTCTAATCATGCTACAAACAGACAGTAGTTATAAACACTATTTTCTTCCTTTCATTTTTCCTTAGGAAAGAGGAACATAATTACTAGACCTTCTTTCCTGAGCATTTAATGGATATATAGTTTTCCTGGTTCGAAACAGGTATACAGTCATAAAGATTGGGCCTACGTATTAATTAATTAAATAATGGAAATGATTTTGTAACTATTTTGATTATTGATATTGTTTAAGTCATTTTAAAGCAAAAATGCTCATAATTCAGTGGTTAATCTTGAATATGAATATTTTATACTTTTGGAGAAAAAAGGCATTTGAACACACTGGATTCTGAAAAGTAATGATCGATATTTTTCTTTTTTACAATTTAGAAAGCGTACAAATCATTAATGACTTTTAACTATTCGGGGTGCCTTAAGTTTTTTAAGTCCACTGAACTTAAAAAGACAAGATAAGGTAAGACAAGACGATGAAAAATGTTTTTTAAGTTAGAATAAGAAAATTTAGCAACTGTCAGATTAAATAATAATGATAATTATTATTAGTTGCAGCTCTATGTTAAATTGTGCCGAGATAAAACAAAAGAAACATTTCAAGAGAAGAGACTCAGGCAAAACTTACTAACTGTAAATCTTCAGTCTTCAAGCTGGACAAAGTCAGGAATAAAAAAAAACCCACAAACAGTTGCAGACAAACCCAAACTAAGTCCTACAGATATTTGAAGACAATCCAATAGGATTCTGTGCTTCCTGGTGGCGATAACATGTTAACAGAGCTCCTTCTCTCTCCACAGATCAAGTCGTGGCTACCAGACTGTGATCCTGTGGTCATCACTTGTTTTTGCAATCTGTCAATCAACCCTTTCCCAAAACAGCTGCTGTCAAGCCTTTGTTACCAAATTGCTGGCAGATATCATCACAGCTTGTCACCCTGTGATCAAAATCCCAGCGACCGGGATGATCCTCGCTGCAGAGACGATGCTTCCAAGTGTAGCCTGATGTTTCCCCCAGCTCATCTCCATGAATCCTCCAGCAGAGAGCAAGTTCCTGACTGTAACCTTCTCTCATCCCTCCTCTCGATCCTGCCTTCTACCAAACAGCCTCTGTTTCTAATCCTCGATGGCCTGGATCATATCCAAAACGACTTTGGGTCTCAGATCATTGGGAGCTTGCCCTCTCCTCTTCCTCCCTGTGTCAAAGTCATCCTTGCGGCCTCCTCGAACCGGGCCCAAGTCCTGCAAGTCCTCAGCCCGCTGCGTGGTCTGTCAGTAGGCAGTGGGCAGGGGTCAGGATACGTGCGTGTGCCGTTGGGCACAGCGGACAGGAAACAGTGCTTGACGATGCTGGCGGCGCTGCTGCACGGCTCAGGGAGGACGGTGACTTCAGGGCAGCAGGCGCTGGTGAACCAGGCGCTGACGTCCTGTTGTCTGACACTCTACACTCGACTCCTCCACCTGCACACCTCGCTGTGGCACTCTGGTACGACTGATGCAGTAAACACAGAAACAGCATCAGAAAGGAAAAGGTTGCTGTTGTTTCTTTAAAAAGCACAAAAAAGTACAAAATAATGGAAAAGTTTATTTTGTAATTTCATTTGTATTCTTTTTTGGCTTTAATTTTGACGATTGTGGCTTGTACAGATACAGTCCAATTTTGAGATGTGGGGTTTTTGGTTTGAGTTGTTGGCCATAATTATCTAAAACTAGTATAGTAAAATGCTTAAAACCTTTTAGTGGATGTGTAATGAGTCTAACAGGAGTAAATAGTGCAGTTTTTGGGCTACTTTCAGCTGCAGGTTCTGTGTGCCCGACCAGAGATTACTGAATTAAAACAAAATACTGTATACACAGTATATATATATATACTGTATATATATTATTGCATAGAAATTTAGGTGATATTTGCATGAACTACATTTTTATTAAATCATTTTTTTTTTACACACCCTAAGCATTATGAGAAGAATCAATAAAGAGAAAAATGAAGTGCCATAAATCACTGTGATAAAAATCTACATGCAGTTTTTCCTGCAGCCAAGACAGTTGTCAAAGGCCTACTTGGCATTGTCTGGCATGACTCGGCTCAGCTCTGCTCGCTTTTGATTTTTTTATTG
Organism: Mola mola; assembly: GCA_001698575.1. Taxonomy (NCBI): domain Eukaryota; kingdom Metazoa; phylum Chordata; class Actinopteri; order Tetraodontiformes; family Molidae; genus Mola; species Mola mola. Next base: position 2,872,798 of record KV751316.1, read on the forward strand.
ATAAATCTATGGATCCTGCATGGTTGACTCAAATATTTCCCCCAAAACACCCGGGAACATCATACATTTGATCTCCTCCATTCTTACCTTTTGTGCCCCAATCAGTTAAGAGTCACGCCTGCTCTGATTCTGTCCGCAGCGGGAAAGAAAAATAACTGGTACAAAAAGCAAGCTGAGATAGAAAGTGGAAATTAAGGTAAATAGTATGCAGCACACTTTCTTTGCATGAAATGGAACCTTTCAGGCCTCAGCATAGTATTAGATCACTAAAAAAATAGTGTCCGTACATTGAAGAGTGGAAATGATGATTAACTATTATCGAAAACAAAAAAATGAGGTTGCCCTGATGCCACTCTTACATTTCTCTCTTCCTGTAACTTGTCTTGTCATCAGATTCAGATGTGAACGAGTCGTCGCTACCTAACAGCGTCCATTCATCCATTTCCTGTCTGCTGGATCACCTGGAGCAGAAACACGGCTCCTCTGTCGTGAGCCGCGCCGTCTCCTACCTCACCCTCTCCAGGACTGGGCTGACTGAGGCCGAGCTCGCCGACTTGCTCTCCAGTGACGAAGAGGTGATGTCTGAGTATGTTTGGTGGGACGAGAGGTCTTGCCCCAACGTGAGGGTCCCGCAGGTCGACGTGGAGAGACTTCTGCTGGATTTGAGGAGGTTTCTGATGAAGAGGACAGTTGCCAGGCTGCAGGTTTTGTTCTGGGTGAGCAGACATTTCAAGCTAGTGGTGACCAAAAGATATTTGGGCACTCTTGAGATGAGGAGCACGATCCATTCGGCGATGGCGGACTATTTCAGTGGCCGGTGGGGTCATGGAAGTGCTAAACCACTTCTTAAAAACCTAAAATCTTCATCAAGCAAGGACCCGATCCAAATGGCCCTGTACATAGACAGGCAGCCTTCCAGCCAGCCGTTTCTCTTTGCCTCCTGTTTCAAAGAGGTCGGCCATGTGAATTTCAGGAAGCTCTTAGAATTGCCGCATCACTTGCGGGAAAGCAACAAATGGGAGGAGCTGGAGTGTGGCCTGTTAATGTCTCTAGGGTTTCACCAGGCTATGGTCCGAGCGGGACTCCTGGAAGGTCTGGTAGCCATTTTGGAGTCAGAGGAGTGGTCATCCCGATGTGAATTTTTAAGAGAAAGAGCACTAATTGCGAGGATATTAAAGTCTTCCTCTTGCTTGCTGCGGAGTTCACCCCTGCAGCTGCCCACGGTGATGGAGACAAGCCTCCTCCCGTACCTGGAGGTCTTCCCTGCTCTCAGCAGATATATCGGAGAGATCCGAGAGGAGAGGAAAAAAAGAGGAAGCGGATTAGGAGTAGCGCTTTGCCCTGCTCCCTCCTCTGTACCGATAATCCAGCGTTCAAACTGCGGTGACCACAACAGGGAAGTCTCTGTTAGAGAGGTGGCCGCTGCAGAGTGTGGGATTGTAGCAGAGATCATGGAGGACAGCACTGCCTGGTTTTGGAAAGGCCCCGGGTGTGAAGTAGCCGAACTTTCATTGAGCTGCGAGCAGAAGGAGATGAAGTTCGTAGGAGTGAAGAGTAGCGCACAGTTCATGCTGCTTTACACACAATGCAACAAGCTTTTCTTGTGGGACATGACAGGACCCGAGATGTTCCTGCAGCTCCACGACTCTCTAAAGTCATACCAGCAAGCACCAAATGAGGTTGCGGGGTTTGTTGCGAGTCGGAGAAAGTTATTTCTGTGGTGGAAAGATGAGAGCTCAGTAAGTGCATTTGACGTCTCCCATGAGACCGTGACTCACATCCACTGTCAGAGCTGTGTCACCTATGTGGTTTGCTCCTCTGATGGCTTCTACATGTACTGTGGGCAGGTGGAAGGCACAGTGTCCATATTTGACACCGACACTGGCAGTCTCCTTGGCACCTGGTCAAACTCCAACCACCACCCTGTCATGTGGATGGTCCTCTGCGAAGACAAGAGGGAAGTGGTGTGTGTCGACAGGACAGGGAATGTCAGCGTTTGGGATGTGGCAGCTGGAACGCACCAACCCAGGCTCGTCACACAAAGCTTTAACGGGGGCGACTTTACTAACGTCCTCAGTGCAGATTATGCAGATGAAATTTGCACTTTGTTGGTGTGTCAGCCTCACCAGGTTTCACTGTGGGCTACGTGTGACTGGGAGCTGTGGGACCAGTTCTTAGCTCCACAGGGGAGGGCCTTTGCTCACGCTGTGCTGTCCCAGGATGGCCATCTTTTCCTGGCTTTGTTGGACGGCTGTTCCCTCGTCTTGGTGTGGCGAGTCAGCACAGGGGAGTGTGTTCTCTCCTTAGAAACGAACAAACAGCCCAAGGCACTACTCAAAACGTCCTTGGATATAATTTGTGTTGCTCACGACGGCTGTCTGACAGCGTGGGACACTGAGACAATAGATGCTGCGGGCGCAGCTCTGAAAATGGGATTTGGAGTTAAGGAAGTGGCAGTTGATCAAACAGACGCGTGGTTCTACACGGCTGACGGCTCAGAGATGGTGTGGAGATGGAGATCAGAAACAGGACTTCCACATGCTCACTTCTTGCATGAAGGTCCCGTGAAAAAACTGTGCCTTTCTCCGGATAGCATTCACCTTGTGACACTCTCGGCAGAGGACATTTACGTCTGGCAGACGGAAACCGGTCAGAATATCGTGCGTGTGAGCGGCAGCAGAGCGACCAACATCCTCATCACACCCAACAGTAAATTTGGTGTGAGCATTTCTGAGCAGCGTTTGTCTCAAGTTTGGAAGCTGGCACAAGGGAGTATTGTATGCAGCATACACCTGTACCTGTCAGACGCCCAGGTGATGCCCGAAGGCACCTTCCTTATCGGCTGCTGCCGCGGGAACCTGTTGGCTGCCAGCCTCTGGTCGGGTTCGATCAACAAGCGTTTCTCCTGCGTGGCAAGTTCAGAGCATGTGGTTGCTTTCCACACGCTCTCAGAGCACCCAGACTTTGTGGTGGTGATTGGCGCTTCAGGGGCGGTGTACACCTGGAAGGTATCAGAGGAGACGGTGTGCAGACACTTTCAACTGCCTCACACCTTTCACTGTCAGCCAAAAGAGTTCCAGATGTCCTCTGATGGCAGCTACGCCCTGCTGTCCACCGAAAATGGGGCCATCAACCTTTTGGATCTATCTCAGCTCACACTCTGCTCGTTCAAGGCTGAGGGACCTGTCATTAAAGCTTGTCTGGATGGAACTGGATGCTATGTTGCCTACATATCCAGCCCCACCACTGCACAAAAAAGCTGTGCCTGTTCCCTGCACGCAAGGCCAGTCCTCACGGTTGTACGACTTGTTGACAGCGAGCGAATCGGAAGTGTGCATCTGTCTAAGAATCCACTGACTCTGCTCATGTCCAAGCAGCGGCGTGTGTTTGTCGGTTTTGTGGACGGGTCTATAGGTGTTTACTCTGTTTCAGATGTCTTGGTCAGCAGGGAGGAGTCGATCCAGTGCAGAGATCGTTTGAAGAAACGCTACTTTGACAAATGGTTACCTCTAGCAATCCCCAATGTCAAATGGCCTTAAGATGTATATCTATATCTATATCAAGATGGATAAATGGATAGACGGATGTGTGTGTGTGTGTAAACAGCATCCTTTTCCCAAAACTGCAGCACCTAGTTTTCATTTTCAGCTGCTCCATGATGATGGTGACTCACTGCACAAACCTTCACGACTTTACTTTCATTTCAGTGTGAAATGAAACTTCTGTGAAGACAGAACCAATTAATCTTAATGTCTTGATGACTGTATTTGTGATTAAAAACACAGCTTATGTAAATGCCTTTTTTCCCTTTCTATTCTGTATTAAGATGCTCTTCCAGTTTGATATAATGACATGGCATTTTGTATCCACATGAGAATACTGTATTCTTGTCAGAAATGTCAAGAGACAGTGTACATTACCTGTAATTCCTTAACAATAATAAAGTCATGGCCTTTTATTGGGTAAAAAAGCATTACATCATTTTGTTTAATTGATCCGTTCACCCTAAAACACACAAAGAATGTTACACTTTAATCTTATTGCAGAGATAAGATCATTTCTTCTGATTCTCTCAGGCCTCCTTTCATGTCACCTGGTAAGGCCGTACATTTGATCACTGCTGTCTTACGAGCTACTGTTTGCTTTTAGTCAAAAATAAAATTTGGGTGGGTGCGCTGGAAAAAAAAGGGCTCAAGAGGCCTGAGAAGGTATTCATGGACAGCCCTGGGACTCTTTTGTTGCAATTTTTGAGAACCTTATGCAAGTACAGCACGCCATGAAATTATCCAATAAAATACATTTTCAAAACACAAGTAATCGCCTCAGCTGAGCCACTGAGTACTATATATATATATACGTATATATGTAGTTAACATGAAATTCAAGTGGCTGTCATTGTAATTGTGCATCCGTGCTTTAAGTGTTAAATGTCAATTATTGATGCTCGGGGGCAGAGATCATGGAACAAATATATACAGCCTAAACCCAAAACCACCCAAAAAAAAAAACAAACCCTAGAGGTAATTTAAAAAAAAAAAAATGTATTTGAAAGAGCTGGATTACATTTTGTATTTGTAGTACTTTTGCCTGGGTGTTTCAAATATGTGAATATTCCCGACGATCTTGATTCCTCCGACTGCACGTGAAGGAAGCATGATTCATACAGGTGGAGACGGTCCTCTCATCCTCAGTTGGGTGCAGTTGGAGACATGGTGCAGTTGTACTGCTGGGGAGACGGGTCCAGCGGACAGTTCCGTCCACTGACAGCCCTCAGCCCGGTGTCCTGGTCTGTCCCCGGGGTCATAACCGACATCAGCTGCGGGGAGCGACACACTTTGTTCCTCACCCAGGATGGACACGTCTTATCGTGCGGACAGAACTCACGGAGACAACTTGGACGAAAGAAATGTAAAGATGGAAGGACACCCGGTGAGTTCAATGGATAGTTTTAAATGTAAATGAGGAGAAAGAAAAACATGCACGTACAAGAGTATTCATAGGCTTATTATGTGTCTTTCAGTTATCTTTTCTAATGCATTCCACACAGTTCGCCTTATGAATTTTATTCTTTTTTCTTTCTCATGTAAAAATGATTTCAGGTAACTGTATTTCGTGTTTTCTTCGGCTGCTTTGTCTCATTTGTCTTATTTGTTCGCTTCGGCTTTGAATGTGCCCCTTTAACATGTTTCAGTGATTAACGGAATAAAGTTTCTGTTTCGTTTCATTCTCGTCGCTCCAAACATCGAAAGTTACCAAGAGCGCTCGATCGCGTGTTGAGTTCAAGGACCGGCGTGAGAGTTGGACATTCAGGACACTAGTGCACTTTTACTTCAGCTTAGATCTTTACTCTAAACTGCTTTATTTACTGCTTTGGACTAATTTTATTTAATAAATTCAACTGCGTATTACACTGAAAAACAGTGAACATTAAATAACAGGCTTGAGTGCAAGCAGAATTTGCGCCCTCCAACTTTCTGTGCCAAGTTTAGTTTCTGTATTTGTCAGATTGGCTTTTTCAAACATGATTATCCTTCAAAGTTTATACCCTAATATTTTTAGGCACTTTCGTCTGGTAATATAGGATAGATACGGTACTGTTCCATGGCACTCTGTGTGATTCTGTGGTCTGGTGTAAGGGTGTGTGGTGGGGCTGGGTGCCATCGTGTCCATCGCTTGTGGTCAGGACCACAGTCTGGCTGTCAGTGCATCTGGACATGTGTTCTCCTGGGGGGCGGATGAGGATGGACAGCTGGGCGTGTCTCCAGATTTGCCGGGCAGCAGTCATCACAGACCCAGGCAGGATCCATTTATGTGCAATATACTGTATAAACGTGGCTTGTGATCACTCTGATAACATCTTGTTTTGTCATCAACACCCAGAGAGGTGCCCAAACCACTGCAAATACCTGTGATTCAGGTTGCATGCGGAAAGTCCCACTCCCTGGCTCTGACTAAAGGTGCGACAGCGGACACACCGATGATGTCTTTATGTGTTTATAGCTCCTGTTTGACAGTATCTCATGTCTTATTCTGTGCAGTGTTGCAAGGATTTGCATTAGTTCTAATATGTCCGTGTTATCATTGTGTCAAATCCAGCTTCCTCCACTGTCATCAAACTGTCAGCAAACAGTATCCACGTTATATTTTAAAACTGCGACAGCTTCAGTGAATCAGAGTGGCAAGTTTTCAGCCAAGCATGCAGCTCTGTCAGAAATCAGCACAGCTAACTTCACATAACGGCGCTGTTCACATGGCGTCTGTCATCTGTTTGCATTAAGTCACATTTGTAAACACGCAGACTCATTTTGTGGGCATTTTCTGATAACAAGAAAATACAGACGAGTTTTATAGTCTGAAGTTACTGTCGGGGCTGTTTCAAATTTTAAGTTCACCAAACTTAAAAAGACAGAGTTAGTTAGAAAGTTAGCTCAACTTGTCTTTTTACGGTCAGTGAACTTAAAATGTTCTCACAGTGTACGTTCACTGAGAAATAACTGTTATTCAAACTATTACCAGTACTGTAAACACAACTCATACTTAAAACATGAAGACTGAATTAAAGACATGAGGACCAAAAACATTGATGAAAGAAGAAGTCACCCGTGAAAATACTACATGAACAATATCATGGAAATACCTGATACTAAATCCACTTCTGATATTAAAAGAGATTTCTGCCAATAAATGTATTTAAAATATCAAAACTAGAGTGAATTGTAACTATATCGTCAACATTGATTGTTAAAATACATTCATCAAAAATGTCTGCATGTAATCTGCAAAGTTCTTTTTGGCTAAATTTAGTAAATAAATGTTACACAGTTAAAGTATATTTTCCTACAAAATGTAAGTTTAAAGTAGCAGAAAATGGAAATACTCAGTGAAAGTACTTCTTAAATTTGCATTTGCACAGTTCTTGTGTATAGGGCTGGATGATATGTATAAAATTTTTTACCATGATGTGGATAATTTCATATCTTGATAATGATATAACGTATATCAAAATATGATATTTTTTCTGCAAATTCAATATCCAAATATCGAAAGATATCTATACAAAATAAACATATACTTTTACAACATTTTTTTTGTGTTAATTTTTGATTTTTTTTAATCTTTGACCATCCTAACCCCAAACCATAGTTGCGGAGGTAAGGGGGAACGGAATTTCTTCCACAGTCCTTTACTTGATTCCTAGAAGTTTACAAACCACAGCGTTACGTAATTAACCTTTGTAGCTTAGTGAGTATAATCATCTTCGATCAGTGAGCTCAACTCATATTGTTTAAATCTGAAGAATGTTTTCTGTCTTTCATGAAATCATTTTTTTCATCTCTGTTATTTTCCACGTCCAGGAGGAGATGTCTTCTCATGGGGTTTGAACAGTCACGGTCAGCTGGGCCTGGGGAAGGAGGTGGAGCTGCGGCACACACCTGACGTGGTGTCCGCTCTGACCGGAGTGGCGGTGTGCCAGGTTTCAGCTGGAGCGACCCACACTCTGTTCCTCACACTCCCGGGGTTGGTGTACTGCTGCGGCGCCAATAAATCTGGCCAGCTGGGGCTCAACAGGGTGGACGAGAAGGGTACAAATATTTCACTCCTTAAATGGATCATGAACCAGCTTGTCATTTATCAGAGCTCTTATGTATCATTCCTGTCGCTATTTAAAACTTCTTCTCATCCTTAACAGGCAGGTTCAACATCTGTATGGTGCCAGCGCTCAAACCTCTGGGTGTTGCCTTCATAAGCTGTGGAGAAGCACACTCTGCTGTGTTAACAAAGGTACAAACGTCTCCAACCCTTTCAGCGTGGCTCCCAGCCTATTGTATCGGTTTCTATTTACAGGTTCTGATGGAGTTGAGTTTCAATTTCTAGGATGGCAAGGTTTTCACGTTTGGAGAGGGACACCATGGTCAGCTCGGTCACAGTTCCACTGCTGATGAACTGAAGCCCAGACTGGTCTTGGGCGTGGGTGAACGTGCCTCACAGATCTCCTGTGGCAGGTATTAATCCTGGGTGACACCATTAGAACACTGTGATCACAATATGTTTGTGTAGGTTCTCAGTACTCCAGGTTGAGGTAGTCTTAAGTGCTTCAGTTGAAGGCATCTGCACTTCTTTTTGGTTTTGAAGACGTTGCTGCTTCAGTTCTGAAGAAGAACTGCTTATGATCACTACATCCAGCTTTAGTTTAATTGTTGTAGATGAGGGATATATTACCTTTTAAAATGTCCCACATCACGTTTTATCTTAAATTCACAAATGTGCCTCTCAGACGTCACACTCTGGTGTTGGACTCCTCTGGCCAGCTCTGGGCTTTTGGCAATGGGGCCAGTGGTCAGATTGGTACCGGACAACCAGAGGGAAGTTTGTCTCCTACTCTGGTGCAACTTCCATGGACGAAAAACAGTACAGTAGCCGTACCCCAGGGTAAGTGTGGGTGGGCATTCTGTTTAGTAGAGTTTACTGAGGTGTAATGGGTCTATCTCTCTTCAGTCTTCTTCACAATTCCCAGAGCTCTTCCTCCTCAGTAGTGTCATGGCTGCCCAAGTGTAGCAAATGTTGACTTGGGTTAAAGATGGTCCTAATTCTCAGAAATATTCAATAGCCTCAACAGCTGGCAGTTTTTGCTATATATATATATGTCAGCGTGTTCGTTGATTTGAGAGAGGACAGACACAGGTATCAAGCTCTTTCAGTTTAATGCGAGAGTTGAATCGTCAAAAGAGATATGCGCGCATATGACCTCCTCTGTTCGGCAAATTGCAGTCAGCGGATTGCTGTTACTCTGCAACCAACCTCCCAGAAAAGGATCCACAATAATTGTTGCATACAAATATATACTGTTTGTAGTAGAACACTGTGTGTAATTCTATTGGTAAGAGAGAGGTGGGGAGGAGCTGTGGTTTAGACTTAGCCCTCCCTTCGTTGGCGCACGGACTGGTCAATCTCTTGGCACACGAACCAATCGATGGAGGAGGACGATGCCCTGTGGAAGGAATCCTCCCTGTCTCAACTGGCATAATGGCATAATAAGCCTAGTGTGCAAGCAAACTGGAAAAACATATCTGTGGCTTATGGCCTTGACTTGTTGCAAAGGGAGTACATTGCATTCCTTCTGTTATCCTGCAGCTGTGGCTCTCATTCGTGTTAACCCTTTGTACCACGGGGCTAATGCTTGATCCAAAACTCATCCACCTGCAGGATACTGTCTATCTTGGTATTAAGCACATCCATCCATCCATCCATTTTCTACCGCTTATCCCGTTCGGGGTCGCAGCGGGGGCTGGAGCCTATCTCAGCATCTTGGGGCGAAGGCAGGCTACACCCTGGACAAGTCGCCAGTTCATTGCAGGGCTGACACATAGAGACAAACAACCATCCACACTCACATTCACACCTACGGTCAATTTAGAGTGACCAATTAACCTACCCCCAGTTTTGCATGTTTTTTTTTGGAATGTGGGAGGAAGCCGGAGAACCCGGAGAGAACCCACGCAGACACAGGGAGAACATGCAAACTCCAACCACTTGATATTGCTGCTCTTTCCATGGCTGGTTGGTGACAGGCCTTAGATCAGTTGCAGGCCCTGGGAGGGTCCCGGACAGTAATGAGATCCCCCACTGTGATGTGTGCCGCAGTCAGCTTGCAGAATTTTGTTACAGTCAGGTGACACAGACACAACAGTTTGACACAACAAACTAAATATATCAATAATGCTGAGTTCACGTGATGGGAAAAAGATCCAGGTTTTGTTGTAAACAAAATTTCAAAGGATTTGCATTTTTTTTCCTGGCTCAAATACTAACTAAACTAAGCAATTTTTAAGGAAGTCTGGGGAGTATATCATGGGCGACAAATTATCAAATTGCAGCTTATTGTCTTTACAGTGTCGCTTCTTTTAGAAAGCTTCTTTTGAAAATCAGTCCCCAATAGCTCTCCTCCTCAGCTATGTATTTAAATATATTTTTTTACTTTCTGGTGCACAAAAGCTATTGGTAGCAAGTTGTTCTTCTTCTGATTAGGCCCAACTTAACATTAAACAGGATACAGACAGGTGAGAATGTATGTTTTCTGTAAAATCCTGAAGGAAGTCCAAACAAAATAATAATAATCGTGCCTTGACCAACCTTTTTCATGAACTCCCCAGTGTTTTTATTCTTTTGTCCATTTGATGCCATAAAAAAACGGAGTGTGGCGTGAGAGTGGGCGAAAGGCAGCAAATACGGGTCACATGCTTGACGCGTGAGAGTTTGCAATTTTGGCAACATTAAACTTTTACTGTGTGAAAGGTTTCAGAGGGAGAATTCTTTTGAAAATGCAACTTCTGCTGTCACTGTAAATTGTCCTCTGGCCCCTCCCCCAGTGCTTGGCAGGAGAGGAGTCTGAGAGACGGATGGTGATGGGGTGAGGGTCTGAGTGTGTGTGACTGCAATTTCACACAAATTTCAATTTCAAATATTTCACGTTTTTTTAATTTTTAATATTTTTTGTAAATACAATTTTTCTTATCTAGAGGGAAAATGCACAAAATTTGAAATAGGCTTCCTAATTATTTCATATAGCATGTATTCAGGAAGCCTGTAATTAGAATTATTAGAGCAGAATACTGTACACGCCCAGCGTTTGACATGGTGATTCTGTGACCTGACCCTGAAGAAAGGGGAAAAAACAACAAAGCATATATTAATTTTGAAAAAAATGTGAGAGAAAGAAAGAGAAAAAGATAGAAGATGTTCACGTGTTGTGGTTCTACTGCAGATGATCATTTCAATGGGTAATTCATGTTTTTTCTAACGCATTAAAAAATGTGGTTTTATTAATTTCATGTCCTAAACATGATTTAAGGTGAAAATTGTGGGTCGTGTGAAGGAAGCATCATCTAGTGGTGACATCCTGCAAATGAATGAATGGGTGTGTCTGCAGTGGGACGGTAGGAAAGGGGTGGGGGGTCGGGGGCAGAGCACAGCTGTTAATCATAATGTTTCACTGCATTTTCATAGCATAAAATAAAAAAAATAAAAAAATAAATAAAACCAAACTGATAAGAAAAAATGAAAACTTGAACATACATCAGCACGACAAGAACTAGCTAAATAGACACAAACCATCTTTGAGAAACTTGTATTTGAAGCGTACTTTGAGTTTTTAGTTTGGCCCAAGTCCCACCTGAAGTAATTGACGGGGAGCAGGGGATAATGGCTTTCACTTCAGCCCACCACTAGATGTCACTAGTCAGGATGCGTAGGCTTTACTTCTGGGGAACAGACTGATGACGATTGAGCCTCATGAATATGAAAGTATAATGGCTTGAAAAGGAATCGTTAGAGTGTGGTGTAAGACTATTAGATTTACAAGTTTGCTTTAATTTTGAATAATTTTAATTGTTCAAGCAGACCTGAAAATAGCAGCTGGCTGGAATAGAAACTTCGCTTATCCTTCACCTTCTCAGGTATCATAATTGAAAAGACATACTAGTTAAAGTATATCAGTTTTGTCATAAATGTGGGTGGCTCAAATATAGCATCTACTGTCTGTCCTCTAAGAGTCTTCATAGAGGACAGATAACTGGGCGGCTGGATGAGACCAAACTGCAAGAGTGGCTGACAATGAGACAAAGCAACGCAGAGGCCAAAAGGTCATTTTTCATAATTAAATAATCCCGTAAATGTAATGACGATGACTGTAATCCATGTATTGGCTGCAGTGACTTCTTTCTTTCTTTCATCAACAGAGAAATATCTTCCATGTTTTTGACAAGTTCAAGTCTTGTTTCGAGTTTCACCAAGGCCAAGTGAGTCCTTCTGTCAGCTGCCTGTAATGTCATAGGACGATGATATTAACCTTGAGAATGAGAAGCTGAACATCAATTACTCATAGGTGCTGTCACTTTATTTCTTGTAATGGTTTTTAGTTTTGGTTTTGTTTCAGTTGGCCTCCATCAGAAGCTTCTGCCTTGACTGTGGACCTTGAGGCAGCCGGTCGAGCTTTCGACCAGCTGCTGGCAGTAGAGTGGATCAAACAATCAGCTAAGAGCATAAATTGTTGTTTTTTTTTATTGTTTAGGTTGTTAGTTCTTTTGCTTGGGACGTCATTAGACTGAAAGAGAAAGCATTTTTTTTTAATGTTGTCTCTTTTCATTGCAGGTCAGCCTTAAAGTCCTTATTAACCTGCTTGTGGTTTCAAGAACCGCCCTGAAATCGCCAGAGATCCTCTTGATTCTGCTGATGTGTCCTCTTCTCCAAGAGGATTCGAGTGTCATGAATGATGTTTTGGCGCTGGCTGTCGTCATCAACGATCTGAATAAAAGGAGTCTAGAATCACTGGGTAAATAACGATGATCCTTGAGCCTGTACAGAATTGACAATAGCTTTAAAATTTGATGTACTGGACATGGCCATGGAAAATATAGATACTTCATTTTACTGTAATTTAACGTGTATTATTCCCTTAATGTTCTGAATGGTTATCACAGTTTTAACAGTTCAATTACTGTAGATATTAACTTACTGTGATGTATTATTTGTCCTGCAGAACACTGGTGGTCTTCCCTGAGCCCCTCCATACTTTTGAAGCACATCTCGGTGTTCAAAAACGCCCTGGCGTTCATGCTAAAAAATGGTCTCCTGTCAACTCACAACCCAGGGGTCAAGTTCTTGCTGAAAACCCTCATGTTGCTCTACAAAGTGAGTGTTCTGTGTATGTGTGTGTGTGTGTTGTGCTCATTGCAGGCTTTAGTGCCACATCCAACCACACTTGACCTATAGTCAATTTAGACCAGTGGGAAAAAAAAACACAGGACTCAAGCAAAACTCAGCCAACGTAGCTAATTTCATTATAACGTTTGTGCATAAATGCTTACCTTTCAAAGACATGGTGAGCTCACATTTCAGCTTCATTAGTGTTTGTTGTGGGCAGTGAGTGAGTGAGATTTTTAGGTCAAGGTCATTTGTTGTGAAAAAGTACACATGTAGACGCTACCTGATGGGTGACACATGAACAGCAGAGCCAGCTGGTTCTGGCTATGTGATGAACCCTGATATTAAGAAATGACACCAGTTTGACCTCTCTACGCCCTGTTCTTCTGGAGATATGTCCAAAGAATCTATTTGGACATTTTCCTCCACATAGGGCTGTCATTTTTAGGAGTGGGTAAAAATAATATATTCGCAGAAAAAAAATCTAATAGTGCTTTCTAAAATTGATTTTCAAAATGTAAGTTTTTAAAATAATGTTTGACAGAATTAAAAGTGGGAACTCATCTGTGAGGGCAGAGCAGCGCAACACGCTACATTCATAAAACTATTGTAGATAACTATAGGTGTATCTGTGTCCCATGGGTCGGTTCATTCTTATGGTAGGAACCAATGTAATCACAGATTAGGACCAAGGCTGTTGAAGTTGTTTAAGTCCCTAGTTAACCCCTAAACACACAGGTAACAACCTACAAATGGACTAGGCATAGTTCAGCTGGTCAGTGAGTGCATTATGCACAGCGCACAAGAAGAAACACAATATATTAATGTCACATATACATTACAACACAGCATAATATAGCAGCTCCATTAACACATTGAGGAAATTTTGTTTTTTATGAAAAATTTAGGAACCACTGTATATATCAAACCACATCCACAGGCTAAAGTTGTGTTTTAAGGGTCAAGGAAATTAAATATAACAATAACATTAGTCCTCAGAGCATGTTTTACAAGGGCAGTGACATATGGAGAGATTTTCTGCCATGGTGGACGTCCACACTCAAACAGAGCTTTCTAGTTATTTTAAGTTTTTCACTTTGCATTTTATCTGTATTTATTATTTTAGGTTAGTCATTGTTATTTTAATGTAGCATTTTTTGTGCCTAGAAATCTGTAAATATTATGGAGAGAATTCATCTTACATCAAGAATCAAATTGCAAGATTTACTGTATTGTACAATGGAAGTATCTATAATCATATTTTAAAGAAGACACTGCTGGGTTTGGAACCCAGAATCTCCTGTTTACTAGACAGGCACTTTAACCAACTAAGCCACAGTGCCCTGGTGCGCTGGTATGTAAAGCCGTTTAAATAGACATCAACCCCCCAACAGAAGTGATCAGACAGAAACACTGACAGTCGGTGTACTTATTTCCTCTGTTAGCTCTTTTTGTTTAGGAAATACATGTGAGCCCAAGCAATGAAACATCTGGAGCCTGAGGATGTTTTAAAAAGAAGTATTTATTGCAGCTTGATGCATTAAGGGAAATCAAAGACAACATTTAACAATTGAAATGACTTCCCCAAGTCTGACTGTTCTCCTGGATAAGTATTTGGGGACCAGCTTACATTTTGGAGGGAGTTATACAAAGGTCCTATTAGCATTGGAAATCAGTAGAAAATACAATCAGAAGAAAATACATCGTTGTGTGATATAGCCTGACTTCACTTTTTTTTTTTTTTTTCTCAACTTTTTCTTTTCCTGATTCATAAAATGTCTCATTTGCTTTAAGCATTAATTGTTAGGGGTCCAAAACCCTTTTGGAGGGTTAGAAATTTAGGATCTGAACTCAGGATCTCCTGTTTACTAGAGAGGCACTTTAATCAACCAAGCCAACGCACCACATATTAAAAAGAAACTTGAAAGAAAAATCAAATCACAAAAAATAGAAAGTTTCCCATACTCAAACTCACAAAAATAGGCCCAGTTTTCAGAAGTCAATGAATCAAAATTTCCGTAATTGTACACCCCCAGATCAGATTTGTGGCCATCTAAACTAATTAATTAATCTATTAGATAACTTAGAAAGAGTACAGGTCGTTCAAACACTGACTAATACCTATCAAAGTGAGCAGAGGTCAAGACGATGTCCTAACACGCCATATTTTAGACATTCCTGAATGAAAATGTGTTATTGTGATGTTTATACCTTTGACAGGCAAACAAAGCCAGAAGGCCCTACAAAGTCCCACTGAGCGCCTTTTTTGTGGACGAAATCAGCAGCTCTGTAAATCCATGCTTTGATATCAACCTTTGGCATCAATTTTCTGGAGTGGAGGTAAAAACTTCGAGTACATCACATGCAGAATGTCGGAGGAACAATCAGTCTCCTCCTGAATCTCTGTTGGACAGATTCTGATAACTCAGTCAGTATTTTCTTAAAGGATGATCCCAGCATGCCAGCCATTTTCTGCCGCTACCCGTTCCTGTTCACTCTGAATTTCAAGGTGTCAGTCTTTAAAACCCACGCATTGATTTCAAAGGTACTGTACGTTTAAAAAATACATTTTTAAACATATTACTGCAGGTTTTCATATTAAAAATGCAACATAATGGGACAGAAACTACATAGAATGTCTATGTCATGTTCTATACAGTTACATTAAAATATTGTTACATCTGTTCAGGGATCAATAAAAAATTGTACTTACAGAAGGCACATCAATTCATTCATGACATAATGAAACAAGAGCGCCCCACTGATGCTCCCCCAGCGCCCGTCTTTCAGCTGACTCTGAGACGAACCCACTTGCTGGAGGACACCTTCAGACAGCTCAGTGCCGCCGACCACTGCGCCTTCAGCAGGCAGCTTTTGGTAAACATGTCTGCTTTACTGCTAGTCACAACCCTGATGAAGGCCTCCAGTCCACATATAGTAGTGATACTATCAGCAGTTACCAATGAACCTGTTAGCCTCCAGGTTGTTCCAGACAGGGTTTCTGAGCCTCTCCCAGCTAGTGGGAAACATGTCGCTGGTATCAAACTCAGAATAAGCACATGGCTAGAAAAATCACATTGATAAGATCGAACACTGAATATATTTTCATTGTGCTGTTTCTGATTGAGTACATGTCAAAAAAAAAAAAAAAAAAAAATTATGTGTGTTTAACCTATGTTTCATAGGTTAATTCTACAAAAAACGAAATAGCACAGTAGCAGTACAATACAGCCTACCTTGTGTGCCTCAGCTGCCCCTAATAATTTTTAATTATCCTTTTTATGTTACTGAGTTACATCTTCAAACTACGCAGCCACAGGCTTTAAGATGTATACATTACTTTATGGAACATTTCACCCATCTAACTTGAGAGGTTATCCCAAAGCATTCATTTGATTACGTACACCATACTTAAAAATGCACAAATGTGAGATAATTATCTAGATTGGTTAAAAAGTGCCTATTGTGCATCCTTAATATAACTTGACCATAGAGTAATTAAAGGGTTATTCCACAGATTGAACTCTGCGTTTCCAGAAAGTTGAAGGCAGAAAGAGAGAAAAAAATGGTAGCAGCAGATTGCCAAGTTTGTAGAATTGTATGAACTGGACTTCAGCTACATTGAATCAATCCTAAACGTCACTTCATGTATGCAGTCCGTTTAAATTCAAGAAAAAAATGTATGTATTTTTTTTTTTTCTATCTTTTTTAGGTGCAGTTTACGGATAACAGGAAGCTTATGAATGTCAACATTCAAGAATTCTTCTTGCATGTGTTTGAAGAGCTTAAAGCTCCTGAGTCCAACATGTTCATCTACAATGACAACAAGACTGTGGCTTGGTTCCCCCCCACGGTAAGACCACTTGATTGAAAAGTCCTCGTTTAAACACAACACTGACAAACCTCCTTGACAAAATGGAATCCTTTGCCTATTGGGAGCTTAATGATACTTTTTGATTCATATCTTATTAAAGTCTATCGACGCGTTGTCACTGAGTCAAAGCAACATGTCCAGCGTTTGACCTTTTCATGCGGACTGCAGTTAAATTGCACTAAATCCCATTTGTGCTTTTCTCATGGACTAAACAGCCAACAGTGGAGATGAGGTCCTACTTCCTGTGTGGCGTCCTGTGCGGCCTGGCTTTCTACAACAACAACATGATCCAATTGCCCTTCCCGCAGGCTCTCTTTAAGAAGCTGCTGCGAGTCAACCCTACACAGGATGACATGAGGGAATTCGATCCTGTTTTGGCAGAGTAAGATTTAATAACAACAAGATCATTTTAAAGAAAAATGCGACACAGAGCTAAAGTTGTTACGACTGGTTTATTAATCAATTAGTTGCCAGCTTTTAGATTGATTTCAGGACTTGAATCCTGAAAGGATGATTGCTCAAGCCTGGTTTCCTTTTTGCACTCCAAAATGGAGCAACTTTCAGCTCTCAGGTTTATTCAAAGTACTTAGTCAAAATTTGTTGTGTTGCCGGTTTTGGCAGTAAGCATTGTGCTCTGTTGTCATCGAGCCTGATGAAACGAAGTCACACTTTCCATCTTTGCACCCACGGGGGATAGGACACACACACACACACACACACACACACACACACACACACACAGTAGTCACATGGTAAATGCACCTCAAAATACATACATGTAATGGGCCCCATGTCAGAGTGTCAACCAGGGTGTAGCTTTCTTTTTCCTGGATGCCTCCACACAGTCAGCACTATGAGATGAGACATGCTTCATTCTTGATGGCTCACTGGTGTTGACTTGTTTAAGTGCTTAGACACTGAAATCTGTTACGGAACAACAAGGCATTTTTTGACACTCGACATAATTGTTTTGAGTCATTTTCAGATCTGATTTCCCGAGTCCTTTAGTCCTCTGTAAGAGTAAATAGAACACATAAACTTTTTCTTCTTGCATTTTATGCACCAATAACTGACGGATGAATGGACACCTTTTACTGACGACAGTTGGAGAGCCTGTTGGACGTCTGAAAGACGAGCAGTACATGTTCCACTCTGTAGGTGACATGAACTCGTCATACAAAGTAATGTGAAACCCATCTTTGCATATGTTCACTCTGACCTCAGGTCTTGGCGGTGCATGCTGGAGGACTACACTCCTGAAGAAGTTGAAAGCCTGGAGGCTACTTTCACTGTAAACACCTTCACAGTGTTCATTTCACACTCGTTTTGTGGCTGTGATATTCCAGTAAGCTGTATCCTTCTTTACAGGTGCCCTGGGCTGGCGAGACGGTTGAACTTGATCCAAATGAAAGTGGAAAACGTGTCACGGCTTCAAACAAGTGTGTTTACACAGAATTACTGTATACAAATCATCGCTTTTATGCAGCCTCACACCCCTTTGAATGTATATTACATTTCTGTCATGGTGCCTTCTGTCCCCAAATGTCTTATTTATAGTTCACAAATAGTCAAAAGGTACAGATTTTGTCACTACTGCAGCATCCCTTGCTCCGTCCCTCCATCGCTGCCTCATGCTGTAAATCATTGCTGAGACTATTATTTATACACTTATACAACAATCATTTTGAGATTAAATGTTGAAACTATTGGACGGGTTTGGGAAGTAACAGATTGGGTGTAACTGGGATTATCTAATCATAGTAAACACAGAAGGCACTTGCAGATTGCAGACCGAGGCTGGAAATCTCCCTCACGTGCCAGTGCATCTGCAAAACATGCTTTCATTTCTCACCTGTCCTGAAAACTTCATCAAAATCTGTCCCATCACTTTTTGAGTTATCCTCTTAACAAACAAACAAAATAAATAATTTTATAATTTGACATGCTAGAAAGTGCAAACCTCCACCAACACAGCTAAATTCCCTACAACATACAGTATGTGAGCTCATATTTTAGCTTTCTACCAGATTTTGGTGTTAGTGTTTGTTTTGGGCCTTCCTATGTGTGACTTTTAGGTCAAAGTCAGTTGGAGTTGGATAACACATGTTGGCGCCACCTGATGGGTGACACATAAACTGCACAGCCAGTTGGTTTTAGTTACAAATTGACACAGTCTTCTCAATATCACTTCCCTCTGGAGAAATGTCCAAAACCTTGAGCTTTGATCTAGAAAGCCGAAAAGATAATCATCTGCAGCCAGTGCTGTCAGACACAAATGACACCAGTTGGACCTCTGTATTTCAATTCTGTCTGGAGTTATGGCCAAAAAACATGCTTTTTGACCTTTGAGTGACCTTGACCTTTCACCAACCAAATGTTATCAGCTGTAGGCTCGGCCAAGATACACCTTTGATAGAAATGTAATCAAAATTACTCAAGGAGTTGTGTTGTAATACTGCAGACAAACAAACAAACACCACCGAAAACGTTACCAACTATAACTGCGTTGATGGAAGTAATGTGACAATAGTTTGTGGACCAAAACTGAAGTTGCAGGTGTCTGCACCTTTAAATCTGAGGAACCACACGCTGTACAATACACACAGTACAGCTGTAGCATGTGGCAGAAGTGACTATTTATAATCATTTAAAGATGTTTTGACATGTTTCTCTGTCTATTTTTTGGTGGCAGTTACACTGTTATGTATCCCGAAAATAATTAATTGCAATCTTTTTGGGTTAAAATTGTATTTGTTTACTAGGAAAAAGTATGTAGCTGCATATGTCCAATACGTCTTCAACACGTCCGTGGAGGGGGTGTACGAAGAGTTCAAGAGGGGCTTCTTCAAGGTGTGTGATGTGAATGTGGTGGACTTCTTCCAACCGGAGGAGCTGCAAGCAGTGATGGTGGGCCAAGAAGACTACGACTGGGAGGTGTTCAAGCAGGTCAGCTGAAAGGAGCAGACAACTTTACATACCATGTATATATCATATCATCTGTTCAAAGAAAAACACACATCTCCACTTTTCTCCCTAAATAACCTTTATTAATTTTGGGTCCTAAATGTGTTTGATTACACGGTTTATTTTGTAAGAGAGTTTATGAGAGAAACAGTTTCAGTTTCTGAGAGTCTCAAAGCACATTTTGAAAATAGCAGAAAGGGAGTGAAAAAAAGAGAGAGAGGATCATGTCAAAAGAGATCTTTCTAAGCAGCAATATAGTATCAGAATGTGCCAGACAAGAATAAGCAGGACTGAATGACCTCTTTTCATAATAATGCAGAAACAATCTGTTTAACCGGTTTCCGTTTTTGTTTGTTTTCAGATTTGATTCTGCATAAATATAACACCACTGTTGTTTCCAACACAGAGAAGAGATGTAAAGTCAGACACAAAAATGGACAGCTTCGTGTTTGATTTGTTACGTTTTTAAAACAGTAGTGGGACTTAACAGGAAATTCAATAAAAACCTAGTATAATTACTAATATGGTCCAGTGGTTCCCAAACTAGGAGAAACTGGAGTTAAACCTATATGAAGGTATATTCTGTATTCATTAAACATAAAGCTTTTTTTTATGCCTCCACACCGGCGACAGCAGAGCCGGTGGCTTTATGTTCGGGGTCGTCCGCTCCTCCGTCCATCACTGTGAACGTGATGTCTAAAGAACCCTTTGAGTGACTCAAGGATGAACTGATTAGATTTTGGGGGTCAAAATCTGTCTGCTGTGTAATCACCAGCCTGTCATTTATTTAGTTATTTTAATTTTGACGGATTAAAGTTTACACAGTTTACGTGACATATTCAGATATTTTGAGATGTGTGTTCTGAACTGTAGGCCATAATTAAGAAAATTAAGAGTAAAGTCCTTGAAACATTTTAGTTTTCCTGTAATGAGTCTAAAATCTAATCTAACTTTGTTACATAACACTGAAAAATATACGATATTTTTTTGAGGTGCACTAATGTATAGTTTTGCAGTGGTATAAACACTATAATCTTTGAGATCTCTTCCTTTGCTTATTCTTTCAACAGAACACCGTTTATGAAGGAGAATACAACCCCCAGCATCCGAACATTGTGACCTTCTGGAAGGTGTTTGAGAAACTGACAGAAGAGGAAAAGAAAAAATTCTTTCGTAAGTAGTTTCTCACAAAGTAAATAGGTTCTCTGTAGTTCATTGAGTGACGCTGTTGTCACTCTCGGACTTAGTGAAGGGCTGTTTCTTTTAACGAATTAAAGTCAGGTGATCACTGCTTGTGTCTCCAGTGTTCCTTACAGGCTGCGACCGTGTACCTTTCACGGGGATGAAGAGCATCAAGATGAGGGTCACCGTCTTGCCGTTATCCAATGACCGCCACCTGCCAGAATCCCTCACCTGTCACTTGCTGCTCCAGTTGCCCATCTACTTGAGGTACCCGGCGGAGAGTACGATGCACAAGAGAATCGTCCAGGCTATCAACCACAAAGGCGGCTTTGGGAAGGAAAATGATACAGGCAGAGGATAGGAGGGCTTCTTCACAAACCCTACATTTAGCTTTGAGCTCTTCTTCTGCAATCTGTCACAATTCATGTTTTGTTTTTTTTTTGTATTTTCTAGATGCAGACTCAGTTCTAACATAGTAAGGACAGATCTTAATCGCTGCTTTGCTGTTTTTGAGTAGTTTGAGAAAAAAATAATAACTTAGAAGGTAAATGAAGGAGTATTGTTTATTAGTTTTTGCACTCCTTAAGGCCTTTGCACACCAAGGGCAGTGTGAATAAATGGCACAAAACTGCAATTAATTTGGATACGAATTTTAACATATCCGTCTATTGACATCATGGGAAAAACAATTGCGCTGAGGATATCAAAAATGGATTTGACACCAATTGACGATGACCTGGTGTTCATTTCACTTAATAGCAAGATGAAAAAGTGGCTGTGAACATCGAGTTTTGGAAGGGGAGGAGAACTTTGTGAGTTCCATTGTTTTATTCAGTAGCTGAAACTGTAGTGGCTTCAGGATGTCTGCTGGACAGTTTGAAACGCAGCTTCATGGCTGAAGGGGAAGGGACCAACACAGAGCAACAGTTAGCTGTACGTCTGAGGTAACAGGATACCTGGATGTGAAATGTGTCATGCGAGCGAAGTCCTGTTTGCCTGTGAACAGCTCCCGCTGTGTGCATCGTGCATCTTGGTCATTCATATTATTATAGACAATCAAGCGGTCCACTGTGTTGAATGTTTGGAATATGACGGGGCAACAACGAGCATTTTGATTGGCCAGACAGGTACTCGTTTGAAGCCAAACTTCCATTTGCAAACTAAAAGTGTGCTGTGTTTTAAAAAAAACAAAAAACTTAACTTATTTGCTTGAAAAAAAACATGTCAGATGTGCAAAGGCCTTTACTGTTGTGATAACTTTTTGGTGAATAGCTACTACATACGTTAACCAAGCTAAACAAATGTTTGCACGTATACTTGAACATAGGCCACTCACAAGTGTCCAGTCAGACCCTTTATATCATGAAGGTCAGCATTAAAAAGCATTTAAAGTCTGATTGTATTCATCATTCATTTAGTGTTTTGTTTCTGCCTTAATAAACTTACGCATGTGTTAACATAATAAACTTATACATATATATACCTCATGTTCACATCAAATTAAAGAGCAATTGTCACAGAGAAAGGTTACAATGGTTCATTTTGCAGTTCTCATGCGTGCGGTGATACAAAAAATGTACTTAGCATTGATTAATTGGTGACAGAATTCACTTATGATACTGTGTCTGAGAAAACATTAACCGCATTAAACAAGTAACACCTGAGCAGCTCTGCAGTCAAACTTCAATCAGGCGTCATCGCCTTCCAGTGGGTTACTTGATTGGTCTTGTGATTTCAGCCTGGAAATCATGAAATGTGCTACATAGAAACATGCTTGAGCATCAATAAATGAGTGATTTGTCAAAACAGTTTTACAACAATTTTATTAAATTTGTTTTATTGGCACCTCAAGTGTAGTGAGATGAACATTTTTAGCCTCCAATGAACAATCAAATTTCATGTGAGTAAAATGCTAAATTCCTTAAGTATCCAAACGTGAATTTTACACTGGTCTGACTGACCGTTAGCCACATACAGACAGAAGCAGCGACGGCATATTTCATAGACATTTGCAAGAGCATTAAAGCATTACTGACATTTAATTACTTCAAGTATTTCAAGATCACTTAAACTTCACAGAACAGAGCATGTGATCTCTTTATTCCATCCAACTTGCAACATGACCAGCAGTAAATGATTCACTTGTTTTTTTTCTTTAAAAAGACGATATCGAAGTCAACATTTCATCGGGAGGTCTGCATCTTAGCAGACTCGGCAGGCAGCAAAGCTCACATCTCAGAAGCACACACAAAAAGATTAAATGGGTAAAAACAGAGGTGGTGCCATGTCTTACGGACAGACCAGTGACGCCCCGCCACATACCACAGGACATTTTTCTCATTCGTGAAACAAACATTGGGACCTGGGTGGGGTGAGTAATTGTCGAGGAAACATCAGCTCAAAACCTGAATTCAAGTTCTTTCTTCTCCAATGGACGGTTCTGTGTGGTTTCTTTGTGGCGGCTCAGAAAAATCACTTATGAAATGTCAGATGAGCAAATGTGCAATAATACTGTTGCTATACACAATACATACACATACTTAAATATTACTAAAAAACAATTACAAATAATTACAGTATAGAAAAACAACTTAAAGCCACTCTTGCTCCTGCTACAAAATTCTGACATAAAAAAGACAAAAAAGGCAAATGTATTAGGGGGCTGTGCTGTGAGGAGGCAGTGACGCCTGTTGCTCCATACATACATAGTGCAGTTCTGTCTTCCAGACGTCCGTGTCCACTAATTTCAGTTTCTGTCAGGTGCGTGTGCGTGCACGTTTTCTTGAGGGTTTCTACAGGTAGATATTCAGACAGCCCAGAGTTCATGTTGTACGTAGGTTTTATCTGATGAGGTGGAAGGTGAGCCAGTACATGAAGATGGGCTGTGCTGCTGCTATAGATATGGTGAGGTACATCCTCAGCTGGTTTCTGGTTCCTCTCACCAGCCTCCCCTCCGCCGCCGCCTCCGATAACAGCTTCAGACGCAGAGTGCGGATCTGCGAAGAGCCCCATCAGCATATCATTTTAAATCAGCTATTAAACCAACATTCACACATGTCAGCTGAGCATAATGTAACCTAAATCAACATTACCTTTACCTATGAGCTTGGAAATAAACACAGTGTGTTTTGCACATTTTGTACAACGTCACCAAAAACTGAAGCTTTTAAATATTATCTTGGTAGAATTTGTTTATTGTGCAACAGAATGTTTGTTGTATTTTTTTTTAAGGAATTTTTTCTTCCTTTATTTCCAAAATTAAAAAGAACAGACTTACATAATGGCAGCCATTTTATGCAGTGAGACAATGATAAAATTGAAAGTAGGATATATTCACGTTTTTAGGACATATACACTCTGTCCATCATACAGAATAATTTTTTATATCCAGGGCCAAGGTCTTACATATATTACATTTACTCAGTGAACATGTGAGTGTGTCTAATGTGTAGCAGGTTTAGCTGGCAGCACTTTGATTCTGGCTTTAAGAGCTGAGGTTTTGCAGGCCTCTGTGGACACTGGGATCAGGACAAAGTCTGCCATTGCTCAGAGATGCTATGTGCTATTTAGAAATAAATGAAATCTGCCTACGATGATTAATAATTACTGGTCTGGTGTTATCAAATTCTGCTACTCACCATAAAGACAAAAATGGCTACGCAGCACCACAGTAAAGAAAGATAGTAGGCTAGCCTCCCAAACAACAGGCCTGCTACCACCCCGATGATCATCCTACAGAACAGAGAAGAGAGACGCTGTCAAGGTCCAAATACACAAAATGAAACATACCAGTGAGGCAGCAAGAGTGTGAGCTGGTGACAGGAATGCAGAGAGGGAAGTCACAGTACACACCCAACATATTTGTAGCCAGAGAAGGCCAGCAGGTCGATGGTGGTGAGGTCTGTGTTTACAGTCACCAGGTAGAGCGACAGCAGGACCGCCAGGACCTCCATGACCAGCCACACCAACGCTGAGCTGGCCTGGACTCCCAGCAGCTCCGGAGAAAACCTGAAGGGTGCGCCGTAATGATTCAGTCTATAGATTCATGTACTTTTAGGCATCATCAGTGTGAGGTGGTGAACTTTTCCTACTGGCACACTGCAGTGATGCCTTTATTATGTTAGTTTAGTGTATATGATAATGTATCAATCCGCATAATGTCTGCTAAAAGCGTGGATGTGCAGTGGGCTCGACCTGTTCTGCGTGCCGAAGGCCACTCCAGCCACCAGAACGTATGTGATGAAGGCCATGGCGGGAATGTAGAGATCGGGAGCGTTCACGTCAACGCGTGGAGCCACAGGGGTGTCCTGCTGGTAGTTAACCTCCCAGTTCTACGGTGCACACATGACCGCAGACTTTAAACTTGGAAGAATGTTACAATTTCACCGGTGAAGTGAAGTGAATTATGAATATTTTATCTATGGCTTTAAACTGAAACTAGACTGTGCTGAAATATGTAATATTACTAACTGCTATATAAAGAACAAATTACAAAGATCTCGGGGACACTTGATCTAGCCACACTGTGCTCAACCAGGAATAATGAAAAGACACGGCTTTCAACAGAATGTGAAATGCTTACACCTATCAACAAAATCAATGTACACAAGCTGCTACAGTGAGCAGGATGTGATTTGGGCTGCTGTTCTATTAAACGCGTTCATCCTACAGCTGTCATCAATCAGTGCTTCAGAATCTCAGCACTGGCTCTTCAAACAAACACTCTGCAAATTGTTTCGCCTAGCAGTGTTGATAAGCCAGCCTCTCAGTCATGGGTATTTAGAAAAATATTCCCTTTGTAGCTGCCTATCTTGATGTTAAGTAGAAATCTCTCTAACTAGACAACCAACACTTTATTTGTGTTTGTAAGGGCTTGGGCTCAAACCAACAAACTAACCAAGAAGAGGCAAAATTGTTGTATGTGGTCACAGTTTTGGCCAACAATGCTGGATCTGACAGAACTAAAAGTGCACGTGCTGAGAATTGGCATTGATGCTCTGAATATGAGCCATTAACGCCAAAGAATCTATAAATTCTAAAACATGGCTGCTTCGCATGCATTTACAATCTGGCAGCATGGAAAATTTGTACCAAATGTGTAATATAGTAACAATCTGCCCCTCTGTTTCTGACTTATGGTAAAAAAAAAAAAACAAAAAACAAAAACAAAAAGCTGTAGCAGAACATAATTGGTCTGCATTTCCCTCAGGGCTTCCTGAGATATCTTGTTCATGAGACTGGGACTGACTGAGGGCCAACCAAAAAATGTAATGCTTCTGGCCACAGCTTTCACAGATGTGGAAATACATCAGACTTCTTAGCTAAAAAAGTTGGTAGATCTGACTGTTGGACTGTAGACTGGAGGTCTGATTACTTTTTGATCTCCAACAGCTTTAGACAGAACTAGAAACAGGTGTCTTTGTTTCACCATGGAGCTTAGAGGGAAGAGGAAAGAAGCCCACGGAGAGAGAAAAAAAAACATTTTCATGTGGCAGGCCAAGTTTGATTTTTGAATTTTGATTTAGCAGATGTAAACTGACTCACCTCATGCATGTAAGGGAAAACTAGAAGGCCCAACTTCTTCCCCACATACACTGTATCCACGGCAAAGTAATATTTTAGCTTGGAAATCGGAATGAACCTGTTCAGCTGAAACAAAAGCAGACAGGAATGTATTATTCTTTGACAGCGTAGTTTATTTTCTTTTTGAATACCAGCAATCACCTAGCTTTCATCTGATACATCGCAAGGCTTTGGAGGCCATTCCGAAGGAGCCATTTAGCATTTGTTATATTTTCATTTATGAGTCAATCTTACATTCTTGTCCACCATATCTCTTCCCTGTGTTGCCAGCGAGCTGCCATATGCCATGGCCAGGTTGGACATTGGGTCTGATAGCATGGACTGGCTGTGAAATGCTGCTCCTTGGGGCCCAAATTGCTGGTTTCTGCCAAGGTGACACAAGAAAACGTTTTACGTGAAAGAACACGGTGGATGAATCAGCTAAAACAATATAAACCTGTGAAGGAATTATGCAAGAGATGGCAAAGTTTAAATATATAAAATGCAATAAGACTTTATATTGACATGACAGTATAATATCCAGCCTGGACAACAAGGACTGTACCCTGTCTGTCCTCCTGTGTCAGGTCCACTTGTATCCTCAAACAGCTGGCCGCCTCCTGGACCATCAATGGAGGTCTTCCTTAGGCGCATAGTGGGCTCTGGATTAAAAGGAGACAGAAATTTTCAGCAAAAATTAGTAAGACAAGTGAATGCAGCACAGCCAAATTGTCAGAACTCAGAGGAACTGGCATGCATGGGTTTGTGTAAAGAGATACGAGCAAACTTTTCCTCATCCATTACTGCTCAGGTATTTAAATTTCTTCACGCAAACATGCTCTGTTTTAAAATCACAATTATTCTGTGTGTTTTTTTTCTCCTTTAAAGAGGTATGTAGAGTATGTCTTCACTGAGTTTCTAGACAGCACTTCACAGTCATTAACCACTCTGGCGTATCAGTGCTTCGAATGATATTCAATTAAACTGTGTGCAACACAATATGCAGGGAAGGATCTCTTGAAATCCATTCCTAATGACATTTTCACACACTCATCACATGAGCCCAACAAACACGTGCAGCTTTGTGTTTGGACTGCCATCCCTTTCCTTCAACACAGACAGTAGGACAGATCTGACAAACCCACGAACGCCAAGGCCCGCACACTGACACGTTTACATCTTTACAAGTGAAAGCAATAATTAAGCATAGTCTTATACCTTGGATTCTGAAGAGTGTGCTCTGTGTAGGGTAGTACACATTTAGATGAATTCTGTTTATAGAGGGGTTTTTTTTTACGGTGATGTTCCGTCAAATCAAATTCACGAGTCATAGCCTCATTACTAGCCTAAACCTAAACATCCTCAGACAATCTACTACAACAAAATAACCGTGTACGTATGGGAACAGAAAGGTTGACGTTATGCAATTCCAATATGTAAAACAATAAAACTAAGGCTAGCTTCATATAGCACTCTGATCCAACACTCTGTTATTCCATGGAAACTGTTAGCCAGCTAAGCCGCTATAATGTTGGGTAAATTAGCTCGTTAGCATTGTAACCTAGTTACTGATTATTAATAATTAGTGTCCAAATTAAGTCTGATTTATTTTGCTGACTGACTTTTAGAGTAGCCACCGTTAGACTTTAGCAGGACTTCACTAAGAATAACATTTTCACATGTGTTCTATCGTTGCGTTGTTAGTTGTTAGCCGACAGCTAAAAGCAGGTCACAGTAGATCAAAGAAAGCTAACTGTTAGCATGTTTACGTGCACTCATGCAGCCGTGTCATTAAAAACTGACGACTTTAGGTCTTACACATTTAAATCACGTACGTAACTTACGCTGTCTGAACCCACTCTGAGTTGCAGTGTAGTCCATTTCGACGAACTGGATAGTGGCAGTAGCCGTCAGCTCACCTATTCGCGCTGGGAAGTTGGAGTCATTCAATAAAAAAAATTACGCGGAAGTGAACACTTTCTTTCTTCTTCGAAAAGACTTCCGGCAGGCTGTGGGCTGCGGAGCGTAATGCTACCCCCCACCGGTAGAAACTTTATGGCATCGCATCTTTCTCATTTCTACCTTCTAAACTTTCAGAACTTAATACTTCTGAATTTTCCGGTATTTATATCATATTCTTCTTTTCCCCCAAATTTTATCTTTGATGAACTGCTGTGACACATTGATTTCTTTGATGATGCCTTAAGTCTTTAATGTGACAATTCTTTCTATTTTCACACAATTATTTTGATGTTTCCCTTTTAAAGTATCAAGGTTTAGCTTCTATCTTTCTGAACAATGAATTTCACTTTTAGCTTCTGAAGTAGCTCAGTTAAGTTAAGTACATTGCATTTCAAGTAACAAATTTCTGCAGTTTTATTTCAGCAATCAGCATTTACAACAATAATATCTGATTTATGTTAGGATTTATCTCATAAACACAGATATTAAAAATCCAATTAACATAGCTTATTGTATATCCGAACACAGAAACGAAATATAATATACAACTTGTCAAGCTATAGCGTGGCACATAGGGGCATTTTTTAAAACAATGTTAACGCTTCATTGATCAATATATATGAGCAGCAGTGCAAAATTATGGAGACACATCAAATTATTATCAGCCCCTGTTATTGGTGACTCTTATTTGTTTATAAACATTATCAGTCAACCATATCAATACAGGCGATACTGAAATTAAGCCAACATATTGGTGCATCCCTATCAGTATGGGACCACCTGGATAGAAAAAAAAAAAATAAAAGACAACCTAAATCTAAAGAGGAACTCTGGGTGGTGCTGCAAGATGCCTGGCATAATATACCAGAATATCATTGAGGAACATTTCAAGACAGTCTCACCAGAAGAGTTCAAGATGTGCTGGATGCACTAACCCGAGTGCAGATGATTGAGGGAATGTTGCTCATTGTGTAGGCAAATAGAAGTTCATCAGATGAGGGAGCAGGATGAAAAATCAGGGGTTCACCAGGGTTATTACAGTTTGACCTGAGAGGAGCATGATTGTCTGCAGAAGCTTTCAACTATCTAAAATTTTGCTTGGAACAGCAGAGCGAAACAGCATATAAAACCTAACCACCATTGGTCCAATAGTTTTACGACACTATGCTTGTACTAAAGTTTGTATAAATCTAACTTTGACTTACATGTTGGCACTGACAACTCAGCATTGGTCTGATGGTTAAATAGTGTGTTATGTAAACACACTTCGAGACAAAAAATAAGCATCTACTAGCAAAAATCTGCATCTACTCTGCACAGTAAAACATTTGACACCATAAATACCTGGGAAATATAATTTTTGAGGGTAAGAGAGGTGGTTTAATATAACACAAACACTCAAATGATTAAATTTTGGGTTTAAAGGGTCAAAAGTCCATGTCAGGAATAATTTGTTAACAATGATCAAAATTTCAAACAGTGAGCATCTAATCTAAACAAATAGTTTAATGGCAGCTATTTCTTTTCGAATTTAACTTTTTCAATAAACACATTTTTAAACAGTGAAAATAAAAAGGCTTACAGTACTTTTAATTACTATATAAATGATCTTTCCTGTTCCTTTTTTCCTGAATGTCAATGAAGTGAATGTTTGGCCTTAATAACATTTTTGGCAGGTGTCCCAGACAAAAGATTGTTGTGTGGCATGTGCTCCCTGAGTGTCTCAGTTTCTTTTTATTATTATTTTGGTTCTTGCTTGTGCCATGTACAACCCATATGTATGCTTTACACCTTATTGCTATTGCCACTGATATACATGGCCCCATTACTTGATTGTCCTTCCGTGTCCATAATCTTTACATATATTTCAGAATGGACATATTTTATTAATTTAAGCATTATAAACGGTATACTGTGGTTTTTACATTCTCCGTCTGTTGATGTTCGTGGATTTCCTCATGCTTGGTTCATCTCGATTTAATTAGCTGAGGACTTGACATCCTTTTTTTTAAGCAAACACTAAGAGTTCCCCGAAATGTCGTCATGCCCTTCCAAACCTCTTTTCTTAAATGAAAATTCCTGTGTCATTTATTCCCGGATGACATACTTCAGACACATTTGTTTCTGTTTCTCTGGAATGTGATCAGACTTGTAACGTATCACAACAAGCTCTGCAATGCGAATAATCAATAAGAAGATATAAACAAAGTACAAAAGTTAGTACAGTAGCACGCTGCGTGCGCCTCCAAAAAGCATCAGTTTCCATGATCCTGCTAGAGAAGACAACGATTCGTAATTTCAAGATTTGTATGAATGACCAACGGTGTTCTGATGCAAAGGCAGAGGCAGGCTGCACAAGTGGCCACTTCCACTGCTTTCTTTCTTCTTTGATTTAACCAGCTAGACTTCATTCTAGTTTTCATTGTTTGATAGCTCCTTTTTTTTATCCCAATATATGTAAACATGTAATTACAAACAAAGATAATATAAAATCAACATATTACTTTACTGTCGTAATGAAGTGTCAGTTAGTTATGATTATACTTTAATTAAATCTAAACATGATTTCAGCTAATTTAAATGTTAAACGTCATTTTCTTCTCTTGATACTTTTTAAGCTTGATATCAAATGTCACTCATGGGTTTTTTTTTCCCCTTTATAATTGTCTGACCTTTGATGAGTCTTTGATGAATCTTATGATCTTCTGTAGTTTTGAAAGTCATTTTGAGTTGGTTTATGTTCAGTGTTGTTGCAGTAGAATCATGAAAGCCAAGTGTCACCTCTATTGAGTCAAGTTTAAATCTGAATCAAACATAAGATAATAAAGGAGAAAGAATGAAGGAAATAAGGTCACAAGCAGTAGATGTACTTCATCTCATTCTTCTGGTAATCACTTAACAGGAAATGGTGCATTGCTAGGGCACGAGTAAGTGTGTTTGGCCAAGAAACACCTCTGAAATCAGTCAATCAGTCAAGTGGCTTCTGTGTAATCCTGTTTACAGACAGTCAGACCGACAAACGCTCCTGAAAACATAACTTTCTCTAATTTCGTTGATGGAGGCATTCTTGGTTTTACAGGGAATGATGTGTTTCTCCAAAACCACAAACTTAGTGAGATTTTGAGTGGAGCTACAGGTATTTCTTCTTACACCTTAGGAATGTTGTTATCTAGTTTATTTACTCAGATATTGAAAGGCATAAAAGCCAACGGTCCATCTAACAGCTCAGCTTTGGTACGTACAGTAATCTGATGTGCTATTCCATCACGCACAAGGATCTTCCAGAAACAACAGAAAACCTTTAACTGATTTTAATTCAATTTGATTAATTGAAAAGTTAATGTAACATTAAGTGAAGCTGATGTTAAATCCTACAGTTCTATTCTTTGCTTCGCAGGCCTGCTTCTGTGCTAGTTAAAGCAATGCAAAATCTGTTTAGGAATCTGTTTACAGATGATCATTTCAACATTCACTGCTCTTTATTGGGAGTAATGTGGCAATCAATATGGTGAATTTTAAACTTTTGACTAATCTATTTGCTGGCCAACGCTAGCTCCATAATGAAAGACTAAATCGACCATTTGCCGTGAGCTTCTGGGATCTTCACAACTTGCTCCTCAGTCATCTCGAAGCACCTTGATGCTACATTAGCTGCTACTAACACATCTGAATACTGGACTCAACTGCAGTTGATAAAGTTGCATTGTGGGTAATATACGCTAAAAAGGAAGAAGAATGCATTGATCCCTTTGGAAAAAAAATTCAAAACAAAACAAAACAAAACAAACAGTGTATCTCATCCCATTCATTGATAACGTTGATTTAGTGCAGTGCAGTGGTCCTGATCTTCTCATTTAACTCCAAGAGAAGAATGCAAATAATGGATTTCCCTTAAACGTTGATTGTTAGGGCCATTGAAACAAACATCCAACTGAAAATGTTAACAAAAGCATATGAAGCTTATGCTGTTGTTTCAAAATGACACAGTTGACTGATTTAACACCATATCTTCAAAATGCACATCAGCACATGGATAACAAATATACTGTAGGAACGTTCAACAGGTTGGATCAGTTAGAGCCATAAGGTGAGAGGAAGCTGCCGATACTTTATCATTACACTGTATAAAAGTGAGTGCATAATGTTGCAGTTAAATTGATTAATGCAGAACACATTTTCTAGAGAAAGGCCTTCCCTCTATTTTTTGTAGGTTTGAGTCCTGTTTGGTGAACACCATCATAAAGCAAAAGGCTTTGAAGTCCGACTTCTCAGACTGTTGACTTCACTGTTGTTGGTGACGGCAGAGTGCGGGGAGGCCAGAGCCACAGTGGGTGGACGTGGGGTAACGGTCGTCGACGCACCAGGAGTCTATGATACCAAGTAAAGCGAATACGAAGTGGTCAGAAAGCTGGAAGAATGCTTCCCGCTCTTTGCCGCTGGTCCACAGGTGTTGCTACAAGCTACAGATTTTCACTTTTCACTCAAGGCAACCAGCTGCGAAACACTACAACTGAAGACTTTTTTTAGGAGGACAGACTTAGATTTCAAAGTGCATTTGGTGACACTTCTATGACACAAATCCCAACTACAGTTGGGTGTCTGAACTGCTTGCAAAGATAAGTATGGTCTGTGATAATGGAGGATTATTTTACACCAACAAAATGTTGGTGACAGGGGAATCCAAGAACAAAGAAGATTATGAAGGCCAGCGCTGAGAGAAAACGCCGGGAGGAGGAAAAACTGACGGCCTTTTTCGAAGGAGAACAATTGGATGCGAAACCTAAATGTCTCGAGGAAGAGTACAAGAGAAAATCGAATTTAGTGAATTAAATCTATTATTCCAACAATCGCTGAAATGGGTGTTGCAGTTGGTGCAGCTGGAGGTCGGACTCTTGAACATAGATACATACATCAGTTTCCTATATACACCATGTACTGTCCTTCCATAATCATAATACTTTGTTGGACATCATTGCAAAGTTTGTTGAGGCAATATACAGTATCCATCCATCCATCCATCCATTTTCTACCGCTTATCTCGTTAGGGGTCGCGGGGGGGGCTGGAGTCTATCTCAGCATCTTGGGGCGAAGGCAGGGGACACCCTGGACAAGTCGTCAGTTCATCGCAAGGCTGACATATAGAGACAAACAATCATCCACACTCACATTCACACCTACGGACAATTTAGAGTGACCAATTAACCTACCCCCAGTTTTGCATGTTTTTGGAATGTGGGAGGAAGCCGGAGAACCCGGAGAAAACCCACGCAGACACAGAGAGAACATGCAAACTCCACACAGAAAAGTCCTGACCCGGAATCGAACCCAGGACCTTCTTGCTGTGAGGCGACAGTGCTAACTACTGCACCACTGTGCCGCGGTGTTAAGTTAAGTTAATTAAGTTTCTTTCCAACTTCATGCCATCAGTGTATTTTTTTTATGCCAGTGAGCATAATAGGTGTCAATGGATGGGAAATGGATGTGTAAAGAATTGTACACAATAAGCAGGCACAGAATATGCTGCAGCCACCTCAGACAGACAACAACCCTCCACTTAAAACACTGAGTTGGGTAACATTCACATAAGTAAAACTATTACCTGTCTATCAGTCCATATACCTTCACTTTTTTTCTCCTATGTGTCACATGACTTTGTATCTCACTCACTGCTGACAGCTGGACTTCCTGGATGTCCCCGGGGACAGTGGCGAGCTCTCCTCAAATAGTGTGTACTGTGCAGAAACTAGCCCCACATCGCTCCAAAGCAGCCCAGTCCCGTGTGCACATGCACACACACTCACATGGACGCACAGTCATTTTGTCACTCTTATCACAGTACAGGGACTATTTTAAGGGGTTTATCATGCTGTAGTAATGGTTCCAAAGGCCACAGAGTAAAATAGAGGACTCTAGTTAACAGCGGGGGTGCCTGGACATTGGAGACACGTTAAGTGTCTTTGGTTGAATCTGTCTTTAGAAATTAAATTCAACGACCCAGATTAACCCACGTAAAAAGAAAACAACGTACATGCGTGCTTGGTGGTATCTAAGCAATGCTCAGCATTGCGTGTATTACCGCGGAACATTTGTGTGAAAGGTTTTTTTCAAATCGTCCAAGGCTGTTTGTACCAACAGGAAAATGCACTTTATGTGCCACGTAGGATTCAAGTTAATGCAGTGTAGTTACAGTTCGGATTTGCTTCACTTTTACTAATTTACTAGGCTCAACATAGACAAGTACTAAAGTGGAAGAAGGAAGTGCTCAATCAACAAATGAGTGGGATTAACAGGAAGTTGTTAATGTAAACTTCAACACCATAGCACAGAGGTTGGGTTAGCTTCTATTTATTCATCAAATCGTTTTTTACACAACAGCCTTAGCTTCAGATCAGTATTTTGGATGACAACAGTAAGATCACTTAGCAAGTTATATAACTTTTATGTAATTGCAGTTATTTACCCAATGAAGATTTTCTCACATTAAGATTATTGACACAGTTTATACTAATATTACAAAAGATACAAACAAACAAAACGTGTACTGGATACTTGTTGCAGTAAAGTATTAGCTCAACCCTTAAGCATTTGGCATAATTTATATCTAATATAGGAGCTTGGTCAGTGCTTCTAAGCCTATTTACCTCTTTTCCATCAGTTTCATTTGTTTAGACCAAAATCACACCGAAACTGTGGGATTCAAAAACTGTACAGTTTAAAACACCCCTGAAGGGGGCAGAGGAGGATTGGTCCATCAGTATCAAGCTCTAATATATAATGAGATCATACAAGTACATGCATGTATTGTATCCATGACACATTCCAGTAGGCTCTAGCTGGGTGACACTTCAAAAATGTCCATGCTTAAGAACAGCTGCTTTTTAACTGACTGGAACATTGAAAAATGTCACATCTATCTCTACTGACTGTTAAAAACCATTCAAGTGGTCTTTTATGTGGCATGGAATATGCTGGCACCTTCACAGGCAACAAGTCATCTGCAATTCTAAATATTAATAAGACAATAATAGAGAGTTGTTAAGTTCATGTTATATGCTGTGATTAAATAGACATTTGACCGGTGATCTCCCTGATTAGCTCAAAAGCTGGCTAAAATAAACAACAGATGACCTTATTTTTCAAAATAATGAATACAAGGGGGAATAAGACGGAGAAGCAAACACAGAGTAACAGAGTTACTTTCAATGTCAATTTCAGATGGAGATGAATAATTCAGGCAACTGCCCCTGGGACCACAAAGTTCATCTGAAACGTCTGATCCGAGCAGGAAGCAGGAAGATGTACGGGGGTAGCGCAGTGTCAAAACAACTTGCATGCAAAAGCCACACCAGCGTCAATAATTCTGCGATGTTTGCCCTCGAATGCAAATGCATGTTTATCCCTGCAGCCCCCCAACATACACATCCATAGAGAAGTGATGAGAGAGCGAGAGAGAGAGAGAGAGAGAGAGAGAGAGATGAGTGGGTGAATAAACTCTTCCTTGAAGCATGAAAAGCGTTTCATTGAGTTGTTATGTAGCACATCTGCAACTGCAATCATCCACAGAATCACAGTGCTGCAGTTTCTCAGACCATCATCCTCCTCTTTTTTCATCCCTCTGCATCTCTTTATCCTCTTACTTTTCAAACAAACACGTTTTCTTTACACACTCAGGCTGGATACAGTGGATCCAGGCACGATGGAGTTATCACTGATGGCAGCACAGGTAAGAACACAGAAACACATTCATCTTTGTAAGACTTTAAGACATTTAAACCAATTTATTATCTAAGGTAGATGTACTCCATACAATATGCTGCTGAGCTTTTCAGTGCTCTTCTTATATGATTAATGATGTGATTATTGCTCCGGCTTTGTTTAAAAGTAGTTGTTTTTATTTTTTAACATTTGTGACACTATCAGTATCTTTTAATTATCCAACAGCATTATTGTACAAAGACACATTGAGCATTTTGCACATAAAGCACAGATTTGTATGATGGAACACATCCAATTTTACATGGACGTTACAGACAAAGTATGTTCTTGAAAAAAGTACATAAGCATGGCCAACTGAGTCACCAAGAGGTCACTGTTTCCTTCCGTCCGTATTACAACTTTATAATTAAAAGGAGTGAATCATTCGTGATCTTGCTTGCATTGCAGGCAAAAGCAACTTAAATTACAGCTCTAACGTAATGATCAATCGATTATATGAGTAAAACTACTGCAAATAATTTAGCTTCCCCTTTCTCGAAGTGTGCATTAGCCTATTCATTTTTTCTTTTACACTATTTAGTTTGAGGGGTAAAGATCCATAGAGGTTATGGAAATTAAAGAATCAGCATTTGCTTGCTCTGCGTTGTGGTAAAACAAGCATGAATGTGCTATTTTCTGCTTGTTTTTTTTTTTTCTCTCTTTGTGCCCTTTGACCTATGATGCTGAGGTTTAACTAGCCTGAGGGCTGAGTGCTGTGTAACAATGCAAGTCCAGTTGTGAGCCTTAAGATATATCTTAAAAGCAGTGACTGTGCTGTGGCTTTCAACTGTGAGCATAGTGAAAGGCCCGCTTTTACTGCACTGAAGTGCCGCTACTTTATTGCTCAGTTCGCAAGGGGCAGCATTGGAAAAGTTCCTCCCTTTTTTGTAAAAAATAATATGGGTGATGCAGTAGGGGGGACAATGGTATGATGCAGTTATATCTTTAGATTTAACTGATAAGACTTGATGTCTAACATGAGGCAATGAAATGTTCATTGCATTTGTGTAAGACAGGAGAAAATAATTTGAAGCACATGTCGCAGGACACTGTGGCACAGAGAGAAATATATAAGTTCCTCTTTATTCAGATAGTTGGCATCTTCTGCAGCATTTCAGATCTATCACACTGAAAGCCTTGTTCTCAGTCAGCGAGGACAGGAGCTGCCTGCTTAAGTGTGAAATCTTGCCATCTGCTGGTTGAATTTCAGAACAATCATATTCCCATCCCATGAACTGGACAGAAGCTCTCACAGATCAAACATTTTATAATACAGAGGCGATTTGTGTCTACAACAAGTAAAACTCTACAAAGTGTCTCAGCATGGACATGCTGCAGACATGTTTTGCAGGATGCATTTGATGGTAAATGATTATCTGCTCACAGGTAATAAAATCAACTAAATGTCCATGCAAAGGCAAACCCAAGTAATCGTAAAAGATATATGAACGTTTCCAAATTCAAGTTCAGGGTAAAAATATATGTCTGGCCAAATATTCCTCACAGAAAGCAGCTTCATATTTCCTGGTTTCTGGTTTGAGCATCATTCCTGTTATTTCCCTGACTGTTTTCACCAAGCCGCTCTAGGAGCAAACCCCGTCCAGCTGAAAGTGTTTGATGGAAAGCCTCATCTGATAGCCATCTGTTCTCAGATAGTTAATCAGGTGTGCTCACCCTGCGGTCTTTAATCACTCGGTGCTACCTTTTTCTGAACGCTCCGCCGTCGACGCCTCAGTGTTCTTGCTGAAAAAAAAAAGGTACGGCTACAACAATTCTATTTTATTTTCTCTCCACAGAGACTGCTGTATGAAAGCATGTTTGTATGTCGTGACAGTCATCGCACATGGTAGTCCTGGTGCAACTGATGAGTTGAAACTGTGTTTCAACCACAGATGTCCTTGAAGAAACTGAGCTCGGGGGGGAAAAAAAACACAGTTGCTGACCTTCTGCCAAGCAAAGTCAACATTAGATAGTTCTTAATTAAACCACATCTATCAAAGTGCGTGTGATTGGGAGTTTGGGTCGGATGACCTCCCGATAAAGAGTTCGTCCGGTACGTCAGAGCGACGCCTCTGTGACGCAGACAGCAGATCGGGTCAATCAGGAGTAGCTCTTCCTTTGGAAACTTGGATGAGGTTTTCTTCTTTTTGAAGGGAACAACAATCTTTTTCTTATCAGTGCCTTGTGTTGTAGGAATGTATGGCAACAGCTGAAACATTTTATTTGCTTTTCACCCTCCACGTGAAATCCATTCTTGTCCTTAACTGAGAGGACTCAGTTTATTCATATGTTACCGTGCCTATTAAAAATAAAAAGCTGGAACAGTCAATTCAAGCATCTGCTCAACAACCTGAACTTATCAGATCCTGTGGTTTTGATATGGACAGGTGATAACATTTTGCTCTACAGCTACATTTTTGACCTCTTTCCACTGCCTCTTGTCCAACAGTATATTATGTGGGTGTTGACTAGCTTTGATATTATAAATATATTTTTGGCTGTCCTGACCAAATGTCTTTTCCAACCAGCTTGGTAAATTTACTGGACATATATGGGAGTCATTTGTGGTGGAAGGCTGTTGGCAAGGATGTGGATGTTTACATCATATGTTTCTTTGTTATTACACCATAGAAAGACAAGATCATCTCCCGTAATAAGGCTTTGCCTCTGCGGAACACAACACGTTAAGCGCACAGGAGGTTCGGTCATGGCACGCAAGCTGTGCAATACTTTTTTCATTCAGTATGGATGGCATGTCAGATTACACATACGCATGTCATTATATATGAATGGGCACAGCTGCACTTTTCTTACATAAACAAGTGACTTTTAAACCCTGCTGCAGCTCAGGGATTAGTCTCTCTATGATTGTTTCGAGAAGCTTTTTATTATACCCAAAAATCATTCATGCTTGAATAATTTCATTAATGGCAGTACATTGACTTGTCAGTTTGAGTTCATGCAATTTTCATTTTCCTATGTAGCGGAATTGCAGGGCTGGTGTATATTCTCTGGCCAATGGATAAAACCTCAATATGTGAAAGTGTATCGTGAGGGGGAAAACCTTATTTCTATAGTACATTTAATCAAATTGCTTCAGCTTTAGATTTGAAATGCAGTAAATAGGGCATTCATTATCTGGGACACCTTGGGATTACGGTATTATCTGGGTTGTTAGATGTTTTGTTGCGTAATGGCCATTATGTGCAACAAAATTTAAAGGTATGATTTGGGAATTTCAAACCAAAATACGTACTATAATTGATAACTGATATTTGTTACTGATTGTGTGGAAGTGTTGAGTTTACAAACAAAAACACACAGAACACTGAGCTCAAGTATATAAGACAGCCTAGAGACAAGAGGACACTCAGTTCCTGAATTGAAGGATCTGGAGGATTGACTGTGTTTGAGTACTTTCCATTTGCCAGCGGTTAATTGTTGGAAGATTTTCATTGTTATTTCATAGCTGAGATTGTTCTGTATTTTGGTATGTGGCAACAACATGTCGACATTCATAATGGATGGAAGTGGAGGGGGTGCTGTCTGACACATGCGCCTGTGAACAAGCTCTTCAGTTTTGCTGGTTTGGTTCTTGCTGTTACACAGGGAACCCTCTGCTTTGGTGACTGAGCTTTTGAAGCTAAAAAGAGGATCCCATCAGAAGTGACTGTTCAGGACATGACAGAAGAGGAGAAAAAGCAACGTGAGAGTGCAGCTCTGGGAGTTCCTTGAGGAGGACTCTGATGAGGAAGTATCTACTCAGTATGGGGGAAGTGAGGTGATCAACTGTCTTATGAGAAGAGACATTAATTTGAGAATTCCAGAGGAAATCCCTTCTAAATTCCAGTGTCCAAAGCTGAGGAGTTTGCCTCAGGAGTATGGCAGGACACTGACGGAGCAGCTGAA
Organism: Mola mola; assembly: GCA_001698575.1. Classification (NCBI taxonomy): domain Eukaryota; kingdom Metazoa; phylum Chordata; class Actinopteri; order Tetraodontiformes; family Molidae; genus Mola; species Mola mola. The sequence continues at coordinate 2,912,705 of KV751316.1, forward strand.
GGTGGCCTCGGTGATAGAGGTCCCCAAAATGTTGCAGTGCCTCCTTCGAATCTCAACATTGTATTCTGTAGGTCACTCCAATGGCTGTCAGGGTCATTCAGGCCGCTCCATTACCCACAGTCTGGTCCAGACAATCATGGAGAAAGTGAAACAGATGTTCTCTGAAGATCCTGTTGTGGAACAATACAGACATTCAGTCCATAAAAACAGTGCTTCTATCTTGTCTCCACCCAGCGCCTCAGAAACCCAAAGTTTTTACTTTCTTTTATTCTGTTTTATTGTGCCCTAATGCAACATGAACTAATGGGAAGTTGAGGTTCCGTTCATTTCATGTTTATTCAAGAGGTAGAGCTACCTTATACATAGAGCATTTATGAATATTGCTAATTTCCAATGAAAGGCCATTAAAATAACATGACACAACAATTAAACCTTATATTACAGTATCAGCTCAGTGATTACGAAACTGAAACTTGTCTTTCTCAATGAGAGAGAAGTATGAAAACATGAACATTTTTCATAATATATATCAAAAAAGCTGAATAATTGTTTATCCAACAAACTCAGATGTCACATTAACAAAGAATAAGCAAACATACTGAATCTCCATAATGAGACACAGCTCTGTGATTACCAATAAAGCCTCTTTTTTATTCATTAAGAAGAAGGTACTTTACTGGGATGTCAATCCACATCCAAATGTAACCAAACATAATCCTGGACACTATCCCCATTTTGGTGCAGGGTTTGAAACGTAGTTTTGGCAACAGGATGTCAGTGCATCAGATGTGTATCATTAAAAAAACCCAAAACTGATGTCACATTAATAAAATAATCCAGTTTGGCCTTGTGGATCTTTTATCACTTCAGATGGTAGATTTTTCAATATCTATTAAGAGTAAATGTTCTTTATGTAAACAGTTATAGCTCCTTATTTCATACAGTTATTTTGACATTACAAATAGCGATAGAGACAACCAACTTCTACCATTCTGTTCCTAAGTCAATGTACAAAATGATACTTTCAGTAGTATGTCAGTTGATTTGTGTATCTTCAGCTACGCCAGAGATATTTCACAACACATACACATAATATTTTAGGTTCTCGCTTCTGAATGTCACTGACAAACAAATGATTACATTTTAAATTTTAAAGTTCTAACAATAAAAATCTGGACAGCACCAGGCGTGATCATGAAGGAGCCCTAGAAGTGACAACTCCATCCAACCAGCGGCCATGCTAATTGAAAAGCTCCTGCCAATCAAGACAAAGCTGAAAGACTATGAATAGCTAAAGAAAAAGTAGAAACAGTCCAAAGACAACGAATTGAATGAACTGACTATTTTTAGGTTGTTGACTTGGCTTATGTTATGCCATTCAATCTTTAAAATGTTCACAAAATTTGAAATTTTCAGACTTCAAGTCAAGTCATGTCATGTTTTCGCACTCACTGTTTAAGATCATAGATAAGAGTTTAAGATCATCTTAGACTTTTGCATTAGTTTAAATGGTATTGAATATTGGCAGGTGCAAAATCTTCACAGAGAATTGGAGAGCAGCTGAAAAATTACAAAATGTTTTTTTTTTTTTTAGCAGTTCCACAAGTCGTTGAGTCATGCTAACCCGGCGAAGAGTCACGGGGTAGCCGCCTTCTGACACCCAGCCCCCTCACACGTCATGTATATAGCAACAAAGTCATATAGTACACCTGTGGATGCAATAGAAAGTGGTTTAGGTCTCTCTGAGGGTTTTCCCCTACTCTACCTGAGTTTGACTCCCCAGAGGTGCACTTTATTTTTTTATTTTCAATTTATTGCCTCCAGAATTTTTTTTTTTTTAATTTTCAGCTGCTGTTACGTTATGCTATGTTATCAGGTCAGGAATGTAGGTAACAATAAGCAACATGCATTAATATTAGTTAATTTAGTAATAAGCATTAACTAATGGTTCCTTAATCCATCAACTAATCATTTACATACAGTCCCAGGGCGACTAAGGTACTAATTCATATATTATTGAATAGTTTAGAACCATACTTTTAACATTAGTTGACAGAAATGCCATTACTGATTTGATTCTTATTTGATTCAGCAATTATCAGCAATTTATGACATCAGGATTGGGCCTCCAGGGGGCGCTATTTGTAAAAAAAAAAAAAACAAAACAAAAAAACCCCAAAAAACAACCCACCAAAAACAACCAAACAAAACCAAATTAAACAAACAACAACAAAAAACGTATTTTCAGCCACATAACCATTGGTTTAAAGTCTACACCAAATGCAAATCAAACAGCATGATCATATACTTTCAGGGTGACACCCTGCTGTGCTGCCAAGGAACATATAGCATTTTTGTGTGTTCATCAGGGATTATTGGGGATGTACCCTTACATGTGCATATGTAATTTGATATACGCACTCCTTGTTTTTGGGGCACTTACTGAAAAGAGCTGATGATGTCCTCCAAAATGATTCCAAGAAATACATCATCTGGACATTTGTAAGTGAATGCTTGCAAATATCTGCATAAGCACAGTTATACCTTTTAGTGTGTGTGTGTGTGTGTTTGTGCGTGCATGTGAGGGGTCTTATAAAAGCTGAATAAGGTCACATAATGATGTCAGCGAATGCTATTCTTTGCTCGTCTGTCAGGCTCTGAAGCCTCTGGCAAAACTAAGCGAAGGTTCAACCAGCCATGAGAAGCCTCTCTCTCTCACCCTCTCGCGCTCTCTCTCTTCTTTGTATTCTTTTTCTTGCTAACCATAACGTACATAATGTACAGACAGGACACCTCTCCCATCTGTCACTCTTTTCTTTCTCCCTTCTCTCAATTCTTGTTCATCTCTTCCTTTCTGTTTTCCTTTCCCTCCATTATTCTTGCTGCCTCAGTGCTTTCCATGAATTCATATAGCTTAGGTAGATAGTCCACTTATTTTCGTTTCATCACATTTTACTTTTTGATTTAGGAATACTCTGTGTCCATTATTTCAGGACTAAAATCATCGGCCCATGAGAGTCGCTGGAAATGAACTCAATCAAATGAGCTTTTCTTCAAACTCAAGAGCCCCTGCCAGCAGGGGACTGTAATCTGCAGGTCTCTCGGCTCGCTTAATAAATTAAAAATAACTGCTTATTGAAATATATTATATTTTGATGCAAATCTGAAAGTAGACAGAGGTGCTGACTGAGAATTCGATTCAGTAAAAGTTTTAATAGTCACAAAAGTAGCCCTACAGGGAGAGTACTCTATACACATAAGTAAAGGATTAGCTCATCAGCTCGAGTTTAAGATAGTGGTTTTCATCCCATCTCACAGGAAACTGGGATTGCTTTTCAAATTGCATGATTGCAGTCCCACAAACATAAAAGTAATCAAGTACGTTGATAGATGATTATTATGGAAGACCTTGAAAGAGGAAGTATCCTAATCAGATGCCTGAACCACCTCAGCTGGCTCCTTTAACACTGAGCTCCCTCCAGATGTCCAAACTCCCCTTCCGATCTCTTAGGCTAGGCCAAATGAGGAAACTCGTTTTGGATACCGGTATCTGCCATCTCATTCTTTCTTTCAGTCTTCTCTTGGACAAGGATGGACAGGATGGATAGAATATAGATCGTCTTGTACACTGAGAGCTTTGCTACCCCCCAACCCCCACCCTACAGGGAGCAGTCTAAAAACGTACTGGACTCAGATTCAAAAGGAATGTTGTGACACATTGCGTGTGAGATCCGTGGAACATCATATACTGATACAGAAGTTACGTCGCTGGGTTGGCATATCTGACTGTTTTTCCTCTTATTTCCACAAAGGAGGTTTCACAGCTTCTGTCTTCCTGCTGGATAAAGAACCATGTTAAAATTCTAACTCAGACACTATAGAGCATTGCGCGGCCACGCTTGTGCATATTTGTTGACTTCAGCTTAGTCTATCAGGTCAAACATGCTCAGTTTACTGTCTGTCCCCTGCTCCTGCCTTAAGCCCCAAGCTGATTAAGCATTTTGAGGCTGTCACCCCTTAAAAGCTTTAAAACTCCCCTGAAATCCCTCTGCCTGCCCCCTTAAGGTCTGCTGATTCTGTGGTTTTCCTTTCATTTTAACAGCGTGAATAACTTTGTGACGTTGAGTGTAACTTCCAGGTTAAGCATGCTATGATAGATGGGTCAGTTTTACCTGAGGTCTGCTGCCATGGTAATTTATCATCCTGCATCCTTAAGTGCTCCACAGTTTTCTTAATATTGCCCAATCTATATCTGAATTCATACAGGCAGATCAGCTGAGGTCATTTCGGGATTAAACATAATCATATGGCAAGGCAATGTATGCTTTAAAAAGTGGGGGAAAAAAGTAGTAAGTCGTTTTTTTTTCCGGATGGTAAATGTTATTAGCATTATAGTTGGAAGCACTGAGATCTGGAGTGAAGCCACACAAGTAGTCGACTCGTCGTTTGTGAAAATGTCAAACAAAAAGAGGATGACAAGGTAACCTCTAGGGAGTTCCTTATATTTCCTTGTTCTCATTCTTTGTTTCCCTTCATCCTCTCTGTAGCTTATTTTCCTTCTCCGTGTTCTCTTCACATCTTCCTTTGTCTCCTCCCTGACAGATGTTTCAGAAAACAGAGGAACAGCTGGCAGCTGTGGGGCTGTTTATTCACCCTTTCTCTCGCTTCTGTCCTCTTCTTCTTTTGTTCCATCTTTGTTTTTCTGCTGAAGCGGTCACAGATGTAGACCCACATTTCCAGCCCCATACATATAAATATATGTATATATGGGACAATTTAAAGCTCACATATTGTAATAATGGTGAAGCTGTGTGTTTGACAGATGGTGCACAAGGCTGAAATATTCCACTTGCCCAGGAGCACACTTCATATCTCAGTATCTTGTGAAACAAATAGCTTGTTAAACTAATGCCTCATAAATGATAAGTGAGTCCTGACCCCTTTTGCTCTCCCCCACCTACACACATCTGTAGCTAATAATGAGTGAGCATTCTTCACCCCAAATCTTCTTATTCCGCTCAAATTCCCCTCATTTAAAAGAAGCCTACAGCGTGTGACACTGTGCGTCTGCTTGCACAGTGATCGATAAATGAGTGTTCCTGCTGCATTCATGTATACATATTTATTTGGGCTTTTTGTGTGTACGTGTGTGTGTGATCACCAGAAGCGATTTCTGAGTCTCTTCTCAGTGTAGACGGAAATTAGGCTTCATAACTTTCAACAAATTTCCAAAGCATGTCCTCAGGTGACGCGTCTATTGAACACTTAATGTGGGACTTGGCTGCAAACACACACCTATGTGCACATGCCACTGCACAGAAAAGATAAAATTCATGCCACTGGGCAGGTAGAGGCAATCAGATCTCTCAGCACATACTGACCATAGCTGTATAATATTAGTCAGTCCAGAACCAATTTCAGATGTTTGACGGATGTTCAAGACTGGTCAAATATCATTAAATTGACATTGACACTTGGACATCTGACTAAGGACCTTGTTGAACATCTGTGGATGTCTTAAACTGATCTGATATCTGAATGTCTGACTAGGACCTCTCACAGATATCTGTGGGCATTTAATGGTTCAATTTTTAAACATCTTGCTGAGAACTTGTTAGATGTCCAAGGATGTCCAAACGTGGTTCAATATTTGAGTGCCTGACTCAGACTTCTCTTGAATGCCTTTGGACATGAAAAATACATCCAAAGCTGGATTGAAATCTGAACATCTGATTAGAACTCCTTCCTGATAATTACGGACATGTAAAATCACCTGGCACAGACCCATTTAGGAGTCCTACAGACATCTAAAACAGGCTCAATATTTAAACCAATCTGAAAAGTTTTCGGTACTCATTTAAAGGTATCCAAACCGTAGGGTAATTTTGGAACGCGTGTCTCATTTCAGTAAAAATCCCAATCCCAAAAGCATACTAAGACAGTTTCGACGCAGTGTACAACATCAGTCATAAGTATGTGATAAAGAATGTGATAACACTAGCTTCAGTTGAACCAATTCCCCTGAATAACCTCAAAGCTAGTGTTGGTAATCTGCTTCTGACACATTTTTATCTTATTTGTTCACATAATCTTGTATGTAAAGTGAAAATAGCCACCACACATTAGGACCAGTGAGGTCTAGTGTGTAGGATTTCATACGTATTCGAAAATATATAATGTAATCTTTGCTACTGTGTTAACATTAGTGTGTGTTCACCATAGTCTATATTTGATTTTAGGATAAAAAGTTTATAGTTACCTTCCACTGAGAATGCCATCATGCGCTATCATGTTACTACAGTAGCTGAGAAAGGACAATAAGGCTCGGAAGCACATTTTTTCTTTGTATACAACAGTGACGTATGACAGCGAGGCTGAACTTTCTCAAGTGCATTCTATTACCTAACCATTAGATGCAGAACATTTTCACCCAATTTGATTGCAGGGGGCACTGCTCTTGCTGCGACCAGCAACAGGTGTGTGTTACTCTTTGTCTTTTTTCTGTGTTTTAAGAATATTTTATATAAGTTTCAAGTTTTAAGTGTCTGATCCAAACCCTTTACAATCTTAAGACTGTCTTTCAAGAGTTCCTACCAGAATGGAGAGTTTTTTTTATCTTTTACTTTTGTCTCTCAATGTAAAATTTACCTGGAGTCTCCAAATACACGCGTGAGAAATGATCCCACACGCTTTCGGCTGTATGAAAGCCTCATCAAATATTTATCGTCTGGATTTAGTTTGAACTTTGGAAAGAAAGGGGAGAGTTCGTAATGGGTATCAGGAAGCTTCAAAGTAAGAACCAGGTTCCCCTGCCCTCTCTGATTTTGGCAAATGTCAAATCCCTAAGGAACAAGACTGATGAACTACAAGGGAGTGTACTCCACTTACAGGGATTCACAGACGCTTGTCTTATGGGGTTTACCGAAATGTGACCCTTCCCTGGATATTATTGACTTTGGGGTTCCTGTGCCCTTGGATCAGGACTTGCAGGAGGAGGATGCTTGTACACCAACGGGTAATGGTGCAGTAATGTTTGTGCGTAGGAGCGGCTGTGGCTTCCTGAGTTCGAGACTCGTGTTGGTAAGGGAATTCCCTCTTATATTTCTAACTGTTGTATACAGTCATCCTAAAGCAGACGCCAAGTCTGCTGTTGACACACAATTTGCAGTCCATCTCTCCTGATGCTCCAAATTTGATCTTTTGTGATTTTTTTTTTCATTGCAATCATTAAGAAATCGTTTAACTACTTTTATCAATACGTCACCAGTCCAACACGGCGTAGCAAAACTTTAGATCTATGTTATGCGTCAATTAAGGGGGCATATAAGTTTGAAGCAGAATCTGCATTGTGTTCTTCAGATCACAACATTTTGCACCTCCAATCTATGCTGAGAAGTCCAAGTTTGAACTAAAAACATTTCTCTTGCCCTACATTGTTGCTTCGATGGCAGGGATGAGTAATTATTCCAGGAGGACTCCTCTGATATAGATGAATTTACAGATGTTGTGTCCAACTACATCTTATTTTGACTCTGTGATTCCTTCTGTGGCTTTTTTGGAGAATTGCTTTTAATGCAGATGATGTTGATACTGTGAGGTAATTGAAGAGAGAACGTTAAGCAAGTATTTCCAATTCTGAAAATTAACTTAAACTCACGCACTTGCACACACACACACACACACATAGACCTACCTACACAGACAGACAGACAGACACACACACACACACACACACACACACACACAAAGACACAAGTACGTACAAGCATTTCCTCCCTCTAAGCCCTCACAGTCCACACACTCACAGATGGGCGCACACTGACTCATACCACCACTTATGCACACAAAAGTTATGCACTTGATATGTCATGCAGCAAAGAATCCTCATTTTGAGAGATTTGGAGGATTGAACCCGTATATGTTTGTCTCTAATCCAACAATCCCTGCAGCCTTGCACGCAATAACCAGCATATTCCGTCTGTGTCCAGTCACTCGCTGTGTAGAGATAATATTATTGATGGATGGATTTGGAAACTGAGACGGGAGAAAATAAACAATGCAGGTTAATGGAGGTGAGGAAAGAAAAGGTAAAAGTAATACAGTGATTTTGCTGACAAAGAGTGCAAATGTGATCAGAGAGACAGTATACAATGAAGATGTGGTAAAGACAGAAAGATGCAGGGAAGGAACAGGACTATAGTTTTCATGTTATGCCATGAAATGTGACTGATTTAAGCGAAAAAAAATACAGTTGAAAGGCAGGACAAAGCTAGAACACCGACAAGAAACAAGACAAAAATGAGAATTGAGCAGTGGCAGACTAAGAATGTTTGATGGGCAGAGGCGAAAAGTATTAAAAGGGCACCAGTTAGGGCATTTTAAAATGTTTTGCTGAATTTTGTCATGGAATAGTGCTGTTGAGAGCACTTAAATAGAGGGCACTTCATCATGGTCATGTCCCTATTTGCCTTAGGGCTTCCAAACTTGACTTTTGCAGCGTTTTTTTCAAACATCAGGTCACCGTGCACACCGCGCTTCTCTTCCCTGCACCCTAAAGAGTCCACCAGTGAATACAGGCAATGGAAATCACAGACAGGAAACTTAAAATGAGAGGAGCAATCACTGCTGTTTATTCCTGCTCGACACCTCTTAAATTCAACTATATATTATATTTTTAAGGAACAGAAGCCAACAAATAAGTGAGAAAAGGAGGAAAATTTTTCCTTCCTGTACTCACAAAAAATGGTTCTCTCTTATTTCAAAATTGTAATTTCTGAAATGTAAAATTGATTATTCGATTCCAGGAACCAGACATGTGACTGTGGCAAAAATTACATGTTGAGACGTTTGATGTTTTCTGCTTTGATTTACACACAGAGAGTGAAGTGCACAAACAAATGTTCTCTAACCTGTGCATGTGCATTCACCCGTGCACACAGATGCATGTTAATAATATAACGTATGAGCACACACACACACACACACACACACACACACACATATTTTCCATGCAAATATGTGTCCCTGCAAATGTGCAGGTGCATGCCATATGAACATGCCTTCTTTGCTGATTGAGTTCTGTGCTGTTGCCAGTGTAGTCTGACACATAAAAGTGTGACACAGACACAGAAAATCCCATTACTCTAGAGAATCTGAATCCACTTCCACAAGCTCACAATGCTGTAATGGGTCACGTATCTGTCTCACCATCTAACAAGTTACTCTATTATTCCAACTCTTGTTTTCTTTTTGGAAATTTCCCTCTGTGGTCTGGAGAAAATGGCTTTGACATCATTTCTAGCAAAGAGCACACATTTCTCCTTCACTGTGACATCATCTTTATCGCCAGTCATATTATGAAATGTATTACTTTTATATCATAATACAAAAAAAATGCTTTCTATTTTCCAAACTCTGTTATGAGTTTTCTCCTGTACTATCCTGCAGAATCAGCTTTTATGTGAGAATACGCTGTGACGTGAGCCGGTGTGATGCTTCATTCATCTCAGCTCAGTTGGTGGCGTTTAGCCTGGTTTTGTGAGGCTGCAAACATCCAGTTAGGTATCTTCAGAGGTGGACACTCTCCACATAATACACACTATTTTATTCACCTTCACATCCATGTTTGTATCACACAGACACTCTTGCTCACAGCAGGATGTGTAAATCTCTCTCACTTTCACTGGAAGGGATCTATCTCTCTCTCTGAATGAACACTCCCACTCTCTCTCTCTCTCTCTCTCTCTCTCTTCTTTGGATGCATTCAGTGTGAGCGCAGGACCGGACAGTCAGGACCACAGGGACTGATCTTTCTCTTTGCATACAGCCGGCAGTAGGTACATCTCTGTGCTTTTTTTCCCCCATGATTCTATCCTCAAGCCCATTTCATAACACAACACAAACTGCGATCATGTCTCTATTTTCCGTTTGCTTTTATTCCAAGGAAAAGCTTCATAGGTGGAATGACTTTGTTTGAATTGCTTGATTCATTTGAATGCTTGTTTGCTATATGATATGATACCTGCTGCTCACCATGCAGACACATTTTGGCCAATAGAGGGACATGTTTTATATTTCAGCTGCATATTTTGCAGATTTTTTTCAGTCAAAGCAGCTGCAGTGAGTGGACTTTAGGATGTGTATATAGTCCAATAATAAATGAACTTGTCAGTGACTTTGTATGCTGCTTTTTTCTTGTTTTGTACCTTTTTCACTGTTGGGATTCTGAGCTGCTACAACAGCTGATGTCTCTTTCCTATAAATCCTCCTGGTGTGTTAGAGTAGCAGCCATCTATTCCATGAGGAGTCACCTTACCTCATGTTTTTATTAATTCATTCATGATTCTATTTATCATAATTTTATGAATTGTCTGTTGAAATGTTTAATTTGCACAATGTGCATGTCTGTGCATATCTATGCATACAATTTGAATATTGTATAATGAAATTAGTGAGCTGTTTCTTAAACATTTAAATGCTTTTTAGAAATGTTTTGATGGACACAGTATATATGGATCTTCTATGGATTGAGTGAAAGTGTGAAGTGGCTGTGGAAAGATCATTTACTTATGCAACTGTAAATTTAGTCTGAATGAACAGATTGTTGCTTTTCTACGCAGCTTAATACTTAAGTGCGGTGTCTCTGTGTGTGTGTGTGTGTGTGTGTGTGTGTGTGTGTGTGTGTGTGTGTGTGTGCTTATACCCACGTTTGGAAGCCTGTCCTCTTTGCACCACTTGTTTTAATAATCTGTAGTATCTGATGTAGACACATAAGGAAATAGACAATCAGTAGAAGTGCATGTGTAACATCTAATCTGGCTGAGCCTTTTGCACAGTTGCTGAATGGCACACAGAGCTGTTTAAGATGTAAAGATTTAAAGCTGACATGTTTGAAACTGCTTATTTATTCTAATGGTTACAATGACGTGTATACCATAGTAGGAATTGTTGATAACTTTTATGTAGCATTAATACACAAATCTTACATTTGATCAGAATACTGCTATTTTTTGACTGCATGTACGTTCAAAACAGTGATTCTTATTAGAGGTTCAGCAAATAAACTTAGCTTCTTTTGGCTATACATATGCAGACTTCCTGTATACACACAATAAAAATGTAGTCCTAAAATTATTTAACAAATAATTTGTTTACATTCGAAACGACATTGTTGTTTTTGACCAAATGTGAGCCTTTGCAGGTGAGATAAGCTCATCTAATGCATTTTCTAGGAGCAGCAAAAATGCTACTAACAGAAAAAAATCTCACCAAGCCGAGAGCGTCTGTTCTCATCAGGATATTCAGGCAGGCGCAAATGAACAGAAAACCACTCAAATCATTCACTTTTTATTCACTCAGTTTCCCATGTCCTTCCACAAACCTCACGAATCACAAAAACAAACTGTTTTGTTCACCCCAATTTAAAATAATCAATTTTATCTTCCACTAAATTGAATGACGAGGTGTGATTACATGTTCCTCATCTACAACCTACAAATTGACACTTTCAGTTGCAGAGTTGCAGCATAAGTTAGGTACTTGATTTCCTGCTTTAATCTACTTTATCTATTTCATATCTTTGGCTAATTTGTCTTCCAGACATGTGGAGTAATAACACATACATAACCCAGGTTGTGACCTTTCGGTGCTGTTTTACTCACAAAATGCTGCACAGCCTTGGCAGAGTCTTTTTTTGTTTAATTGTATTAATAGGATGTAGTAGTCAGTTGCATGTTTAGATGCTTTATGCTGCAGCTTATTCCCACCAGCACAAGAAAGGCAAACAGCCCCTTTCCCTCACTCCTCATGAGCCCTGTGAGGCAGTTTTAATTAAATATACATATCAAGTGGCTGATGGGAAAGCTCTTAAAGTCGTCTCATGAATTATGTGCCATATATTAAGGGAGACCACATTTTAGACTCTTTTTTTGTTCACGTTTGAGAAATAACGAATACATGCCAGAATCATGTTTCAGGAGTCAGGTTTCAATCGACTTTTGGAACTTTACACTCACATTCATTACTCTAACCAGAAACCTAATCTTCCCCCCAAAAATGGATGATTGGTGGGGATGATGGGTGAAGGAGGCAGGAATTAAGTTAGACAGTCGTGCAGGAATTGTTGTGCATTAGAGTAAATCCATACATAATGAGTACTTTTAAATCAATTACTGTTCATCTTTTTGTGTCAATGTTATTGAGTTTGCCATAGGTATGGAGTGCCAAATGTCAAAATTTGGTTATATTTTTCTTGCTAATATATTTTGAAGTATATGTCCTCACAATTAGCAAATGTGGCTCACATTTGACTCAAAAATCGAATCCCAAATATGTTGAATGTGATATGAATATGTAATTGTTACTATGTTTACAGTTAACAACAGAGTTAAACACACCCCATATACTGGAACTGTTTTTTGTTGTGATACATGGAAAAACGTCTCTCTACAGTAACTTGTCTGTCACGTATTTGATGCTCCTCTCCCTGTGCGCCTGAGGCGCTGTAAAGACAAACCAGAGAATCTGATGTGGCCAGGACCAGAGGACATATGAATCATGTATCAGTAGCTGCTCACCTCGGCTCAGACAAGTGGTGTTGGATCCCCTCATGTCACGCCCCGTGTCATCCTCATTTTAAACTTGTGACTAAACTGAACCAAAGCCAGTGGCTAAAGTTGATTCTGCAGCACAGTTTTTAGGTTAAAAACGCCCCTGAAGACATTGGAATGTGTAACTATACGTGTTAAATGAGCTTTGGCACTTGATGTGTCTCTTGTAATATTCACTGACGGTAGCAGCGAAACAATTTTTGTTCAGTGTGATTTTTTTCTGAAATGTCCTGCAGTTGGGATGTAGAGACAGAATGGGTGAGAACACAAGAGAAGCTCTAACTCTGTTAACATGAACCATCCCAAAGTCACACTGGGAGGACGAACACACCGTTGCAGGGTTGAGACACGGTCAGCTGCAGTCATGCGTTAGTATATTTTTCTCTTTGTTCAAAAACTCATTTAATACTGTAAATTTATTGTAAACATCAATGTGATGTTTTATTTGTTGAAATTTCAAGTCCCCAAAAAATATAACAATAATACACTGTTACACTGAGGATGGGTGTAAGTTCAATTCATAGAAGGGTAACGTCATATTAAAAGGGATGTTTTATATTACAAGGCCCCTGCGTGTATGTAGCAAGCTAAAGTTTTCCAAAGCATGGTAGTGTCTCTCTCTTCTCTGTGGGGCACTCAACCCAACAACAGCTGGAGTCCAGTCAACATCTCTGATCAAAGTCCCTTATCAAAGTAGTCTAGAACAAAAGGAAATATTTTCCTCTTTGTAACAAAAAAACAAAAAAACAAAACGGAACCAACTTTTGAATTTTCTAACCAATCTGGTTTAATTCATTCAAACTTGACAGAAACATTTTCCCCAAGAATAGAAGCAATGCTTGACTTCTGTTGTTCCACAGTCAGTAGAAAAGGTGCTGTTACAAATGCCAAACGGTGCTTTTATGTGCTAGAACACCCTTGAGTTAAGGGTCAGACTCACTTGAACCTTTCATCTGTCAGAGTGAAAGGAGGAATTACTAATGGTCACTGAGCTGTCTGTTTGTATCAGACTGCTCAGGCTATAGTTGAGATGTGCGGGCCTGAGACATCCTTTGTGTTTGTTTGTTCACACACCTGAGTGTACCAAATGCACATGTTTGTGCCTGAAAGTATCACGGCTGCAGGAGGCACAAGCAAATAAGGGCTGGTTTAAGTGTACAAATGTGTGTGTGAGAGAGGAAGATGGAGACAGACTGCTTTTGTTCAGGCGCGTGACGTCTCTTCTTCTGCAGGAGTGAACATTTCAGATTAATGATTAGCAGAGAAAACATCATGATGGAGTCTGTCTTTCCTGTCTGTTACTGGGTGCTGTGGAAGCCCCTCGGTGACAAAACACGTCCATCTGACACAAACAAATAGGATTCATTGTCCGCCTCACTTGTTTTTTTGCATTTCTTTTCCACCATTTGTCTCTTTCAGTATACATGAAGCATCTTTCAGCCTTTGTTAATCCATCAGAGAATTAATCCCTTTGAGATGCCGATTCCTCATTATTGTACAGTACAGCTGTCTTGAGAGCAGCTGTGGTGATGCACCCCTGAGCAGAATGTGCTGTTGTTCAGCCACGCCATTGTTATCATTGAAAGACTCATTTATGGCTGAACACATCTGAGTTAACTCCTTGAAGAATAGCAGTTTCTAAAAAGTAGCTGCATCCCGCACGGAAAGAGAACCAGAGAGGAAACCTAAGAAATGTTGCTGCTGCTGTTTCTGTAACAGTTGCATCACGCCTGCTTGAATTATGACTTTTTACTATTCATAATCTTCTGTTATAAAAGTCAGGTGTAAATCTAGGAGATACACACAAAGGATTAAATGGCAGAAAAAGCCCAACATTTAATAGTATTATTTATAATATAATAGTAATTAATATCAAAATGTAACTTTCTGAAGCTATTTTATTTATGGGGAAGTTATTGTCTACCTATAGCAATATTATAATAGTTGCTCAGTTTTGTTTTAAAACTTAAACTGTCAGAGTTTTTGTCTCCATTCATCATTTCATCAGTTTTTGTGCGACAAGTCCCCAAATTTTAATCAGCTCAAAATTTTGACCGTCTTAATCCACCTGTGAAATTTGCTAACAATTTGTGCAGAGTTATCTTGTTCCAACACATATCAGATTTTAATATGAATGCATCCCTCTTCTTCTCCCCTGGCAGCATTTCCCGGCTGTGAGTGGGGCCTTCATGGATTCTCCCTACAATGGCAACACGTCCCTGCAGACGTCAACCTCTAACCTCAACGCTGGCTACTCTCGACCCTCGGAAGCAGAGGATGACGGGAAAGTTTCCAGTGACACTATTTGGCTCTGGATTGCTGTGCTGGCAACAATTGGCAACATAGTGGTGGTGGCTGTGGTTTGTGCCTGTGCCTTCTGACAAATATGGAAGCAAAACTACTGCTGCTGTATAGCCTGAAAATATATATTTTTTTCGGAAATGATGTAAAATAGCCTTACTTTGCGATTTATGACAATAGGTTTTTTTTTCAAAATCCTCGTTTGAAAGGAAAAATTTGCATGGAATTGTTGTGACGTTTTATTTTTACCAATGAAAGAGTGGAGAAAAAAAGTATAAATAACTAAATATTTAAACCCAAATATAAATCAGTTTTACAGTGCAGCAATGTAAAACAAAAGCTGCAAATTTAAGGTTTAAAACATATACAGGAACTTTCGGGATGGCTGCCGAACCAGATCTTACCTCACGTTGACCAAACAAGACCACACACATGCGTCTAATCTGATACAATGTTGACCATTTTTTTTCCCAATCAACCAATGAGGAAGCTACCAAGCAGATTTGGATAAATAAAATGTTGCTGCTGGTCAGGAACGCCTGAAACACAGACGAGCATGCCATTAACGTCAGACAAATATAAAAATACACAATAAGTTTGGATAAGCTCCCTTAAAAAGTTAAGCCCACGTTCAGAATTGCAGATGAACTTGTCTTCAGGTTTGCCCTTTATAGTTTAAAAACTCAAAATGGGTCACAGTGCTATTAATTACAGTGGTGTCTGCATGTGAACACAATATTAACATTTTTAATGAGCACCTGTCCGGTGGCAAAAACATCAAATTTATTCATTCAGGCTAAACAAAGCTGTGGCCTTAACACTATTCTTCCCAATGGTCTGTTGGTTATGCAAGTCATGCCAGAGTTATATAAAGTCAGTGACACCACAAATTCAGCAAAGGTCAGCCGCCAAACTTGTTCTATGTAACATCCTGATGATGCTCGGTCAAAGCATTGAACTCCAGCTTGTGTTGTCGATGTTCTTCTTCTCTCATCTTTTGTTTTTGATATCACATTTTAAGCAAGAGGTTGACTTGACTGATTGAATTGACTCACTACTTGACTAATTCTGAATTTTCTGGCTGATAAGTGTGTGACGTTAATGGCACACCATAACCCTTGCTGTCCCTTAGATATGTCTTGATGGGACATAAGCTGTGTAGTTTTACAAAAATCATGGTGGTAGATTTATAAAATTGAATCAATGTTTAAGAAAACAAAACATGTTTAATTCGAGAGAGAAGTAGACAACAGCAGGTTCTTATTTTAAGCCGGCGAGTTGAAAAACTGAAACAAACAGCGTTTCATCAGCTGCAGTTAACTAGCTAGCTAAGTAAGGTAATGTTAGATGGTTGAAATTTGCCTCTCATTTAGTGTTAGTGAGCGTTTTAATCTTGTTTTGTATACATCTCATAACAGAAAGGCCCCTGTGTAACATCTCTTGCCTGATAATTTTAACATGTTACTGTTCAAACACAGCTGCGCCCTGCTCCTTCCTAAATGGACTTTGCTTCTTATGGAAGAATTGAAGAAGGACTGGGACTAAGATTTCCCAGCTAAAACAAACATTTATTCATGTCTGGTTCAAACATGTATGGTGTCATTACTCCAATGTTAGAACTTGGCACTGTGCAGCATAGAGTGGACTAGTTTGGCCCACACATTTGACAGAACAGGTGAGCTTTGGCTGTAGGTGAGGGGCTGAATGGAGAGTGGTGATGATCCCCACAACCTCCCACAACGTAGAAAAGGTTACATCAGAGACATTTTACTACCAAGCCAAAGGAAAAAATTATATAAATATGTAATTTTACAAAACAAAAATTTGTTTTTAAGCATTCAGTTAATGGCTGGAGCAGGTCTTTGTTAGACCTGCTCTGTCTGCGTAGTTTACAGTTACTAAACTCTGATTCGACAGCTCCTTATGCAACACTGCGGGGATGTCAAATAAATAGTTTTAATCGTAATGACTTTCCTTGCAAGTGTCCACAAATATCACGACTAACAACTAATTTAAAATCTCCAGCTCCTCAGGAACATACTCGCGTTTTAAAAATCTGTAGCACCCTATAAAAAACTCAGAGGAAACAAAATGGCTTTAGAAAGGAGTAGGGCTCAGCTGTGATTGAGCAGTGAATTGTTGAAATTTAACAAGCAAGAAAGGTCAGGCTCATTTTATCTGTCAGGGTTACGTTTTTCCACATTATAACGATAAATACATCATTTATAAGAGTATTGCCTTTCACTTTGAGCTCCCTTCAAGGCAGAAAGAGGACATGGAGATGCAGTGTGAGAGTAATGAGGGGGAGGTCAAAAAGTAATGGGAAACACTAAAAAACAAAAAACAAAAGAAGAATCAAAGCGCACCCTTGTTTGTCAGGTGACATTGTTTCAGTCAGCAGTTTAGTGATAGGCAAGAAAGATGCCAATGAGAGTAGCGACACTCATAAAACAAGATTAAAGTTCCAAAAGACGAGGCTGTACATAACATGGCACGGTGACACCACACAAGATTAATGAGTCCTTTAGATAAACTGCTAAGAGATCAGAACATTTGGAGGGCTCGGAGATTCAGTATGTTTGTCTAGTTTGATTGACACTAGGGGCATCATCAGGCCATCAGGAAAAACTGCGACCATGCGCCCATGTTGTCTCGGATGACTCATCAACATACTGTCCTGCCTCGTGCACTTTTAACCCAGTCTGGTTTGATGGCCCGTGCGGCTAGTGTCTTCCACTGCATGCGTGTGACTTTATCTATGCAGGCGTGGGTTGGCACATGTATCTCACTACCTCTCAGCTGAGATCCAGCCTGTTCAAACTGCCTAATAGTCTTGTCAGAGCTCAGCAGAATAATGAGCTGTAATACGCCTCTCCGGTTTGCTTTCCTTTATCCCGTCTTCGCCCGATATCGCAGAGGGAAGCGTGCCCCCGGCAGCTATTAGAGTGGTCAGAGCGGATCGTATCTCCGTGGTTGACATTATTAGAGGATGACTTTGCAGACGGAAGAGAACCAACTTCAGCGTTCAGATGAGTGACACATGAAGTGAAAAACAGAGATTTAGAGGAGAGTGGTAAGATAATGAGGTCAGAAATGCTCGTTTTTATTTCCCACATTAGTGCTTGGGGGCAACTGAACAGGAAAGTGTATAAGAGCAGAAAGTTGGGTTAAATAAGTTGACAGGAGAGACGATGGCTTAGGGGGGTGAAGAAAGAATATAAAGTAAAGAGAAGGATTCATGACAGGTAAAAGTGCAGTATTAGTAAAGAATGAGAATGAATTAGTAGAAGAGTGTATGAGAAGAGAAAAAATAATGAGTAAAGTGAAGACTGGGAGTCATTAATACCAACTGACACTTCTGTGTTACTGTCTTCATATGGCTTACTTTAATGGCATCATCAATTCAACAAGATGTCTGTCATATCTATATTTCAAAATTTGTGCTTTGTACTTGAAAACGCTCATTATCCCTCAACGCTTAATAGTTTCTACCAGCATACAGAACATATTCTCAGTAAATATTGTGGTCTTTGTTTGGTCGGTCAAGGCTCAGCCATCCACTGTTCACCACTGTTCACTCTTACCGTCAAATCAGTAGCCAGTTTCTGTTCAAGCTTGAACCTACAGATCATTAGATACTACTTTCATATTCGAACCTAGTGGTCCCCAGCTGGAACTGACTCCACAGAGGAGAAAGCATGAGAACATGACCATGTCTTTTAAGGGACAATATGATGTATGGCACCTTCCAACAGGGCACTGTTTCCCACCACCTGACTGCTGCAGAGTGCTGCAACCCAGTGACCCGAGGGACACAAACTCAGGCGGGAGGTGAGACGTGACAGACTCTTACTGGTTACTGGTATGCTGCTGCAACAAAGCTGTTGATAGCAATGGAAAAACAAAAAAATTAGGAGGGTCACACTAATCTTTTGGCCCTGAGAATCAAAAGTCTTTCAAAAACCAGCCACAAAATTGATTCTCAGTCAGCGGAGAGGGAGGACTATTAATTTTAATATACATTTTACCATACATATATAAAACTCAAAATAGATATCAAGGTCTAATCCTTTATAGACATTTTAATAAAGAAATCACCTGTAGCTTCTTTGAAATAAACACAATTAAGGGAACGATAGCGGCTGATTGCAAAGTTTTTAAAATTTTACAGCAAAATTTAGTGCCATATAAGTATTTTAAGGAAGACCTTGTACTGTGTTTTTCATGTCTGCTCTTCTTTCTCCTGCAAAAAGAGCTTGTTTGCATCACTCGCTGAAAGCGATGAGCCATTGTCCAGCAAACCTTGGTCTCTGAGTGCCTCTCTGCTAAAATCCGAGCTCTAACTCAGCTAAGAGATCATCTTCCCCCAGGAAATACTTTATCACTTTATTTCTTTACTCATTAAATGCACGAATCTGAGGCACAAGTAGGACACTTATGCATTAAAAACTATACTTTACTACATAAATAAATGAACAGGAAAATGTAGTAAAATCACCGTTATCTGCGTGTATACATGTATGCGTGTATCTTAAATAATAAATGAGAATGATGGTGAAGCTCTTAAAAGTGCACAATCCTTATAGAAGTGAGTATTACTTCTTTTGGTCTTTGCCAGGGTATTTTCATTTTAAGCCTTACGTGTAGTGCTCAGAGTACGGCATATTCTCAAACAGAACTAACAGAGGATCCAGGTTACCAGTTCAGTTCATCTTTAATAAATATGCTTCACCATTTTTTGTAATATAATCATCTACTTATCAGCTGAAGGATTGTTGGCTCAATCCAATTTGTGTTGCACAATATACACTGTGGTGTTCCTCTTTTGTGTCACACTGTTCACCCTGTTCTCTCTCTCTCTGTTATCTCATACAGCCATCCTTTCATGCATGTGAAGCACCAGACTGGAAAGTCCATATTGTGAGGCCCTCGCCTTTGTACACACACACACACTCACACACACACACACACACACACACACACACACACACACACATGCACACACACGTACACCCGTTCTCAGGACCTTTAAAAATGCCTACCTTTTTAGGACCTTTTTAAGTGCTTCAGTTAAAAGTATACTTCTCTACTCAGACTACCTCAACCTGAATGACTGAGAACCTGCACAAACGTTTTAGGACCACACTCTTAACATCCTAAGAAGTCAAGAATTTTTTCACCGAATTTGAATTATATCAAAAATTTGATTACTTCAGATTTAAGATACGCTTTAAAGAATGCCATTTTTAAATCTAATTTTTCAACATGTGTTAGGTCCCCTGCATCCCTCCCCTGACACATGCATCATCATGTAATAGTGTAATATAGCATATTCCATATGGTGTATATGGTGTACCAACAATTGTTTCATATTTTTAAATTAAACATAGAAGTTGCTTGTCAAATAGTCAAACTTATTGAACGAAAAATACATAAAGACATGCAATTTCCACATCAAAGACAAAAGCTATATCATTAGAATATGATTACAAAGGTTTTAACTTGTCCAAGAAATGTTGTCAACTTTATTTCTTGTACGTGTCTGTCTCTACAGAGATTCACATCATCATTTTAAGGAAGCGGATTGATGAGGTACCAGTAAAAAGTCCGTTTTCAACAGAACAACCTGAGACGTCATGGCACTTAGCTCGTTGTGATCCACTTATGAATAAAAGTGGGCATGGAGAAGCCATGATTTTGTTTTATACCACCACTATGTATATGATGGATTTGAACCTGCAGAGTGGTGGCGAAAAGGCAGATAAAGAGAAACAGTCTGTCCCGCTTGTTTTCATCGCTTATTCACCAACGTGGATGATAAGGAACAGTGTGAAGATCCTTTTCCTTTCCCAAATATCCAATACCAGGGTGACACTGAGTCAACAGGATAATTTAGAAATGAAAAGGAGTAAAAGATCAAGTGACATGAAACCACAGAAGCGTTTCACTGTGTGGAGGAGACAGTGGGAGAAGTTGGTTTGGCTGTGACTGAAGATTTCTGTGTGGGCCTACATTCAAAATGTTACATGACCTTTAATGCAAAACTTGTCTCTCATTTTCGAGACAACAAAGCAACACATGCACGAAAATAACTTGTGTCAAATATTTCATGAGTCACTGGATGTTGGAATTGTGATGAAGGTAAGCTTTGGTTGCGCAGAGGCTGCACTGACGAGGCTGACATCAAAATGTCCAAAATGAAAATGTTGATATTTACCTTACTTAAAGGTTTAAATTAATCACTTTGCAGAAACAGAAAGCATGACAGTTTGCAGGATACGCATGTCCACATTACAACGTTGTGCATATTCTTGATCGACATGCATGGCTACTAGCAGATTACACTTTCCCTCATCTGTCTTCCTTGATGGATTAAAGTGTTCACCTCTTCAGGCAGTCATTTGCTCTGGGTAAAATAACTCTTACATGTATTAGTTAATATATCTGTCCAACTTTAGATTTCACTTGATACTTTGATACTTTTTTATAGGTCTAGTTTAGTTTATTATTAGTTTATTTACAGTGCAGCAATGTAAAACAAAAAAATTAATAAATAAAACTAACAAACATGAGTTTATTAGTTTTATTTGAAGAGTTGCTGTCTTTGTATATGCCATTGATGATATTTCCTATGCATTAATCATTTTGTAAAGATGGACCTTTCTGCTGTACCACATTGAATCTCCTGTAACAAAACATCATTAAATTAGAAGAATGCAACATGTTTGTCCCATTAGGTGTGTTTGAATGCTCGTCACATTTTAGCTTTTTGCAAAATCGTTTTATTCCAGTAACATTTCTTTGTTACTAAAGACATTCTAGTTCAGGACTACAGAGTAAGTATTCCCCTCCCTTTGGCCTGCAGAGCATCGTGGAGAACTCTAAGGACATCCGGCATAACAGCAGAAGATAGAGTGATGAATAATTAATACAAATAATTGTCACATTTTTGATTCATCCATACAGTCAGTCTTTTTGATTTGGTCTGAATAAAAGGAGTTCACGGTTGTTAGTGTTGTATGTGAATTGACGTGGTTTCATTTTGATGCTGATGCAAGTTCAAATGTTCAATGATGAAACTAATGTCATTGTAATTCCATCAGTCAGACAGACATTTTATTTAACTGTTAACATGTGATGTTCTATGACACACATCTTGACCAACATAACTTGTCAACATCATTGCTGATGATTCCTGCTTTCGTTCTGAAGTCCACCGATGAATGTCTCCAAAAAACGACTTCTGACAGCCTAGACTAGACCTTGTAGGTATAAAACTTCAGGAAGCAATCCTGATGACATGCAAGGGTTGGGCTTAATGTTGTTAAACTTATAAACTACCTTGTACAAGTAGCTCTTCCTCTTCTTTCTGGGAATATGTGTCTGGTTCAAACATGCATGTACCATTTACCAATGTTAGAACTTGCCATTGTGCACCGTATAGTAGACTGGTTAAAAATCAGAAGATGACAGAGTGGGTAAGAAAGGGATGTGAAATTGCAACTAAGCCATTTTAAGACCATGAAACGTTTTTCTTTTTTTCATCCATCCGTTTTCTACCACTATGGAGTGTCACTGGGGTGCTGGAGCCCATTTAATGGACTAAATGTCCCTTTTGTCTGTCTGTCTTTTTCCCTGTTTGTGAGATTCATAAAGCTTGGTTTAAAAGTGATATTCAGTGTGTGTGTGTGTGTGTGTGTGTGTGTGTGTGTGTGTGCAGATATTTTGGATGTTATCATCTTGGGCTATCCAAGACCATCCATCTGTCACCCTGCCAGGCTTTGCTGTCTTTGGAAAAATGAGAGATCCTCAAAAATGTATAAATGAAAAAAAAATCATGCAGTCACATACACAAAATCCAGCCTTTAATGGAAACTAACTGATTCGTCATTTCAATTGTACTGAGTTGTTTCATCAAGTTTCTGACAGCACACCTTTCATCACCTTGAACTTACTACTGACGTTGAACACACCTCATTGTTTTGAAAATGGCATAATGTACTCAAGCGGGCAACGTGACCAACCTCAGGGACGGAAAAGGAACACCAGAAGAGTTTCTATAAAGAATAGATATCCAGACACTAATGACCATCACCAAAGCACCTTATGCCATAAATCCTATCCTCACAATGACAAAATAGTGCAAATACTGTAGATATAATTTGCTAATCAGTGGTGGCAGACATTCAAGGTTAGAAAAACACATATTTTAAAGAATGAAACAAGTCAATCTTTTCTTTGGCAATATATTTCATAGTCTGTGAAGGCCGAAGCAACGCTATCAACAAAAAACAAATGTGGTAAAATGACCTCTGAATACAGTACTTCTGAAAGCACTGCTGCCTGACCCAGCATACTAATATGTCAGATAAAAGAAAGAATTCACACAATGAAATATATATTTCCTGTATATTTTACAGCTCTGTCTGACGCATGTTTAAAACACAAGTGAACAAACAGCTGTTTAGTTAAATAAATGTAAGTCAGTAAATAAATTATTGAGAAGTTTGAGCTGCAAACATATCACAGTTATCTATAAATACATGTTGACTGACATTCATTTTCCCATATATAATGTATCATTAATACTAAATGCACTTGAGGTTAAAGAGTATAAATAAACTTTTAAATATAAAGTGTGTCCCCGCCTCCCTGGACTCTTCTTCCTGTTTAACAGTGTGCACATTCAATGCATAAAGTCAGATATGTTGTAAGTGGGTGTTGAGAACAAAGACTCCATTTTCCTCAGATCCTGTTTTTGATATTCATGAGTTCAATGCTTAGCCACAATGAGGATGGTGTGTGGTTTGAGAACCTCAAGATTGGGTTGGTGCCTTACATCAGTGAAGTTAGGCAGCTGGGATGAGAGTCAACAGCTTCAGGCCTGAGGTCATGGTGCAGTGATGGAAATGCTGCTCCCTCTGGGTTGGGGTTGTGTTTGCTGTCCTACTTCTCTTTTTTGTGAGTAATGGGAAAATGGAGTAGGGAGTGGACAGGTGTTGAGAGCAGAAAGATTTTGATTTACTAATCACTTTTAGTTCCAGCCCTTACTGACAGTTCTGATACTCACAACTTACATACAGGAAATACAAACAATACAAACACACGAAAGTTTTTTTTAACTTATTTCAAAATTACGCAACCTTATTAAAATGTTATTGATTTGCCACAGTGGCACACAAATGAACCAAAATAGGGCATAAAAAAAGTGGCAGCGGTCAATAGGGGGCGCCAGGGTGTCGCCCTCCCTTCATCACCCAGATGAGAAAGACATGACAACATCAATAAAACATCAATTAATTCAGCAAAAAACAACTTCATTTAATAAACATTGCTTCCTCCTCGTACTCAACCCTATATATCAAAGTATTTTAACCTTTTTAAAAATTTTAAGGAAATACCCACACTTCCTGTATATGTTTGTCTGGGGTGCCGAATGTGTATTAATTTTTTAGTAAAAGCAGGTGACCTGAGACTCTGTTGTAATCAAATGTTTCAAAGTTTCTAGTT
Organism: Mola mola; assembly: GCA_001698575.1. NCBI lineage: Eukaryota > Metazoa > Chordata > Actinopteri > Tetraodontiformes > Molidae > Mola > Mola mola. The sequence continues at coordinate 2,937,124 of KV751316.1, forward strand.
TGCCATGGACACTTCTTCAGTTGACGGCCAATTGGAAATTGTTCTAAATTTTTTTATCAAATGTAATTGGACTGGATAGTTTTCTCTTGACTCTATTGCAGCATTCACTCACTCTTGCTTGCTGTTTCTTTACAGCATCATTTGTACACAGTGTATTTCATAATGACAAATTATATCTGAGCGGTCTTGTCTGCTGCTCTGATCAGTAATACTGAAGCAAGAATTAACTTGGACTCTTATCAAGACTCTTGTTGTGTTATTGTTATTTTGATTTGTGTACTTAAAAATGAATGACCACTTTCACGCCATTAACTCCTTGTTGGATGTAGAATGTGACTCTGGGCATCCTGTATGTGCCTCTGCAGTGCTTCTGACCAGTGCTAGAGGGGGATTTTCTTCCCCCTAGCATTAAACAATATCTCTTTACACCAAGTTCAACTAAGTCATGTCAACTTAAGTTAACTAGTTCAAAAATAAAAATCAAAGTAAAACTGCTTTTGCACTCTTAAAACTAGACTGAAATGAAAACAAGACTGAATTTCACAATGATAAACATGAATGAAAAGTTAAAAACGTTAATAATTATCTCCCTAATAATCACCTAATTCTCCACCAGCCATCACTGGTAAAAAACTACTAATTACAAAAATGAAACTGAGCATTTATGTCCAGTTGTCCTTACAGTTTATCTCACTGCCAGAGAATGAGATTTGTACATCTTATTGTATGTGTTAGAAAAAAAGATAAAGACACACAGTCTATGAGGGCATCAGAGTGCGTCAATGCCATAGTTTTATACGTGTCTGCCTTTTCCAGTAAATAATGACTCACTGACTCAGTCACTCTAGTCATTTTAAGGGTTATCCCATTTTACAAGAGTGTGAACAACATGCACAGAAAATGCTTTAGTTCCTACTTGGCACAGGTTTAATCATGTCTTAGCAGATCTTATCTTCTCATGGTTTTATATCTTTGTAGTCTTTCATTTTCCTATTCAGACTGCCTAAATCCAATAATTTGTTGTTAACCATCTGCTCCTTTTGAGTAATACACAGAACTGTTGGTTGTGTATAGAAGGATACATTTTTACTGGTATTTAAAAAGTATTAATATATTAACTCCTTGTTGTTTTGTCAGAACTATGATGAATTGTGAAGTTGCTAAAAATGATAAAGTACCCGTGTAGCTCTTTAATCTGGGGAATGTCTGGCTGCAGATTATGTTTCTGTGTGGGAGTGCGGAATGATAAAGTGTCTGAAAGACAGCCTGCCAGAGGGGAGGCACTCGCTGATCTGAAATGTGGCTGGGCAATAACGAGACACAGATGGCAGCAGTCCGTCCACATACAACTACACAATCACACATACACACACAATAGTGTTTCATTTCATTAACAGTTGATAAAAAATGGTTCTCTTTCACGTGAAAAGAAAGATTAGATTTCATATTCACATTTTGAAAAAGAAGATGACGATCCAAACAACGCAGAGATCGTCGGTCAGCAGTAACATTAGATGCTAACATTTGCCTTTGCACACTCACATTAATTGATTTTTTATATAGTTGCCACGAAAACAAAATGCTTAAACTCAAAATAATATTTGATCCTTTTTACGTTCATGCAGTGAATAAATATTTTCCCATCCAGCAGAGCAACGTCAGCATTGGCACGGAGTTGAATTGTGTCAGTCAAACGTGTGCTCCATAATTAGCATATTTTTAGCTTGGTTTTTGTCTCCACCATTATTAATGTGTGTTTTATGGCTGTGTAGTCACTCATTGCTCTACTTTGTTCATCAGCTAGTCCTTCACTGTGTTCGTCTAACCGTTGGTGCTTGGTTTTGATTGCTTTTTACCAAAAAGCCCTCACTGCACTGCTTCTGCCAGAAAAGATATAATGAGGGAGGTGAAAGTTGACCAGTAGACTAAGCAAGTAGTGAGCAAACCCCAAACAACTTAAAGATGCTAAATGCTTCGTAGAGTGGGGGGGGGGGACTGCAGAGTCTTCAGTATGAACCATTCATTTCACAGACGGTCAAACACCAAAATATTAATTGTATTTTTAGCTCCTTTGATAAAAAGCAATTTAATGGGCGATTAAAAATGTTCATCAATTCTGCTTTTATGCCAAGATTTAGATTTGTGCCTGGAGAATCCATTGGTCTCCTCTTCCAGCACACGTCCATACTCATCTGACTACACACACACACACACACACACATATCGGAGTCTGTCTGGAAGCTGCAGACACAGCGAGGAGGTCTGGGAATGCTGAAGTG
>KV751316.1:2944769-2957449 GCA_001698575.1 Mola mola
CACTCAAATCCTGGGGCTTAATAAAATCAACAAAGAGATCCATGAAAGACACTTGAACATGAAATCCCAGTGCACTTCACACCCAACAACACTCTTAGTCAAAGCCTGGTTCATCCTGAAGACAACACATCCAAACACTAGTAGAGCAATGAGCTGTTTGCAGTCCAACGCACAGATCTATACATAGGAAAGACCAAACAACCAGATGCAACCACAGATGCATCACACAGCAGAGAAGAGCCAGCTCAGGATAACATTCAGCTGTGCCCCTGCAACTAAAATGGACATTTCATTTGAGGATAGTAATGTGCAGCGGTAATGAAAGTTTCACATTTCATTGGTGATGAAATGTTAAACACCTTCAAGGACATAAAGAAGTCTAAGACTACCATCAACTTATATTAAATTAAGGCATTTTATTTGCTATTGTCATATCTATAAAATGCATATGCTTTTATATTATCCATGAGGTCGTTATAAATCATTGAATACACACATGAATACTGAATACATGAATAAAATTACATGTTTGCAGAAACAATCACACATGTAATACACTAGAGGCACATGAACAAATAAATGAATATATACTTACTCGCAGGTACAACAATATGTATATTCACACTCAGACTTACCAACACACAAATATATTTCCCTTCTGCCTCTTTTACAACATATAGTGTGAAATACAAAGACAAAAAGTTGGTTTATTATTTGTTGTATGTTCATAGTTTAGTGTATTTTTTTGCATTTTTGAGCATCATGAAAGCTGTGAAATGGGATGCTATGTAATCATTTGATTTTATGTGCATTGCCATGAAATTTTCTGTTTGTGTGTTATTGTAAACTAATTGTAAAGATTCTGACGGTATTTGATGAACATATTACCAACATCTTTTCTGAAACCAAAGTTGTTGTTTTTTTTTTTTTCCTTGAATGTAGAAACTACAGGCAGGAATCAATTCTCCTTACCAGTTCAATAACATGACAAAATAATAGGTAACAAAAGGTGTTAAAGTTGAACTAATCCTTTATGCAAGAACGCATGGCAGCAGTATGTGAATGGAATGTTTGATGGTAAAGAAAACAGCAAAAACGAGGTTTTGGAGCACAGTGCCTCAGGAGCAGAGTTTTCCTTTTCTCCCACAAGTAACCATGGGTTCATTTGATTTTACTAATTGCGGGATAAATACGGACTAGAAAACTCTGCTGAGTGTTTTTAGACCTCAAGTGTCTGGATAACAGGGAAAGTGTGCATGAAGTCAGTATCTGACCACCTGAGATGAGAATGTGTTGGAGACAAACTCCATCAGAAATCCCTTCAGCTGTTTAAGGAAGCCCTCGACAGCTGATCACAGCTGATCAACTGCCACTGTCATCAGAAATCGTCACATAATGCCTCAGAGGAGGATGAGGATGTTTCATGAAAAAATCTTTCCTCAGCTCCTCTCTCCCTGCTTGTTTCCCTTACATTTCTGTGGGAGAGACTAAGATGCAAGGAAAATACACAAAAGAGGGAAACGTGCATGCAATTTAAGAGAAATGAGATGCAGCCCACGTGGAGTGTGCTGCTGTATCATTGTAGGAATACCGGGCCCAGGAGTTCCCAGTGATGAAGATGAGACAGCCACAAATGCGAAAATGCAACAACAAGGGCAGGCAGCCAGACCAGCAGCCACAAAACACGGATCGTCTAGTTCTAGTTCTAGCTTCTAGTTCTATATACAGTCAGTGGTTGTCACACGAGCCTGAGATTCTCGTGTGAAAGTCCTTAAATTTTTACATCTGCTATCCACGCTGACAATGTTCCCGTGACTCCAGCACCATTCATAAATGCTGAATTTAAGTCACGAGAGGCAGTCGTGGAGAGAGATTATATTTTGTGATGGTTCCATAGTGAGAGGTCTTAACTGAACGTCTTTGGTATAGTTATATTAGATTATTAATTATGTGTGGAGTTATATTTTACTCAAAGTCATAGTTTCATTAACAGGTGATCAAAACATACTAGAAACAAAACTTTTGTCCATAGTAACGTTATTTTTAAAGTACATTTGAGACTAGAAAAAGCAAATGTACGCCTAAGGCTGTGACAGTCCTACAACTGCTATGTGGATGCTTAAAAGGATACAGTGTAATCTCTTATGATGTCTTCTAAATTATACAAGCTTTTCTTTTGCCTCTAGTTGCTTTTTTGCCTAAATGACAAATACATTTAGGCACTCATCCAACAATAATCTGGTACAGATTAAAGTAGTGCATGTCTAATTTTTACGACCATTATTGGTTCCACTTGGCATTATGACCAAACTTAACTGCACTTAATCCTCAGATAATATTTGTGCCCTGCTAGATATTTAAAATTAAAAAAGTGATCGTTTTTTTGCTTTTTGAGCTGCTTCCTAATGATGATGTTGCTCAGGGCAAAAGCACCCAGTTGGCCTCATGATGGGTTGGGTGTCATGCCTCTATGCGCTTGCAGCACACTATTCTGGGTGTGGACATTGTGGATGTGATTTAATAACTGACTGGACCTTCTCGGGATTCATTTATACCATTTCTACACTCAGAAAGCCTGTTTAAAACCCAGGCCTGACTAGCGGTGAGCGGTGGACGCAAATCGCTATATGGTCCTTAACTCCACCTCTGAGATAAACACATAGAGTTTTAATAAGAATAAACAGTGATGAAGATAATATCCATCTGCACACATCTTGTAAGAAAGTTTTCTCACTTTGTAGGAGTGTTCTCCATACGCCGCCCACCTGTATGATGCCGAAGATGCCAACACACCTATGCGCGTACTGCCTGGGCTGTGCGGTGATTACTGCTCCTACTACTGGCACCAGTGTCGATACACGCTCAGTCTCCTTCTGGAGGACTTGGGGCTCCTACAGCAGTTTGCAAACCTGACGGCAGCATTAGAAGAAGATCGCAGGAGGTTCTGTGACCTTCTAGAGCTGAAGGACAAGCAGTACTGCTATCCTAATGTGCTTACAAATGCAGGTATGGTGCGTACACATGGGCATCAAGCAAACACACCAATTTATACACACATGTCGAAATAAACTCAAAAGATATACTTTTCTTGCATGCCTATAATGGTCCATTAATCAAATGATTGTACTCCTGGTGTCCATTTCCCGCTTTTCTCTCTCCAGAGCTAAACGCCAACCTCGGTTTGGTAAGCGAGGATCCCGAAGGATGTCTGGAGATTTGTTTGCAGGAGGTTGCCAACGGGCTTCGCAACCCTGTGGCCATGATCCACGCGGACGATAGAACTCACCGATTCTTCGTGGCAGAGCAGTTGGGTTATGTATGGGTGTATTTGGCCAACGGATCCAGGATCGACCGTCCCTTCCTCAACCTCACCAGGGCCGTGCTCACGTCGCCCTGGGCTGGAGACGAGAGAGGATTCCTCTGCATAGCCCTACACCCAAGGTCCATGCTCCTCAAATTAAGATGACCGTCTGTCAGGGTCTTGATATTGTGAAATCAGTGTAAAGCAAAATAATGATAATTTAAAAAAAAAAAAAAAAAAAATCACTGTTCTTTTGCGTTTGTGTAGGTTCACCGTGGTCAGAAAAGCCTATGTGTACTACTCTGTGTCCGTCCGGATGCAGGAGAGGATCCGAATCAGCGAGTTCACTCTGTTAACACATGATGACAACCAACTAGACCACTCTTCAGAGAGGTGAGAAGTTCAGAGTCACAGAAACATATAGAGACGGAAGTGCTCGATTTTATGTTCCATGAGTTCTGTGTGTGTGGGTGCCATTGGCTATGATGGACCTGATTATCCGCTGATATTGTATTTGGACCTGCCAAAAATTGTATTGGTTTCATTTTTTGGACCTTCCCCCATTCTCTAACCAACTTTTGTTGAAACCCATGTAGTTGTTTTTGAATGATTAAGCCATATACCAAACCAAACAACCAAACCATAAACCAAACTAATAGATAAACAGTGATCAATTAACAGCCAGAAACACTACCAAAACATCATAAATTGAGCGCCCCATGGTGGTGGGCTGCAGGACAGGTCATAAATCACTTCCCCTCTATTATAGCATTTTTTGACATGTGCATACAAACTTCAAATGCAATGCCCATTAAATTGTTCGAAAAGGTTGTTTCTGTTATTATAAGTACTTCTCACCATGCTGATATTTGATTCTATACAAAATGTCATGAATAACATCTGAGGCCTGCTTGTGACTGAGTCAGGCGGGTGCATGGGGGAGAACTCAATACCGCAGCTCCACCACTTCTACGCTTACTGAGATTTAAGCTCCAAATTACTGGCACAAGATGACAGCGCCTGTGTCCGGGGTATTTTGGCTTTATTTTTGGGTGATGGGCAAATGTGGAGACATATCGAATGTCAGTGGTGTGTGTTTGCAGTAAATGTATATTGCATATTGTGTGTCTTCTTCCAGAACCATCCTTGAGGTGGTGGAGCCGGCATCCAATCACAATGGAGGACAGCTTCTGTTTGGCCATGACGGGTATCTGTACATCTTCATTGGGGATGGGGGCCGAGCCGGGGACCCATTTGGAAAGTTTGGCAACTCACAGAACAAGTAGGTGGGATTTAAAACGCTCACAATATTTCCAAGCAACTCACATCTACCCGAGTTGTGTTTTCACAAAATATGTTTTCAAGGCACAACATAGGCTACAACCTGAAAATAAGCACATCTATGATGAGTCCAAGCTGAGTAATAATCCTCTTCTAGAAAAGCTTCAGCCTTATATTTAATTTGAAATAAGATAAAAGCATCCTGTGGGTTGTTCAAAGAGTCTGTTGAAGGTACTCATCATATAAAATATTACTTAGAACCATGAATTCAGTTTAACAAAAAATTATTTCCCATCTAAAATCAAATTCCACTTAAATTCTAATGAGTAAGACCAAAATTATAGAGGAAAATCTTGCTCAGCAGCAACTTATAATTTAAATTCCGATTTTGACTAAACTAGTTATTTGTGTGCACAGATTATCACGAGCATGTCTCCTTTATACATACAGCTCCTTATAGAGCTCTTTTGTAAATAAGATAATGATGACTGTAAATATTGCATGAGATCTCGAATGCACGCTTTAAAATGAGGATAGTTTGGACGTTCTTTAAAGAGATTGTGTAACTGCAGTAAGTAAGGCTGAATGTGAGCATTAGGGCAGAAGCAGTGTGATGGAGCTGTCCAACAATTTGGAGAGACATAAGTTCTACATTATTAGACAACATATTCAAAATAATGGTAAATAATCTCCAGAAAGAACCTAGAATATCTCCCCATAGATTATGTTTATTTATGTATTGTGTTATTGTTATTATTATCTTCAGACCTTAAGAAAAAAAACTAAAAGATAAATAGAATAAAGAATAAAGCACATCAATGTTAATGTAAATGAAGCAGAAGTGGTGTGATGTGCCAACAGCAGTGTATGTGTATGTCCCAACTGCTTTTATTATAGGCACTGCAGGGCATAATTTGCCTTTACACTGAATTGGTTAATATTACTCACCTCTTGAAACTTTACGTTACAATTAATTCAGCAGATACGGTTGTCTAGCTGTATCTTAAGGCACTTTTGTGTCTTCGCGTTAACATAAAACCTTGATGTTTGAATGCCGCACATGCAGATATGCAGATACTATGATGTCATTTCATTCTTCATTTGATCGACAGTGATTTAAAATTTACTTACAACCAGAGGGCTGAAGCGCTCATTTATTAATTTGCACAGTGCTCAAAGAATGCTGTTATAGTAGTCGTTGCAGTAGTATGAATTCTGGAATCGGCAGCACATCCGTAAGACACTAAAGTACCGTAAGGTGAGAAAGTGCATCAAACCTTAAACAATTAAATTAGTATTTCTGAAGCATGTCATAAAGAAGCCTGACCCTCTAGGCAAATGATTTACATGAATATTCTTTGTAGCACTAGACCATAACTGTACTTAAATACAAGGAAAAGGAGAAAAATTGTATGTGTACTAATAAATATATTAGTACACATACGTATACATACGTATATAAGTAAGCATTACGGTAATACATCATAGAAATTGTGTTGATGTCACTATTAAATTAAACATTTGGTGTGTCATTTAATGTTGAGAAACATCAAGTCACCAAGTCCTATCCCGGACCAGTCCACCACCAGTCCATAGCCTCTCTGTCCAACTATAACCAGTGTACTGGTTATAGTTATAAGCAGCTCTGTTGTCAAAGCTTTGACAAAAATAGAAATAACAGAAATAGCAAATTAGCAAATTTAGAAACCACAGCAGATGAGCCACCATGAACTTTTTAGCATTCTGCCAAAATGCTGCTGTGAATCACATAACATTGGGGCACGTTTGATATGTGTCACCTATAATGCTCGTCGAGCACTGTATTAAATCCGTTATTGATTGAGGTAGCCACTTTTAAATACTCTAAGGAAAAAATGATTAACTACCTCAAGATTTATTTTGTCGAAGAACAAAAATATTAACTTTGATTTAACTTTAGGGCATTACTGTTTTTCCTCAGTAACATGCTCTCCTGGAAATGTTGTAAAGTGTAATACTTGTTATTAGAAGTGAAGTAGCAATTAAGTATCACTATTAAGTATGTTACACAACAAAACTGAGCAAAGAAGTTAATAACTTGCTTCCCTGCCTCAGATGTAGCTCAGCGGCAGGTTAATGACAGGTTTATGCAAGATGCTGACAGACAATTAGAGAGAGTTAAGCTCTCTCTGATGAGTTTCGTTGACATGCTGTAGCCGTTCTGGGAGTGAGGAGGGATAAATCTTGCCAAGTCTTATATTGACACCACACATTGCAGACCGCTGCTCACTGGTATGTGGAGGGGAGCGAGTTAAAGGTGGTATTATAAAGAGTGGAAAAGGGGGTTTAAGGAGAGAATGCAGGGCAAATGAATGAGAAAGGTGCAAAGTGAATGCCAAGAAAACGAGTACAGTAGGCAGCCTGAAGGGACTTGAGTTAAAGAAAGGTGAAAAGCTTGATATTAAAATACAGTTGAAACCTGCCTAAATCTTTCTCCCTCCCTCCCTAATCTCCTGTCTGGGTCTAATAGGTCAACGCTTCTTGGCAAGGTGCTGCGTGTTGATGTCGAGAACAATGATGATGGCGCCCCATACAGCATTCCCTCAGACAACCCGTTCGTGTGGGAGAAGGGGACTCGTCCTGGTAAATCTCTTAACATTTTCTTCATCTGTGGAAAAATAAATTGATCTGTGGTGGCTTTTAAATAATCTGCGCATTCAAATGAATGGCACAGTTATAAATGTCAACAAAAGGTTTATTTTAGCTTCTCATAACTGTCTACTAACTATTTTAAACATGTCTGGTGGAAATTATCCACAGTCAGTCTTTATTCCAGAAATAAAGGCCTTCGGTTTCTGTTTATACCCTCAAAAAGGCTGTGCACCATTCTTAGTGCGCATTCTTTATTTCTCCACAGAGATTTATGCCTATGGAGTTCGCAACATGTGGCGTTGCTCTATTGACCGTGGTGACCTGGTCACGGGTCAAGGCGGAGGCAGGATGTTTTGTGGTGATGTAGGCCAGAACAAATATGAAGAGGTGGACCTCATTGTTAAAGGTGATTTGATTGTCTCCGCATCACCATGCCACACACAGTAAATCCACTCTCTGAAGGACCACACACACAGTGAGTCAGACATCATCTTTAATCTCCATCCTCTTCCTAACAGTTAAGATGAATGAGGTCCAGTTGTACAGAAATCCCAAAAGGACATGAAACTAACTTCCAATTACAGTTTACAGAGTTTTTCTCTTCAGACAAAGAGTTCGATGAGTTCAATTTTACCACATTATGGAGCAAAGAAAGAATGATATAATAGAATTCACACTAATTTTGTCAATACATGTCTAAAGGAGGCAACTATGGATGGAGGGCCAAAGAAGGCTTCAGCTGCTACGACCGAAAGCTCTGTCAAAACTCTTCGCTGGGTGAGGCCTTCATTCACTTTGGAGTCCATAACAAAAATTAACAAATGTTTTCATAAAATAGCTGAATATTTTTGGATGAATTTTTCTCATACAGATTTCGTCCCCTACAGTGCTCAAGGCTGTTACTCCCCTCAAACATTGGTCTACCTATCGCTCACAGAAAATTTGTATGAGCTTAGCCCTGTCGATGTGTTAGACTGTGAATATAGGTTATATAAGTCCAGGAACCTGACATCATACATCCTTTTTCTCCTCAGTGATTAGCAAGCTCATGCACTGAATGTGTACTCTTGTAACATGGAGTCACTGTTTCAGAGACTTTGGATTTTTTCCATCCTGCCTCAGCATCCTCACTATGGCAGACCCGTCTTACCTCCTCCCTGTGTTGGCAGTAATCTTGAGTACTGTAGAGTGTGGTTGCCACTAACATCACCAAGTGCAGCATGCTAGGTCTGTAGTGGTTCCATCAGGCTCCACCCATTGTACCTGTATATTCCAGTAGAGGGCGGGGCCTGTGTGAGCTGGAATGTCAGGTTATGCGTTGTCACCCACGTTCTATAGTACAGACCCTGCCACACCTGCACAGCTCACTGAAAAGGGATTTGCAGTAATCAGTAATCGAAGGCTGACCGGTAGGCGGAACCACGTGAATGCAGATTTCCAGTAGGCCGTGACCATGACTGAAGGAGAGAAACATCCAGAGTCCAGTAGAGAGCTTTGCCTGCGTTTATAGATCAAGGGTTACAGTGCATAACTGTCTTGTCTTGTTATAGTGATAAACGATGTAAACTGATGTGTTGTTCTATGTGTAGATGACATCTTGCCTATATTTGCCTACCCTCACAAGTTGGGCAAGTCGGTGACAGGAGGATACGTCTACAGAGGTTGTCAGATGCCCAACCTCAATGGACTCTATATCTTTGGGGATTTCATGAGTGGGTATGTTTCCGCTTTATTCTAGAGCTAAATGTTAGACAATTTGTGAGTGCTATTAATATTTAAAACAGAGTAATAATGCAGGGCACTATTTATAAAGAACATCTGTTTTGGTTCTTTGTGGACTTTTAGCCAACCATTTTTGAAGCCACAGCAGCATAATGTATTACAGTATGTCTGGCTGGGAAAAAGGGTGCAATAAAGCTGCCCCATCCTGCCGAATAGAGTACAAAAGCATGCACAAGTACAAAAGTGTGCACATGTATTTGTGCTGAAGTACTATCTGTGTCTGTTAAGGCGTCTGATGTCTCTTAAGGAGAATGTCACCACTGGTGAATGGATGTACTATGAGCTCTGCATGGGAAGAGACCAAACCTGCAGATTCCCTAAACTCATCAACAGTTATTATAAATACATTATCTCTTTTGCAGAGGATGAAGCAGGTAATAACACTGTGTGTCTATCTCTCAAATATCACCACCAAGCCAATGTGTTATGTAAATGTTGTACATCCTTGCATGATTAATAGTGAAACTCAATGCATCATTGATGTGGGGAACATCTTATTTTGGCATGAATAAGGATTAAGTAATGATATCATGAGCGAGTTTGGTTTTTCTTTTCTACTTTTCCATTTGTGGGATTGTTGATAATAGTGATACCAATGTCATGAGTTTCCCGGGTTTTTGGAAACTGACACTATGGTTTTTATGTTCTTTACTAAACCCAAAGGCCAGAATTTTACAACTCAACATCTTACAAATTGCTCTTTTAAATGACTACTAAACTGTCTCCATTTCTGAGAATAAAGAGGACCCAGTAGAGGGTTAAATTTGGTTCTGAATCTGGTCTGAATTATAGAGACTGCTGACTCATGCTGGATAGCGTTGCACACATTCTGCTGGTTTTAAGTGATCTCTCCCTCTCAAAGTGCCTCTGAGGAGATTTATGTGAAAGTTCAAGCAAAGTTCAAATCTCTTCTGTTTATGCACCTTTTGAAACTTGTGTTTTCTCTTCCCCTTCTCCCCCGCTTTTTCTCTCATCCATAAATATTTCCCTGATGTTCACCACCTTTTTATTCTTTCCTGCCAAATTTCCTCTTTTTTGATAATGCCTCTTATTCTGATTTTTTTTTTTAATCTAAATCTGCCCTTCTTGTCTCTCTCTCCTTTTTCTTCGGTTGGTTCTATCTAGGTGAACTGTATTTCTTAGCCACAGGAGCCCCAAGTGCCACAGCCAGAGCTGGTATCATTTATAAGATAGTGGACCCATCCAGGTATCTAACTGTTACAGCACTTCACTTCAGCAACAAACAAACTACTGTTTTGCTTTAGCTTGACATTATCCCAAACACTGAACTCACGCTATCATTTTATCTGGCCTCTCATCCTCAGCCCTCACATTCATGTCTGTCTTCTTTCATTTTGTAGTCTGCACGATCACGGCATTATTGTTAATAATCACCAGTACCAAACACACAGCACTTTTTATTGTATGTATTAAACAAAGGTTTCCCAAGGTCCTTTTATAATTATCAACAGATTTTTCTGCTCCACCCTCCAAAATTAATAATAAAAATGATAACATGACCAAAAACCTGGCTAGTTCTAGGGGAACATTAGCTGGATGTGGCAGGACATGTTTGTCTGTTGACATTTAATTATGGTCCAGATCTAGATCTGAATACAGATTCTGGATCCAGATAAATTCACAAACCTTGCTTTGGCTCAAAAACTAATAGGTGGGCTTTGAGTATTAGGCCAAGAAACATATGCTTTCACTTTGGGAGAGATGCTGATCGGATCTGAATCTGGATCAGGATCAGTTTCAAACTTGACCATAACTCAAAATCTGATAAAACGATTTTTAAGAAATTTGTCGGAGGTATGTACTCTACTGGTGACTTTCTCACTTATGGAATATAAGTATCACGACCAGAGAGACAGAAAAAGGACCCACAAAGCAGATCTGAGACGGGAGTCAGGGAGAGAAAGGGTAAAAGTACAAAAACGTTAGACTAGATCCGAAAAACAGGCAGAGTCAAACATAAGAACACACTATTAAAACTGCTGGAAAGGCTTACCACGAGAGGGAAAAGACGATCTGACAAAGAGGGAAGTGAGAGCACAGCTTAAATACATGAGGGAGGAGGGAACAATGAGACACAGGTGGACAGAGGGGAATGACATAGACCTTAACGAACCAAAACAGGAAGTAAGCTAAAGAATACACAGACAGACTACCAGGACCTGACAATAACTCGTCATTGAAATTAATGCAGCAGCTTTAGGTATTTAAAATAACTTCTTTAATGTAGCTACAGTAGTTTAGTGGCACTTCTACCTCCAGGGCTGTGGGATGATACTGTGAAGCCCACCAGAAGTTACATGGGGTGTGCTAATTCTTCTGTCTCCTGACCACACAGGCGGGCGCCACCAGGAAAATGCAAAATAAAGCCTTCAGCTGTGAAGATAAAGGGAAAACTGATTCACTTTCGTCCCAAAGAAGGTAAGTGAAATCTTGAGTTCGCCTAAAGGTTCTTACTTTTACAAAATTTAGTACTTTCTCTTTAAATTTTGTTTTTCAATGTGTTTTCCATTTTTTTTTTGCTATTATTAAAACTTTAGATCAACTAAAACCTCACTGATCTATCAGTTGAATGCTAGCAAAATAATTATTTGTGTATTAGCCGCGTTATGTCAATGTACAAGTATTTTTCCCTTTTTATTCCCGTTTGCAGAGTTTGTAATCAACAAGAAACCAACCACCACAGCTGCACCCACGACAACCACAACAAAAACACCAAGAAGAAAACCACCTATAGTTATTGGAAGACCACCCAAGCCAACAAGGAAAACAATAGGAAAAACCACACAACAACCACCAACAACAGCAACAAAAAAAGCGACGAGACAAACGCCACCACCAACAACTATAAAAGCAAAAACAATAAAAACAACCCCATCAACAACAATAAAACCAAGAGCCGTACCAACAACTGTGCAGATGGCAACAACCCCCACCACAAGTACACCCACTGGTAGGCCTACTGGTGCACCTGTTTACCAAAGCAGCTCCATAGGGTCCACTACTCACACTACCACTAAGTCAAGTGTTAAGAGCAGTATTAAGCCCACCAGTAGACCAGAGCACACCTCGGTGCAGGGAGTAGCCACCAGCATCACACCAGCTGGTTTCGTCTTGTGCGCTCTATTTTTGCTTTGCATTGTACTATGCTAATTGATCATTTAACATTTTCCAACTATCATTTTCAAATGAGAGATTGTGTCTAATTTACTTTCCTCTGATGATTTATACAACTTAGATATAAAGAAATAAGAGTGGCAGCTAAGTTTCATTTAATGGGAATGTCCCATAATTTTCTAATAGAATAATGAAACAAATTGAAATATTAAATTCTTTGTTTATGTTTGCCACTTGTAAGAAGTCCTTCTGCTTTTTGTGGAAAGAATGAGCTCTTTCCACAAGGGTGTCAAACACGGGTGTAGGGGAGTTAAGTTAGTTAAAGTGGCATTCATTCTGATTAAACTTTAATTCTTGGCTGGGAGAGTTAAAGCAGGATAAACGGTGTTTATCTATGTGTTAGATATTTGCACTAATTTAATTTAAAGCAGGTACTTTGGCATTATTAAATAAATTGTTATGCATAAGCTTCAGTTTGGACATTCATCCTTGTGTGTCTGTGTTTAAGTCTTCACTTGCCATTCGTCGCCAATTCAGTTCTCAGGTTCAG
>KV751316.1:2958053-2975499 GCA_001698575.1 Mola mola
ATTCTGTCTCTCCCTCAGGTTATCACACTACCGTCTTGACTGCAGCCTTCTCTAGGATTTCTCAAACCCCAAACTTCCCCACACCTCCAACCAGGACACATGGCAGACCCGCTCCGTGCCCATCTTGTACCACGTTCCAACTTTCAAGCTCAACACAAACATCTGCATCTCCGTCAAAACTCTCCCATGCGGCTCAGCCCACTGCACGTTACCCATTGCGCCCTGGCGAAATGACAACACGACGGGCACCATATTGGAGCCAGATATCCACAGCTTCAGGCCCCAGGCCCACGAGGCCACCAATCAATACAACGCCGCTTAAATCACAGGACAAGCTGCGGCTTGGAGGGAAGCAGGAAATTGCAGGAGAGGGTAACCAAGTGTTTAAAAGGCCTCGAGGAAGAGGTAAAGGTCGCGATCGGACGACAGGAAGAAGGCTGCGGGCCGGCTCTGTGCGACTGGTAAGCTTTGATGGCTTATCGGATCGGGGCAGAGTGGAGATCTTTATCCGTGGCCAGTGGGGGACTGTATGCGATGACCTTTTCACCAGTAAAGCAGGTACTGTAGTGTGTCGGCAGCTGGGCTTCTCAACTGCCTTGGCCGTGATGAAGAGGGCTACGCTGGGGGAGGCGGACAGCAGCGTCCAGATCCTGCTGGATGATGTGGAGTGCGAGGGCGGGGAAAGGTCACTGCTGGAGTGTAAGAGATCCAGGGTTGGGAAACACAATTGCTCACACAAGGAAGATGTTGGGGTAATTTGCGGTTAGCACAAGAGGGGAGATTGGAAGAACAGGAGGAGGAATGATGCTTGTGACATACAGGAAGCCTCAGGATGAGTATTTGAAGGTGAAATCAATGCGAGGTGACTCAACTTTTTTTTTAATTTTTTTTTTTTTACCATGTTGTTTTTTATTTCCATATTTTGTTTTTTCCACATTTTTCCAGTCATTTCTCAACTTGTAGGATTATCCACCTGAGTTGTTGAGTTAATGAGTTGAATGTTCATGTTACAACCATATTTTATCTCTCACTTGTGACAGTTTTGCAATACATTTAGGCAACCTCACTGACACACACTGTCTGTAATTATATGCACAGGAAATGCATGTCTGTAATATGGGGACACCTGAATGGTAAATGGAATGTCTTTGCACAGGATAAGTAATCAACAACACAGATTTTAATCCAATTTGATCTCAAAATCTATTAAAAAAAAAAAAAAGTTAAATCTTGTAATTCAAAATAAGTATAAATCAAGTGTGTGTTTACTGACACAGAGTCAAGTTAAGGATTTATTTTATTTAAAATTCATTCAGTTTCTTGTTTTTGTTTTTGTTAAATCCAAATTTCACCACTGCCAAGTTCAGACTACACGGCTGCCAAAGTCAGTGGACCACAGCAGGTCACGCTGCGTGACCTGCTGTCTTGCGATTGTGAGCCTTCTGGTCGTTTTCAGTTCAAACTGCACAACTGACCGACGATGGAGGGTAGATGAGTCACGCACTGCACAATCTGGTCTCCAAAGAACATTTGGTGAAAACACATGAGGCGATACGGGAAATGCCCAGCATAGGCAAAGTATCCCACAGGGGAAATTTAAAATGGAATCCGATACAAACGAGTGCTATGGTTTGTTCTGTAACCCGGGGCAATAAAATTCAAAATTTGTCAGCGAGTTGAAGATAGGGTTTAAATGAGTGTTGTGTGAACTACATGCATTTAACCCTACCTGCTTACTTTACAGTACCTATCTATACTTGGCCGAGTCATTTCAAGAAGTTTGCTACAAAAACTAGCGCGTAAGACAGGGCGCGATCACAACAACATTAAGATGTTGATTATGATGCCATTTCTTTGGGATTATAGCCATAAAGGAGGTGGTTGAGGTGGGGAGAGTGGTTTAACCCAAGGCTTTCCTGTGGCAGAACAGGGTTTGAGTTCTGATGAATGGGAAAAGTTGCTTTGTTTTGAACTATGAATGTCAACATATATTATAATGAAGATATCTGTCATCTTGAAAGGTGAAACACTGAAATTTGTTATATACCTACAGTATGATAATATATAAACAATCCAGAAAAACACAAACACTGTTGGGTTTTCACAGTTCGGTGGTTGCCGATTCATTATTCATTTAGTATACGTTTCCTTTTCGTACTCTCTGCTTCAGTTATGGTTACACATTATTTCTCAGACTCTTGAGTGTATTTGGTGTAAATCATTGGATAAAAAAGTATTAAAATTCCTGTAGATGCTACAATATTGTTACTATAGTGAGTTGTTGGGGCCATGATAATGCAGTAAAAATCTCACATTAACGTTCTTAATTAAAGTAGTTGTACTGCCAAAACCCAACTTGACTGTTACCATTCCACCATATTGGCAACATTTCATGGTGACGTTTGTGAAATGTCTGTTAGCAACCTTTATCGTGAAAGTCTAATGATCGAGAGCACAGACTGTATCGCCAAGACTCATGTGCCATTTGTTTTGAAGGACTTCCAGATGAATTTTACAGTGTCAGTACCGTTCTGCGTGAAGGTTTTCAGCTGTGGTGTGTTGGACGTGTTCAAACTTGAACAAAATGTGTTTTCACGGTATTGATTTTGTCAGAGCTAGTCAGTGAATATTGGAGAATGTTCAATCTTATTCTGTCTGTGTGTTGTGTTTACATTACATTGCATAATGGTGGTCATATGTGTTCTGAGAGGATATTTTAGTTTATGTGGTGAATTATTGTCAGATGGTCTATTTTCTGAAGCAGTGCCTTGAACGTTGCATTTTAATCTCTTCTGGAGTATAAAAATATTTTAACAAGGAAATGCTGAGCATTTTGTATGGTGAATGAAAAAAAATGTTTCTGTTTTTATATAAACAGATTTGAGGGCATAGAGTGCCTGTGGGAAATATAATTTTACTGCAAAATGACAGTTTTTTACTCTTTTTTTGTTCTGTGTCGCTGCAGTCCACTGTGATCAATAATTATTGCTTATATTGAATTATCCTCTACGGGAAACACTTTTATTCTGAAGCTAAAACTATTGTTCCAATCATGTTAGCATACCAGTTCCCACAGTTTTCAACATCCTCATCATTGTTTTCAAACAGCAGCAATACAACCGTACTGATCAGCACTGTGAGAATCTTTGGTGTGATAATCAAACAGTTTCACATGTTGTGATGGGGCCATTTCTCCAGATGTCACTCAGCGGCCGACGATGATACTTTGTAGGCATTTGAAGTATGCAGCAACATCCTGCGATCGGAGAGAGAATTTGTTTTAGGAGTGAGAGGGTCGAGCTGTGTTAAATGCTCTCAGTGTATGGACAGAAGACGTGCAGACAGGACGGGTTATGCTGCAGCTCTGAATGAATCCCGGTTCACTGAGGTGGAAGGCAGTGCGCAGTATTTTCCTGAAGTCTCCCTCAGGTCAAAAATGTGTCTTTCTTCTTGTTCCTCCAGTTCAGCTTCACTGTGTAATGATGCACGTATACAGTCCGAGAAGGCTGCTTTCAACAACTTTTGAAATAAAAAACACTTGCATAACGAGTCCATAGAATACATCATGTTTTTTTTTTATCAGTTATTTAAGAAAATTAAGATTTACTGTAATATGTCCCAAACCATTTAAACGCAAACCAAAACGCTTCAAGCATGCTAGAATTTTCATTTTGGTATGGCCTACAGCCCAAAAAGAGAATATTTCATTGTAGCTGTATAAGCCATAATCATCAAAATTAAATCAAAGGCTTGAAAGTGTAATGAATATAGAAATAGGAAAGTAAAATTAAATAAATTAAATGATTAAAAAAAACCAACCTTTTCAACAATATTCTACTTTTATAAGATGATATATATTCTGAGATTGCCATTTTTCATACTGTACCTTAATTTTATAAATATACCTTTTTCTGGCAAAAAAAATTAAGCATAAAGTAAAAGGATTTCCCTCTCCCTGTCATGTACTTTTTAAATGTAGTAACAAAGTCTGTCACCGCAAATACCAGCAGCCTGAAACGTACCGTAATGTTTTTATCCTGAAAATTACCTCTCTACACATCATGATAACATTAAGACTGAATTTAAAAGAAAGCTTCCAATCGATGTTACATTTTAAGCCAAAAAGAAAGAACATTTCTGATAAACCAATGTTGTGTTTGCTCAGTAATGTTCATCACACTCATAAACTTGCTCTGTCAGTGAAGTTGCCACGAATGAAGATGGAACACATATGCATGTGTCTAAACACCATGTGTGTCACATTTAAGGAGTATGACTAGTTCCACTTTGAAGTCTAACTTGCAGTATGTTTGATTTTTTTTTTTTCTAGATACAGGACTTGTCTTGTGTTGGTAGGGGCAGGTCAAAAAGCTGATGCTTCGTGACCTGCCCCTAATGTGACTGAGGATATCAGTGCGTCTCAGCTGTCAGTGTTTCTGGTGAAGATGTCTGTGAAGATTCTCAGCCATCCAGGTCATGATAGTCTTGGTGTTTCTTCTGAAGGCAACTGGACTGCTTGTAGTTTCTTGAAGATGTTCCGCCTCGTATCCAAGAGGCTTCTTCAGTTCTGAAGAAGTTCAGAGAAGTTCAGTGCCTTCAGAAGAAACACCAGGACTTCTGGTGAAGAATCAAAATGCGTTACAGACTAACAGTTTGAGGTCACATCAGCTCTACGCTGTAGTGGAGAACAACAGTCTGTCGCCGCGTTTGCTTCTGCTTCCAGTCCAGAGGGAGGCAGTCATGTGTCAGGTTCTCTCACGGTGGAACATGCCACTGAGGGCCTTTTCTATGATATTTTATGTTTTAACAGCAGTCATGCATGCCACAGCCACCAGCTAATATTAACACATGGTCAGTAGAGCTTATTTACAATGTCATCATGCAGCAATGCAGCAATAAATAGAACATAAATTAATGCAACAGCAAATCTCCACCTTGTTTTCAACCCTTTGCCAGCTCCTTTCTACTCCTATCTGCCTTCTTAACTTTACTCTATATGTAGTGTAATGGTCCGATCCCTGGCCTGTCATGCAGCTCTTCTCATGTCTACATTTTGTGGCTCCTCGTCTCTGCTCTGTCCATCCTGCTGCCTGTGACAGAAAATTGATCTCCACATGCCACCTTTAATCTGCTGCACTGCAGTGCACAATGTCATGACTTGATGAGGTTTTCATAACCTGCATATTAGTGCTCTTCTCTTAAAACAGAGGCCAAATTGAGCACAATGGGGAACATAACAGCTAGTTACACCATTTTTGAACCAATGAATTAATGCAAATACAAACATATTGAGCAATAGATACAGCAACTCAGTATGATTTGTCCTTGTGATTACAAATTTGAATGATTAACCCAATCAAAAACAAAAGAAAACCAAAGTGTTATACAGAGATAATCCACATAACTAAAGTTAAAATCCCTCCTTTGATGTATAAAATGAGTGGTTGCTTTCTGCATTTCTAGTTTTGTTTTAGGGGAAGTTTCTTTTTGCAGGCACAACCTCAACTTTCTTGTTTATTTTGTTTGGAAATACAAATATGAAATGAACCATGTGATTTCAGTTTTGATTTAAGATAGGAAAAACAAAGCAACATGTGACTTTCCATTTTAGACATAGAGCTTTAGATTCTTCAATCTGCGGAGGAAAGATGACAAAGGGAAAATGCCAAAAACAACTTTTTTTTGTTCTTTAAAGAAAAATGTTCACAATAAAAACTATCATTGTATTTCAGTGTTATGATTTATGTTGTATGTATGCTGTTCTAATAGCCCTTGGTTTACTGATTATCTGAAATTGTGCAGTCTAAGAGACAAATTCTGTGTGTTTTTGGGATATTGACAATTTAAATGCAATGTAAGTAAGAGAAAATGAAGAGATTTAAACTTTGGAGAAATCCAAACGCTGCTGACATCCAGAGCAGCGTCACGTCAGGAATCAGGCCTTGCTCAAAGGCACACTGCTGGAGCAATAGTTTGATTTATTTTTGGTCAAGCTCTGTTCCCAAGGGGATACATTAGAGGCAATAATGAGGTCCAACATAATTGATGTATATTGACTACATACTGTAAGCAGAGACTAAACTACACAAATGCCTGCACAGCATGCACTCCAAAACATCAACACAAGGGGGAGCCATAACCCTGCAATAGCTCCAGAATAACACAGGCCCACTGTTGACCCAGATTTATAATGAGAAAAAAACCAAAAACCTTTATATACATTTTCATATTAACGATGGTTCAAAAATGAACATGCAGTTTTACATTTTTGGACATACACATTTACAGCATGTTTCTGTTATGATGCAGATTCTCCTGACCTCCAGCAAATTAGCTTTCACTGCAATACGTGTCCATTTTGTGTGTGTGTGTGTGTGTGTGTGTGTGTGTGTGTTTATGCATGTGTGTCAGGTCCTCTCATTACAGCTCTGACTTAAGTCTCAGTAGGTGCACTTATTTCAAAACTGCCTCATTTTGTTTCAAGAAAACACATAAAGTGACAGTTGTGAAAAGAGAAAAATAAAAAGAGAGCAGAGGGAGTAGTGATGATGATCTTTGCCAGCAGAGTGTTAACTGAGAAATTAATTACATCTCATGGATCTGTGTCTGATTAAGACAATCAATGTCTTTGAAACAGATCAACGTCAAAAGGGAAGGAGGGGATGTCCTATTGATCTCCATTAACGTGATTCTGCTGCAGGATCAGTGTGCTCTTGTGTACTCCTTTTATTTTCTAAGTTCAGTTGTACATTGTTTGAGCTCATTTATAAATTCATTACATCCCAAAAATCCTAAAACAGAAGACAGGTAAGAGGAAGTCAAAAGGACAAGGACTGGAGCAAAAAAACAAAACTACGTAGCCTGGGGCGTCAGAAGGGTTCTGAACACATACACTCACGGTGTGCATGAGCATTCTAACACACGGATACTTCCCCCTGATGTCTTGTCTTTTTGTTCCTAATTCAGCTCTCTCCTTCCCACAGTGTATCTTTATTTTGGTATTAATCACCTTTTCTCATCTCCCGGTGCTACTCTTTTTTGCCTTTTTACAAGAGCAGGTTTGGGTTCGTGAGGGGGAGAGACGGTTGGAGAAAGACATAAAAGAAAAGAGAGAGAGAAGATGTTCTTTCTGCTCTTCAGGCCCTGTGTGTGTGTGTGTGTGTGTGTGTGTGTGTGTGTCTGCCATCAGCTGGGCATGGACCAGTGATTTCTTCATTATCTGTCTGTCGACTCTGTCAGTCAGTCTCTCTGTCTGGCTCTCTAACTTTAACAGAAAGTGATGTGTTGAAGTATTTAGGAGGATTAACCAACGAATCACCTCAGTCAATCATTACAATACACTTTTTGGCAAGAAATTTAAAGCCAGTAGCCAGTACCACAACACCAAATTGCAAAGTTACGTGCAAAAACATAATGGTACTGATATTCCAACATATCTTCAATATCTGCGCATAGAAATTTCAATATGCTTTGAATTTATGGCAAACTAGTTTGCTGCGGCAGAGACGGCAGCACGAGACACGAGTCATCATAAAAGTATATGATTTTATGATCGATTTGCATTTTATTTAGTGTAGATTGGACTGGAAGTAATGGAGATATTGGGTTTCCAATAGTTTTTGCACTATCACACTGATATTAAGGTTCTGCGACAATGGCTTCGCTTAGGATTCCATAATATCCTTGAGTTGCAAGGATATACGTTGTTGGTAAGGTTAAATCAAATCAACTCATATTTTATTTGCAGAGGCCAAAATCACAAATTACAGTTTGTCTAAATGGGCTTTTACAAACCGTACAGATGTGACATCCTCTGCCCTTAGACCATCGAACCGGGTGAGAAAAAACCCTGAACAGGGAAAGATAAGAAACCTCAGGAAGAGCCACAGAGGGGTGATCCTTCTTCCTAGGACGGACACACGTGCAATAGATGTCACCTGCTCAGAACAAACAACATGAAAATGACAAATAAATGAGAATGTTGCTGATAAAAATGAGATTAGAACAAGTCCATGTGTATAGTATGTGATATCTATAGATCCAGAGGTATGTGAAATCCATTGATCCAGAAGCAGGTGTATTCTATTGTGGTACATGGATCTAGATTTGAGTGTTGCTGATGAAGTCCAGCAGTTTGTGAAATGTATAGATGTGATAGCAGCCAAAACACTTGTAAATACTGTGGTTAAAAACTTCACACAAGGTTTAAAAGCTGTCTATCACTGCACCACCAGCAAGAAGGTTAAAGTCTTGCCTACTTTTTTAAATCATGCAAGTGGCTCCCAAAAAATATATTTCAGGGAAAATGATTTTGTTGTGTTATCAGTACAAGTTATTTGTTATTTGTAGACTCGTACAGTGTCTGTATGTTTAATACTGTACGTCACAGGCAGGAG
This sequence comes from Mola mola, assembly GCA_001698575.1. NCBI lineage: Eukaryota > Metazoa > Chordata > Actinopteri > Tetraodontiformes > Molidae > Mola > Mola mola. The sequence continues at coordinate 2,966,450 of KV751316.1, forward strand.
TAAAAAAATGAGCAAGGCTCTTTTTCTTCTGGTGGTCGCTCTCTCTCTCTCTCTCTCTCTCTTTTTGAGTGTTTAGAGGGTAAACCAAAAATCAAATCAGCATCATTACTATTCATTATCAAAGATAAATCCGTGTAGCAACACTGATAGGTGTAATCAGCCACAACATTAAAAATACCACGGTTGAAGTGAATAACATAATCTCACTACAGTGCTTGGTCCTGTGAGGAGACCCTGGATTATGGCTTTTGGGCAGATGCCACTTGACTCAAACTATCAACCCCGTACACACCGAGCACACTTGCCATGACACCAGCAAAACCCGATGACATCGGCCCTTCTCAGGCTGCTGCATCCAATATTGTGTATTCTACATGATTCCAACAGGCGCATCACCAAAGTCAGGGAGGAAGTGAGACATAGGAAGGATAGAGAGAATACAGTCAATGCAACCTTGCTCGGACAACCCAGTCCGAGCAAGTCAACAGAATCAAATGGTTCTCCACTTCTTACATGCTCATGATGGGGTGTGGAGATGGAATATAACAGTACCAGATACACATATTAACAGACAGGTGCCAGGTGGAATCAAGAGGCTGGACAGACAAGCGCTAGAGTTCAAACACGCTCCTGTGGAGTTGGTCAGACATATATTGGACCTCAGAGGAATCAGCCATAGACAAACCAGTCAGAAAGCAGGGTACACATTGCTCATAATGTAACATGTATTCAGATGTAATCCTATGTCACATTTGGAGGAGTCTCTGAAAAGACACGTGCATCCATGTTGACTCGATGAGACGTACTTGGCACTATAACACATTCTACATTCAGCCAACAAATGGGTGAGTGTTGTAAGAGAAAGCAGAGGGATGGAGGATGCACTGAATTTGATTGGTAGCTTGGGGGAGCATTGCCATGCCAGTTTATCATCTGGGAAGACTAATCTTTTGCTTGAGTCCGAGATGATAATAAAGCTCTCTAAAGATATTCTACTACACACGCAGAGAAGACAAGCTTTTGTTTCCAAATTCAACAATATGCAAATCCTGTTGTCATCTAACAAGATACCTCATATTATACACTAGAATGAATCATATATCTTTATTATATTTATATAAACATCCGATACTGGAAGTTACTTGGATGAATGCAGACTTACTTACAGCAAGATTTAGAAAGGTTGGTCAACTCTTGGACTAATTTTGCCATAAAAGGGATCATTTTATTGAACCCATCATATGTGGTCTCTACCCATGTGCCAGTTTTTGGTATGTTTGCAGATTTCATACTGAAAAGAAGGAAAAAGAAAATCTACAAAGGCAAAAACACCTCATCATAAAATAAAACCAATCCGTGGCTTCTTAAATCAACAGACCTGGTTCATGTGCATGCTCTTCTGTATAAATCAATTGGCATCTTGTTTATCAGGCAAAAGTCGCAGTGACCAAGAGGCTTTTGTAAAACTTGCAGTTTAAAGCTTCCAGATGCACCAAACCAAAAATCATAAAATCATAAAATTTTATGACTGGGTTGGAACTCATTCAAAACTGTGTAATTTGTGGGTCTTTACAGACGTTTAATAACAAGAATTTTTAGAAATTTAATTTGTAGCAGAACCGTTGTTTATCTGTAATAAATGTCTGTTCCCACACACTCGAACCGCGTACAAACACATACTCCTCTCACCTGACTGGCTGCACAGATGGTGAACCTTGATGATGCTAGAAGCCAAAAGGACAACTCTAAACCAGCTACACACACACACACACACACACACACACACACACACTACCCAAGACAACAGAGGTGACATTTTGTCTATTTAAGAGCAGGTTTTGGTGTCCATAAACAACGAGGTATGTGTTTATACTAGAAAAGGTTCTCAAAAACAGATGACTACAAAAAAATCCACAAATGTTTCATAGACACATCCATACACGCACACACGCACACGCACTCTATCTGTTTCATTCTTCCACCCTGCTCACACAAACCTAATGGGGCTGATGTTTCATTTATTTGCTCAACGACTCGGCCGCTGCTGTTTGTCAAAGTGAATTTCCATTTGAAATGAGAGCGTTCTTTACTACAGCATGTGCCCTGTGCGTGTGTTTGCGCACATGTCTGAGCGTGGCTGCAGTCACACGAATACGCACCGCATACATTTGCTCTTCAATCTTTCATCAATTTGTGTCTGTAGTTCTCACACTGCTTTCATTATCAGTGCCTCCCGTGTGTTGTATAGGAGCTAACATCACAGTGAAGGCATTAGTATGTGTGTGTGTGTGTGGCTGCAGTGTTGTTCAGGGATGCATGCATAACAAAAGGATGTTCTTTCTTTTTCCCTGCCAGATGGGCAGTGAAGGGGGAGATGGACACTGTGTGTGTGTGTGTGTGTGTGTGTGTGTGTGTTTTCCGCAGTGTGTTTTCCGCATGAATCTGAGAAAACATGAATGTGTTTTTTGTGTATTATTAATGTGGCAGAGTTATGAATGGTGTTCACATGTCCTGAGAGCTTTTTTCCACTTCCACAGCCACATCCAGTGCGTTCTCGAAGCTTCTCTTTGTGAGGGAAGTAAAAGGATAGCATGCGCGAGAGGGGGAGAGAGAGAGAGAGCGAGAGAGAGGGAGTGGGGGAGGTGGAGAGGTTGTGATGGAATATGGGAATATGGGGGGAGGCAGATACAGACTATGAGGTGGGTTTGGGGTGAGGGGGAGATAGAGGGAAAGCGTGGGAGAGACAGAAAGAGCAGAAGGAGGAGGTGGAGGTTTCCGCATGAATCTGAGAAAACATGAATGTGTTTTTTGTGTATTATTAATGTGGCAGAGTTATGAATGGTGTTCACATGTCCTGAGAGCTTTTTTCCACTTCCACAGCCACATCCAGTGCGTTCTCGAAGCTTCTCTTTGTGAGGGAAGTAAAAGGATAGCATGCGCGAGAGGGGGAGAGAGAGAGAGAGCGAGAGAGAGGGAGTGGGGGAGGTGGAGAGGTTGTGATGGAATATGGGAATATGGGGGGAGGCAGATACAGACTATGAGGTGGGTTTGGGGTGAGGGGGAGATAGAGGGAAAGCGTGGGAGAGACAGAAAGAGCAGAAGGAGGAGGTGGAGGGATGCTGCATTTTAGTGATAGCAAAGACTACGGCGCAGGAACAGACAGAGGGATGGAGGGAATCGATGAGAGAGGTAGAAACTAAGGGAGAGAAGGGACGAGCAGTGCACAGCAGGATTCCAGCACAGGTAAAATATCCATCAGCTGAAACTGATCAGAAAATATTGATTTGATTTATTTTGAATTAACAGTTTGGACTGAGTGTAGAGAGACGTCAAAGATTTCCTGGATGTCAGAGACCAGTCAAAGCATCCATTCATCCATCCAACCCCCCCAACCCCCCCAGCTTCTCCTCCTCTCCCTTATCACTTAATATCCATCTTACAATCATCGCTCCATTCCACCCACACACAAGCATCTGTCCACGACCACCCCCCTTCATTCGCCTCCTCCTCTTCCTCCCTCTCTCCTCCTCCATATCTCCTCTGCGGTCACTTCCACAGACCCTGAGGGCATCGTTTTTTTTTTTCGTTTTTTTTCAAATTTCTTATCATACTCCTCGTTTCGCTCTCTGTCTCGCTTTTGCTGCATGCTTGTGTGTTTTGAGGCAACATTTAGCACTGCTGTAGCTCTTCTCTCTTGTTTTTCTGCTTTTGTCTCACAGACTGGGACCACAAACGCACATTTGAAGAAACAGCAAGAAGAGGAGGAGAAAACTTACATCGATGACCACAGCAGAGAGTTTCTGCAGGACTAGGCATTATTCCTGCCTCACAGGGAGAGAAGAAACCACCTGTAATAGAGACTGTTGGCACCCGAGGGAACGGAGACAGCAGACTGCTGCTTCTGTTTGGGAAAATTGAGGCACTCTCTTCCCTCTTAGTGTCTTGACTGTCTATCTGCATCTGTCTCAGCAGGATTTAGAAGTGGTGAGAAACTCTGAACGGATCCCGACGTGTAGAAAGAGAAAGGAGACCAAAAAAAAAAATGTATGTTAAAAAAGAGAAACATTCTCAATCTCCTGGAAGGAAAATGGAGGAGAGAGCAGTGTGAGTCAAACCACAGCAGCTGTAATGCTGTGTATTTTGCATGCAGGAGGAGAGGCAGATGGAGACAGAGAAGCAATGACAGTGATATAGTGGTGGTAAAGCGAGAGACAGCTTGAGCAGAATTGAGCAGTCAGTAGACAGAGGAAGGACAGGACGAGGAGGGACGCAGCCACGTTGGCAGGCGGCGACTGAGGAATAGTCCAAGTGAATCAGCTCGCTAGAGGGACAGAAAGGCGAGGAGAGGTTGAGTTCAGAGAGACAGTGGTTTGGTGAGACTGAACAGGGTTAAGGGAAGGTTGAATGAAGGTTTGCTGCAGGGTGGGTAGTGGACACGCACACAGTGAAGGGCAGGCTTAATGAAAAAACAGCCGGAGCAACTATGGAGGGGGGGGGGAAGTCTTGAGTGACTGTGTCGTACCACAAGGGTAGGAACATGACTGAGGTTTGCTTCAACAGGGTTGACCACAGCAAAAGAGACAACATAGTGGAGGGTTAGGAAAACTGCCGAAGAGACCATAACACGGAGCTTGGTGGTCAGACAAACAATAAATAACCAAGTGTGTGAGCCAACGAGAAGAGTGAGCGAGACCAGAGAACATGTCAGCACGACGACAGGGATGTGGAAACTTTAACGGTGACAGCAACACAGCAAGAAGTTCCTGTTAAATATTGATGCTGACAGGCCACTCTGGAAGGAGCTCGCTCCTTGGCCCGCAGAGTAGTGGGGGACTGAGGAAAGTAACAGCAGATTTTTTTATTCCTACACAGGAACAGACAAGCTGTTAAGTGCATCAGACGAGTGCGGTTAAGTTGAGAGGTTGCTATAAATTAAGTCAAGACACACAAAATAGCCAGGCCTCTGCTTCCTGGAGCTGTCTTGGCCAGCAATGCCGTCTCTTAGGGAGACCGGAGCAACTAACGGGAGAATATCTGGACTTTAATCTGGGAAGAGCAGGGGAATTAACATATTAATCATCACAGAGGACAAGAGCAGAGCAAGAAGCGGAGCTGAGTGATGATGCTCTATTTTGGATTGACATGCTCTACCTGCTTTGGCCAGACACTTTAAAGGGGGCTTTGCTGCCAGATGAGAGAGGCCAAATGCTGCTGAAGTATTTAGAAATGTTGCTTCTTTTTCATTTTGCCGCAGACTCTCTTCAAATGGTATCATTACAAAGGGTTGTGGACGACTGCTGCTGTGGCTTGAGGAAATACAAGTGTGGGAATGCTTTGATGTGAGTCATCGCCGAGGATCCTTTAACAGGAAGCCGCACGTTGTTTTTTTTCTGGCTAAATGAGCCACGATGGGCAATTCTCCAACTTAGATCTCATCCAGAAAGATGTCCTTCAGTCCGATCTGAACTACATATTCCTCAAAGCACCTCGGTAGTAAGCAAGACACGGCGTCACCGTATCTGTTCAGCTGCATGTTTGTGTGTGGCTGCGTGGAGCTGTAAGGACTGACGGGGAGCTTGGCTGTGCTTGTCCGGGTTTAGAGGTGTGTGTGTGTGTGTGTGTGTGTGTGTGTGTGTGTGTGTCTGTGTGTGTGGAAGTGCCAGGCTTTGAACCCAGCTGTGTCTGAGCATCTTTCCAAAGCATTGCCTGAGGCAGAGTTAGTGTGGGTGCGCGTGTGTGTGTGTGTGTGTGTGTGTGTGTGTGTGTGTGTGTGTGTGTGTGTCGCCTGGATTCTCCCCACCAGCGACAGAGCTGGACCTGAACAGAAGTGGTGAGAGGGGGGACAGGGAGGGGGAAAAGAAGAAGAAGAAAAAGAAGAAGAAGAAGGAGGAGAGAGAGGTGAAGGATTCCAGCAGGACGGAGGAGAAGAAAAAAACAACAACATGCTCAGATAAAGAGAAAAAAGAAAGGAGGTTTTGGCTGCCCCCGTGGTGCAATGTGTGGTGAGTACACACCCCTGCATGGTCTGTGTGTGTGCGTGTGTGTGTGTGTGTGTGTGAGCATTGTATTCCCTCAGGAGGATGGCCAAGGTCAGAAGTGAAAGACAATTAGTCAGACTTGAGAATGCAGGTCAGGTGATCTGTGGGTCCAGTGGGTCACATTAGGTTTCAATCCCCTGTTTCACACAATTTATACAGGCCATGTGACATGGTGCCCACTGGATCACATGACTTCCAACTTTGCAACTGAATTGAGCCATGAAACACATTCAACCACACAGGATAACTGTAATATGAATGTCCTGGGATGTTTCATCCATATGCTTGTTTGTTAAAGCAGTTTATTGCTCTGCTCCTTTGAATACTTACTAATGATTGGTCACTGGCAGCATTGTGTGGCCTGAAAAGCAGATTAACAGAACATTACTATGGATTCAAAGGCTCTGGAGGAACCTGTGTGAACATATCAATCCGCCCATAGAAGCCCAGTAAATTTAACAACAACATCGGCTGCGAAGAGAAAAAGGGAGTCTGAGGGAGTGTAGTGAGAAGCAGCAGCAGATAGGATGGGCACCTCTCCACAAACTAACTGAAGCGATATACAGGTCAATAATTGGGCTGTAACGTTAGAAATTAACATTAGTAACACTTTTGTTTCCAGGTATGTTAACCACCAAGAAGGAAGTGCGAACCATACAATCTGATGAAAGTTTTAGCCGAAGCTTTGAATACATTTTAAACTAAATAAAAACAAGTAAAACATAATAATTTTGAGTGAAATGGATTCTCTTTGGTAAGTAGCTATGTAACAAGCAGGATAATACATGTGAACTGTTTATTACTGTGTCTTGCATCAGCATGTTGGCGCTGTTTTCATATTAATAAGAGGAATATAAATCCAGCAGCTTGGTGCAGTGATAACAAAACCTTCAACTATGAAGATCTAGCACCTCCGGCAATGGTTTTGAAAATGCAGGGGTCCCCAACCCGGCTGGTTAGACTTTCAAAATAAAGCCTTCTGGCAAACATTTGACATTTTCACAAATTCTGTTGGAATGTATCTCTTTCATGGAGGTTATGTTTGATTTAAACAAAATTTGGGAGGATGGAGAACGGGCCAGTGAGTAACCTTTTACATTTTGCTGTGGAATCGGACAAAGGGTCAGTTCAAGTAATTTTAGTTAGGGGAACTATTGGGCCTTGGCAGAGGTATATTCTTTACTGAGAGCCATTCTGCCCATTAATGTTATTAAAACGATCGCCCTTTGGTCAGGTTTAGGAAAATAACTGGTTCAATCATGAGCATTTATGTCAAATATGATATGTTTTTTGCAGATCAAACTCAAACCCTCTTCCCATGGAGAACAGTCTTTTGTTTTGCATATTCAATGGGCAACGGAGGGGTGTCTCCAGAAATGACATTAGCGGGTTAATCATACATATAAGGGAATAAGGCTGTGAAGGAAGCCTTGTGAGCTGAAGCAATGAGGTCTTTAGAGCCAGTGTTCAACAAGTGACATGTCATTCCATATCTGACTGTCCTCCTGAAAAAGGGTGTATATAAGATCTAGTTTTTGTTATGATATATAGCACAATTGTACACATTCGTACAGTGACATATGAGTTATCTGGTGAAGGGCATCAGCTCTATCTCTAGAGAGGCGGGTTAGAGGCTCTGTAGCCTTGAATTCAGCAGATGGTAGTCACACCAATATACCTGTAAACAAGTAAACAAAGACCATCGACCAGGCGGCTCTTTTTGACACAATGGGAGAGAGAATTGGCTACTACTTACATCAGTTGTTGATAGTAGATAGAAAATAGATTTATGATTCAGTCAGAGATGCAAAGTCTGAAGATAAAATCAGAGGCGGCATATGAACACACTTTCCTGTTAATACACTCATTATGTGTTTTTGTTTAGCCTGCCACTCATGTTTGTGTGAGGAATGTATTTGATATCATAGCTGCGAATGCATCACATGCCGCAGGGCAATGCATTAATTCCCTTCTTGTAGTTTTGAAGAGGTTTAACAGCTAAAAGCCTGTCCAATCTCCATACACTGAATCTAGTTTGTGATGCGCACGGCTGAATAAATATTTAGTGTTCAAAATGTCTCTTCATCTCTGTTCATTATCGTATTAAAAGCATTCGCCGGACACACATGCTCTCATAATACATTTTCTCCCTCCTCTTGCTGTCATTTCTGGAGTTACGAGGTAAAGCGCACCCGATCTTGTCTCAATCGTCACACACACACATGCACGCACCGTAAAAACACACATGAACAAGCGTGGAGGAAGCAGGGCTTTTCCTGAGGGGAAGTGACAGTCGCTTCATGGCCGCCAGCCCTGAATTCTAGCATTGCTGACCACTCGGGCTCGTAATGAAGCTGGGGAAAGTTTCACGTGTCGTAAGGATCTTGTTTCCACACCATCACCATGAACATGTAAAGCTTTTTTTCATGTCGACATTTAAACACGAGTTTGCAATCTGCAAGCCAACCGGGTTCCCACGCAAGCTCCCTTTATGTGCTGATGTGTGTGTGTGCATCATTGATTTCTGCGAAGCCTGAACAGAGAGTCTGCATAGTAGCAAACGCCAAAGCTGTGAGTTCATTGATTGAGACTTTCTGTGGAGTCAATAACACTACCAATCAATGGCTCCAATCTATACTTGCTTGTCAGAATAGAACTCAATTTGCTTCTATTGTATTTGACATTACTAATATTTTGTCTTGATTACCATTAATCAGATAGTTTGGAGCATGATTAAGGTTAAAAGGGTCAAGGTATATGCTTAGGAACTCTTGTATTCACCATCACATCATCAGTATTTAACTCTGGCAACAGGCACCTTTTTTGTTTGTGGTAATGTGTAGTGTCATTACTGGCCTTGCTAAAATGGACAGATTACCTTATTTTTAAATAATTAAGGGCATTTTTAACGTTGCTTTAATCAAAAAGTGGACTGAAAGGTGCTGAGGGAAGAGAAAAGGGGAATGCAACCTGGAATACTTGCCTGGGATATTACAATTACGCGGGCAGCAT
>KV751316.1:2975538-3019344 GCA_001698575.1 Mola mola
GGGAAGATTAGAACTTGTAGGGAGTCAAGAAGATGGGAAAAACAGCTGAGTGTGGAGAAAAGTCTTAAGACGGTCACTGAGACTGCTCTTATCAAGGCAAACAGGCCCAAGCCAGTTCTGAGACTGACGTCACGTCCAAGTGTGCTGGTGAAAATGGCAAAACTCAAAACTGCCTCCAAGAGAACGAAGGTGTTGTGTTGTATAAATACAACCCTTTACCATGAAAGTAAAGGTGTCATTTCAGCTTTGCAGTTAAATGTAACCTATGCTTTAAACCATTAAGTTGTATATTTGTAAGTATATAAAGAAAAAGGTTATTGTTGACGTAGTTTCTGAAAATTAATCATCTTTACGTCTAACTACAATCATCTGTCTGGTGATTGGAAAAGAGGTGAGGAAGTTCATAAGTTTACATGTAAATAAAACAACAGCCAGCTGTGCATGGCACTTATGCATGCTTTTGGCGGCAGACGATACCATTTTGCTGTGAAAACACCTGTTTAAAATGCTGCACACTGTGTTAATATGAAGATAGAAGCAGTGGTGATTCAGACTAGCGGAGTGTCTGAAAATGTCTGAGAATTACTGCTTATAATATCACTAAAAGCATATGATGAGCAATAAATCATTAATCCAAAAATTCTCTTTGTGCTGGAGTGAGGATGACCAACAGCTGCAAGCAATGTTGCACAGGCAGGTGATGTGCTTGCGGCCGTGTGGAAGCGAAATGAAAGCCAGTGCAATCAAAATGTCCTCTTGAGGGGAAACAGAATGAAATTTGATGTTATCGAAATCCCCATCTGCCACTGGTCTTGATTTATTAGTGTCCAATGTGAATGTATACCGATCAGCCACAACATTAAAACCACCGACAGCTGAAATGATTAACAATTACCATCTTGTTGCAGTACAGTGTTATCTGGAATACGTTGGATCCTGTTATTCATGAGAATTTTATGCTGACACGTAACCACACCAACATTATTGCAAACCAAGTGCACCCCCCTGGCAACACCTCATCTAACAGTGGGAGCCCTTGCAAGACCACAAATCTCATTCAGAAATAGCCTGAAGAACATAACAAAGAGTCTAAGGTATGAGGTATTGTCCCAGTGCTAGGTACAGCAACACTCCCTCACAGGTCTCCTCTCAGTGTCCTGACAGGTCAGAGCTGCTTTGGTGCCATGAGAGGGAGCAATACAATATCAGGCAGGTAGTTTTAATATTGCGGCTGATAGATGTACAGGCACAAACGGCGCTGGAAGTCAAAGTCAGTCAGTTCAAGTAAAACTTTGAGGAGGTTCAGTACTGCATACTGCACACCGCAGTCGGGGTCAAACTAGGTTCAAGAGTAGTGTTTATATTCCTCTTGAGAATGACACGAAGAGAGTGCAAAGGCAAGAGGATGTGGAGATAAAATGGATTTTTAAAAGGATGGTTCAGATGTTAACATTACATGAGGCTCAATTTTAAAAAATCAGCTTGTAATGTTTGTCTGCATTAGAATGCTTTTCTCTTTCTCTCTCTCTCTCTCACACACACACACACACACACACACACAGACACCCAACACATTGTGTTTAACTATCCCTCTCTGCTTGCTCTGTCCTATTATTGAAGCTCACTCATTTTACATGTGATTTCTCCCTTGATCCTTAATGCCAAATTTGAAGACTGTTGTCAACTCAAATAACATATATTGGCCTGTATGTATGTATCAATTACTTCTTTTTCATCGTCCTGTTGAGCCTTTTTTCACTCGCACTCTCTCTGGACTTTTCAAGCAATTCTAAAGACCAAAGTCTCATCAAGGATATTTACGTATATGCACAGCTGAATATAGGGAAATTATGGCCAGCTGAGTCAGTAATTCGTTGTGTAAAATATCTCATGCTGGCTATAAGCGTTATCAGTCCCGTGATTCAATAAAGATCATCTAGGAAAGACTGCAATTGTGTTAAATCTTTGCAATACTGCTGGAGAGCTAATGATTTTTCCTCACTTGATAATACGATTCAAACCCATCACAAAGAGCTTGTGTCATACAAAATCAAACCTCGTCTTTAAGGTCTGTTGTAATCTTTCTAATAAAACCAATAATTAAGCATTTGGCTCATGAAGCTCATGGAGAGCATTATAAAAACTCAAACCAAGAGACGCTTGTGTACCCCGAGTGACAAAAGGCAAGCCAATGCGACTGCTCACACTGACCTAAAGGAAGGATATGTGACTTATTTTGCGATTTTGTTGCACTAAATCAAACCACAACGTCTCCCTCTTTTCTACGTTTTTCTGTGAGATTACTTCGGAAGTGAGACTCAGATAGAGTAACGCATACTGCACAGCAGATGGACCTTCCGCTGGGAATTTATATCATATTCTACATAAATTACTTTGACAGCAAAATAAGCAGAGCAGTTACGTGCACCAATTATGGTGAATATTATGCATGAGTTTCATGGGGCACACTTGCATTGCTCATTCAACAGGCAAGCTGTTGATGGTGAATTCCTTATAGAGCTATTCTGCATTTGCACAGCAGCATCAGTGTTTGGTTACAGGGTAAGTCCATATTTGGCATGTGCAACTTTTTGCAGTGCACCCGATCGTTATGCAGTTACTTTAATTACACATTTAATTGACACTGCAGGAAGAGCTTTTAAACTGATAAATCTGGAGGCACCTTCACAACGGCAGATAATAAATCACAATTTAGTGCTTTACATTACATTTTTATCATCTACAAGGTCGAAAATGATGCCAGTTATTGCAAGGTGATCAGATCTCACTCCTCCTCTTTTATTATAGTTATGTGGAAGCTTGAATGCCTGAGAGAGAATGGGTGTGTTCAAATATTAATTTGAATGATTAAAGGCTTGAGCTGCTGTAGTTCATTAAGATTGGGTGTTCTTGAAATAAGGGAAGGGGGGAGGGACATTAAGGGTAGAACAGAAGGAGAGTGTGTTTGTGCATTTGAACATGATGGCAAAATACTGTGACTATGTGCAGTTTGTGTGAAAAATCATGCTATTTATGTGTAAAAGGAGCTACAATTCAAGCAGTGACTCATTCTTTTTCTTTTTAGGCATATATGCAATCACATTTATACATGCATGTATGCTACAGCATGTAAGGAAGTCACTCAATCCAACACACATGCAGACAGCTGGACAAAAAGAAATAAACATTGGTGCATGCCTGCTAAATTCGGCCCTAACAATTGGCTGTCATGTCACTGTCTCTTTTCAGTTCCCTCAGCAGTTCAGACACAGCACATTAACTGGAATATATGATGTGAAATTTAGGGTCAAATTTCAAATGAGTATACAACCCAATTAACAGTCTCAGACCATTATTTGTCCACCTTGCTTAATCAAATTTAGGGTCACAGTCACACTACAAAGTATCAAAGTACTCGAATGCAACATATTGCACATTGAGTGCAAGAAAATGCAACATATTACCCAGTAATAAAACAGCTCAAATTCCAAATATTTACATTTGATATGTATTTCTCCAGAATTGCATGTTACTCCTTTAAAAATACATTTGAGAGAGTTTCGGAAATAAGCAAAAGGGAATAAATTTCAAAAAGACAATGCAGACGTTATGTTACATCCTGAGGGTGTGTTAGGACCAAAGATTAATGGGCAAATGGGCTGAGCTATGTTGATCTTAAAGATGTAGGTTTTAGTGTCATGAAGCCTGCTCTCTTTTCACCAGTCTGGATCACCATGGCAACCCCTTCTACACACCTAACAGGTTTCAGATTAAAACCGACTATTAAAGGTGTTGCCCTTTCAATGATTCTTCTCCGTAATGATAGTCTCTACGAGTGATATAAATTCTTAGAGACTATGAGCACAATGTCACAGGGCACAAGGCTTGTACTTAAAGCAGCACGAAGTGCATATATTACATTGTGTTGTGCAGGCTATGCGTATTGTCTGTACTCTATGTGTTAATGCAGAAAATAATTTTCCCCTGTTTACTGTGAGTAATGTTAACACAGCATACATTTTACATATCTGGTATTGAAAATAAATAACCTTTATTTGAATATTTGTTCTTTATTGGTGTTGTTAGAGATCATATAAATAAATAAATATATAGAATTCTTTCTACTTTGGTTTGGCCAAAAATTTTACAGTCAGTGATTTCCAAATTTCCTTGAATTTTACTATCAGGCATAAATATGGTGCAATGTTAAATAACAATAACAACAAGAACGATAATTTTGTATGTATAATATGCATATTAAAGGCACTTTTGAAGACACTGAAGGTCATCTTACAACATATAAAATCAAGATTTTAAAAAAAAGCATCAATGTGATCACCAATAAAACATGCATTAAGAGCAATCTAATGAATAAAAGTCAGCATTTAGCAAAAAAGAGTTAAAAAATGCTGTATACGTTTTAAAAGCTCTGCAATGCATAGTCATGACATTAGAAATAAAAAGCAGACATGGACAAAATAAATATATTAACATATGACGTTACTAAATCAGCAGTTTCTGGCAGCATTCCTCTCTTGCCTTTTTTGTTTGCAACAACAGTAATACATTTTGCTTCAATTATTTTTAAAATATTTTTCATGGCTATCTTGTAGTTGCTCGTCTTTGAAGTGGGCAGCATGCAATCAGTCCATTTGGTTTTTTTAAAAGAGCTAAATGATGCACCACTTGCCTCATTTTATATGAAATCACACACAGCCTGGATCAACAAGGAATTAATAACTGCAACTGTGCTCACATTATCACTGATGAGAGATTTACTGGGTATTGGGCATTGTCACTCAAAGAACACCTGGCTTGCTTCATAGTATACCCGTCTCGAAGCACTCTCCAGAATGTATTTGTTGGTAGCTTATTTTCTGAGCTGCATTTTTTGAGGGGTAAACTTACCTCACATTAGTATGACAAGGTTCAGTCTATGTCAATGTAGCTTGAAGTTTTAACACACCTGTGTGACGTTTAAGTGGATAAAATGGTGTTAGCTCTGATGTTTGACCAGCGGTTTTCTTTCAAATTTCCAGGAAGTGGAAGTATTCCACAATTTTAGTTGCACTGTGCAGTTCACCAGGTAAATAAAACGTCTGAAAGTCCCGAGCAATCATATCCACCGCTGGTGTGAGAAGTTATCACGAATGTGGATCCTGTTTCATCTCTTGTACTTGGTGCTTTTTGATTTACCTTTTTCTTTTTGTCACTGTACGCTTTGCAGCCCTGAGTTTTGAGGTGTGCCTCGTATTCCCCCAATTGGGTTGTAAATAATCACATTACACTGCTAGATGGCTGAACTGCATCAGAAGCAATGTCCCTGTCCTTACACTGCACACACACACCCCTGGGCTGCCATAACAGCTGCTGGATGTTAAAAAGTTTCATCCAGCACACCAACAAAACACAGATACAACAAGAAGTAGAGAGTAAGTGAAGAGAAAAAAAAATGAGAAAGGAAAAAAGAGAGGAAAAGTACTCTTTTTTGTGTTTTCACCTACAGTCTCTGATTTAATCAGACTGTGGTCATCTTAACCTCGCTCTCTCTTCACTCTCCCAAACTTTCTCTGAGGACAGCAAATAATTCCCTCTTCTGCATATGACCTCATTCATTTTTAATGCTCTCCACTGAAACCACATCGGCACTGATGCAGAAGGATGAACAAAGCATTAATAAATTGGCTTTCGTTTTTTAAAATACATGCAAATTGCAACTTCATTAAAAACAACTTTATCAATGTGTTAATTGTTAATGTGATATCAGTCAATTAAAAGAAATGTTAAAATGTGAACTTTGGGGAGAAGGACAACGTGAGGATGGAGAGGGCAACACTAGCAAGTCGTTGATAACAGCCTGATGTTGGATGTAGTCTTGTTGAATTAGACTGGACACACAGTCACACAGATGTGAAAGATGTGAGAATAGATGAAGGATGTACTGGTGGTGAGAAGAGGTCAGAGGTGAGGATGGGAGCAGTGGGCGAAGTTGAAATATAAACAGAAAGGAGAAGAGGAAACCCTAACCCCAAGCCTACTGAAAACCTTTTATCAATCATTTTCGTCAGTTAAACCCTTGTAGCTAAAACTGTGCGCATATATGTTTTTGTCTGCGTTTAGGTAAGATACGGATCATTTTCAGCCACATAAATAATGGATCCTTTTCTCTCTCTCCATTCTGCATTTCATCTCCATTTGCCTCTCTCCCCTTGCTCCTGTTTAACTTTGTCCTCCTGCTCTCCTCCCTCATCCATTTCCAGGCGTAGCGCCCTGTGGGGGTGGGGTTCTGTGATGGTAACCATGGTCCCCGGCGGCCGCTATGTCTGCAGCGCTCACGCAAAAGAGGACGACTCTACGAATGACCGCGAGGAACGAATCTTAGCCGTGCTGGGCATCATCGGAACTGTCCTCAACCTTTTAGTGGTCATATTTGTCTACATCTACACGTCCGTCACCTAAGGTTTGCTGCGGGCCTTGAGTGAGGCACTTTGGCGGTGTCCCCAACCTTCCTCCGCACTGCTCGCCTCCTCTTCACCTATTCATGCACTGAGACGGCTGTTCGGAGTAAAAACAATAAGGTGGGAGAATCAATGGCAGCGTGCGCAGCTGGCTAGTAGCCATATTTATCTGCACCTGTATCACTGCTCATCTCTTAGGTCAGCTTTTCTCCTTTAGCTAGACTGCTGCCACTTACTAAGAAGGAGCTTCAGTTGGAATCTCTCTCCTCTCTAGAATTATATCGCTGCGGTTTTCAAGACAATTTCACACTTCTGTATGCCAATGGACTGCCAGCAGTGTGTCCAGCCTGGTGATGGCCGCATGATCCTCGTCTGGGCCATAGCGTTTCTTTGACTGCTCAGATTGTGGGAGCAGAGCTCTTAAGTATCTTTGGTTTGACAGTGATCACATGACTGTGATGCCGCTCTGACTTTGTCACATGACATGTAACAGTGTGTTTTTTTCGCTCTTTGTGAGATTTCAGATATTATCACTGCCAGTTCAACTTCTCCAAATAGCCTCTGAATTAATATTATATAAACTAATATAAGGGTCCAAACTCCCCAGAGTACCATTGTACATTGATACAAATATATACTAATAACCACTAACAGCCACTGATAATTATCTATTTCTGTTGGTCAGTTAGAATCACTAAAAAAGTTTTACATGGACCTAACGTGTCCACACCTAAGCACACCAGAGGAGAGGTTCCTGGCTGTGCTAGGAGTCATCGGCATCATACTCAACCTCCTGCTGCTTGTCTTTGTCTACATATACACCTCCACCTGATGTACCTGACAGCACCTGAACCTAACCGTCAGGCAGGCCATCAACCATATAGTGTTCTTAAATCCCACATGTACATATTAAACCAAAGCACATCCTGGCTTGTAGCAGATTTGGGGATTGTATGGTGTTCTGGGTGGGATAATGTGCCTAATAATATAGTGATACTAGTGATAATATGGGAACATGAATAGAAAATGATGACAGAATTTAAAGAAAAAAAAATGCTGATATCCAGCGTGATCTGTTCATACAGTCATTTATGATATAAAAACACTTAAAATGTACTTTTGTTGTTTAAAAATATGTCCTATATTTGGTGTTTTTGTAGATACAGTGCTCTTTCACATATATGCATGAAGACATGTTTACTTAAGCTTGTATCACTATAATCTTTATCACACTCTGACCAAAAGGTAAAGACTGACAGTTTTTAGAGTAATCTAGTTTGTTCCGATGTTGAATACATCCAGTCGTGAACCTAGATGGGTCCACGGTTTCAGTCTATGCAGCAGCTGTACGGAAGGTCGGATGGGCTTTTGTCTTGTGTCATGGTTCTGTGGTAAGCCTGGCATGGAGCTGCATCAGAGAGGGCAAAGCATGGATCTAAGACAATGCCATACAAATCAAGGCAATGTTCAACTGTGGCACAGTGAATGCAGTAACACAAAAATCATGATGAGCCAGGGAAGGCTGGTTGACAAAAGGGGACATGACGCGTTTATACAAGGCATCTCCGTCTGCGAAACTTACGATGGCACAAAAATCTCCCTAGGATTGAGTTACACCATTTCCACTGAAGCTGCATGTCACCATCGATATGATTTTAGGCCAAAGCGCTGTGCCTCTAATGGAGGAGCCAACCTAAATGGAGTAGGCAGGCGAGCAGGGAGGACTGGCTTGAATTTACACTTAATCCCCGTCATTCTCTTCGCCACCAACAAACTGAAGCCAGAGAAGACATAGTACTGAGAGGAGCCACACGACCCTCTGCTTTTCTTTCACGTAGCACAATACTTTAACACACACACACACACACACCTGTGAGCCAGAAGAGACTTCATCTCATACGCCATCAGTCGGATGTTCTGGGATGAATACACAAAGATGTGGAATCCAGAAAATATACAACTTCAGTTTTACATGTTGGCTTATGAGAATAAGTATTGATTTTGATAATCATTACATATAAGACTCCTTGCTATACTGTGTATGTGTGCTCTTAGTCTAAGTGTTGTTTTGTCATTCACCGTTTTGTTTGGACAGGCAACTTTTGCACGAGACTGAGCAGTCACAATGGCTTAATTGGAAAACTTTTGTTATGAAACTAAACATGTATCAATGCCATAGGTAGAAACAGTAGAGTTTTTGTAAAGCAAAAGAGCTTCAGATAAATATTACCATGGCCAAGCCTGCTTCACTGACCAAAGCAACCAGTGATGCATAACATAGCTTTGGACTTTCTCTTCTTTTTTGTTCTTTTGAGGATAGTACGTGAAAAAAAATGCATTACCTCTTGTGTTCCACAAATTTGAACAAAAAATGCTGAATGCCCAAATTTGTGAAAAACTAAACTTCATGTTCAGTTTAGTGTTTCCTGCAGAAAACCAAGTCTTTATTGCGTAATCTATGCATTTGTGATTACTAAAAATATAATACTGTAAACAAAGTAGTCTAAACACAAGGAGGAAACTTTCAACATTATCACATGTTAGGTATCAAAATATACATCAACATTTAACCAATGGAGTAATAGCTTTTTTATATAGTAATTAGTAATTAATAGTGATTTAGCAGCTATCTATAAACTTCTGCTCAGATCGATATATCAACAATGGTGGTCTGTGGTAGGTAGCACTAAATGTTTTCAGTCATTTTTTACCACCATTTCCCAGCTACAAAGAAAACCTACAGGCTTGATGTATCATTAAACTTGTGTATCATGGAACAAATAATTCAATTTTGAACCCTTTTCATATTAAGACAAAGGAGAAAACAATGGAGATTTATAACAAAAAAAAAAAACCCTCAAATTATCTCATTAGTTAGCAGTGTTATTTTCGGTTCATGCTGAAAGTTTTAGTTTTTTAAGCAATTGGGGATTATAAGCAACATTACTGGAGCACTGATTCTCAATTTTATCTTCAAATAATACTTGCTTATCCAGTGGAATCATATTACAACATTTATGATCACCTGACTGCTACTACTTCCTGCTCCTTGACTCTTTTTAATGTCGCCACAAGATCTTTGGTTAATTTACATACCACAACAAAAAACAATTTAAAAAATAAATAAGAATACATTTTGTAAAATAACCTCAATAGCCTCTGTTTTCATAAAACCTTATGCCATCTTCCAGGACCCTTTGTGAGATTCATCAGTCACCATCCTGAGACGAGTGTCTCTTGCACATTTACGCCCTGTCATATTTAATAACCCTACAGCGGAATCTGTTGCACTAAGTCCATTTTAAGTGTGGAACACATCACAGTAGGCCTATAGAGGCCACCTTAGGTTTGGCAGACATGTGCTGTCTGACTGAGACAGTCGAAGCCACAACAGTGCAGAAATACATTTGTATCTGCGTTGAACCAAACTCGATTGAAAACAAGTCCTGAAAATGTCATTATGGGTCATTTTATGGTGACTATAAAGGGTCACCCCATATATTCAAAGCATTAATAACTGTTTAGCTCAGGGTACTTAATACATGGTTTTAAAAAGTACCCCTTCTAATAACATTCTCTTTTATGAATGGTTTGTAAGCTAGTTTGTAAACTAACAGCTTTATTAATGGTTAATAAATTATTGATTGATGCTTTAAAGAACCACCCATTAATGCAAACAGGATTGTTAAAAAAAATAAAGGATTCATAACTCCCTAACTCATATCGTGATTAACCAGTTATAAACCATTTATTAACATTTATAATGAAGTATTACCGTATAGAGAGAATAAAAGCCAACTATGATTTTCAATTACTGAGCTTTTAAGCGTTAAGATATTATTTATTATCAATTGCTTGAGCGATCTTTTACTACTTATAAGCCCTTTTTGAAGGGTGCCTTTTTTTTGAAAGCGGTAAGGTACCAATCTTACCAAGATGGGCTTCAAAGGCCGATAAAACAAATATTTTTAGACTGGAACAACTGAAATATATGTATTTTGTACCAAAATGAAATCTTTTTATCTTATAATCATCTGTCAAGGTCAAAATACAGTGTCTTAAAAACTCGTCAGCCTAGAGAAAGCCTAAATCATGGCTGCAGATACCTGGGATACACGTTATTGTGCATTCTGTATGCAGTTCAAGTTTTTGGTTGAGATCAGTTTTAACATGTCAGACTCACTGCCAAGCTAACCAATGAAAGGAGAGAGCCTAGAGGGCAAGTCCTCGCCATCTGCTGTCTCAACATTCAACCATCTCCTCGGTGTACACACACAGACACAGACTTGCATTTCCATCACTTTTATTTCATCACATTATTTGGACTTACATTCAATTTTTGGAGATGTGCCCTTATGATAAAATAAGCATAATATTACAAAATTGGTCTTATTTTACCTGAATGAAAGTCCTTACAGTGTCACTGTGTAAACAAACGTACATCACTTCATCATAAGGGACACACACACACACACACACACAAACACACACACACACACAGCATGGACCTTTCTAAACAATGCAAAACACCGGAAACATGAAAACGAGGTCCAAAGATAGGCAAATGTTCATTGTGAGTTATGTTCAGCTGAAGCAAAGACTCCTCATGTTTTTTTTCATGATGTACGAGCGGAATTGATTTTGAGCCTGAGAAGGCACATTGGACACTGAGTGTCTGTCTGAGAACAGACAAGAGGAAAAAACGTGATATCTGGATGCTATTTCACAGCTACAGAGCTGAAGAATAATGAGTAATGTTGGAGGAAAATAAGTCTTGGAAAAAAGAATTTGAAAAGGAATTTCATAAGAAAGCTGATTTGTTGTCCTATTTTGCACAAATTCAAGCTTAACAGATTCTGGAATATAGTATGTTCTGCAATAAATGACTGTTTTATTTTTTACATTTTATTTTACTTTGGACTTCATAAGCATACAGGACCAATAATTCAGCCATAAAAAGGCTCTGAGACAGAATCCTTTAACTAAAGTGCTGTTGCTGATTCAACTGTAGTAAAAAGAGAGCTATCTTCCCCAAAGAGGATGTTGGAATATTTCCTTTTCAAAAAAACATATCGTATATATACTATATATATACAGTATATATAAAATGTATTATATATAATGTATTTTAATAGTAATAAAAATGTAAAATATCACTTTCAAACTGTTTCACTGTTGTTCATACAGAAATCTTACAAAGTCTTACACTTCTACAGTCACACACTCACATTTTTTGAAAACTATCATCTCCAAGGTCTATATGACCAGCTGCATTGATTTGATGATCTTTGACCCAAGGATGTGTTCTGGATGATATTTTATACATACATACATAAATTAGCAAAAGAGGAGTAAATGGGTTTGATGGATTTGAATCATCATAATTTATAGGCTCATTTTATCATGTACACCAAAGTGCATACATTTACATGAAGGTGGAAAGTAACTGAATTGCCCTCTATAGCGGGTTTATTCAAGGACTGTAAAAAATGGAGTTACTTGGCCTGAGTGTTTCCATTTTATGCTAATTCACACTTCTAATGTGTAAATCTGATGGAATATTCAAATTTCAACTCCACTGCATTTGTTTAAGGTCTTTACATAGGAGTTAATGTGCTGAGTCAACTAAAGCTTGGGGTATGTAGTTTATTTTCGGTGTCCCTGGGCAAAAACTCCATAATAACCTTTAAAATACTCTACAAAAAATGGCCCAAATAAAGGATTGGATTTTTGCACCCACTGAAATTCTACCCATGATGGTACTTTTTTGCCATATCATTGGTCATTTCAGAGACAGTGTGCTCAAATTGGCTGTTCTACAAAGGCAGATGTGTGTGCACGTCCTCATAAAATGTAAAATTCCACTACAATGGAGAAAGAAACGTTGCTCTTTCAGCATTATCAACTGCATACATGGCAAAGAGCCAAAAAAGGAAGAATGACATGTTGTAACGACCACCCATGAATGGCCACGGACCCTTCTTAGGTTCTTCAAAACATCCTATAAGGGCAGGGTGGAGCTATGGAGCAGAAACAGGGAGGACAGGGGGAGCAGAGGTGCTACCTTGTGATTCTCATGCTTGATTACCAGAAGTTACAGGGCCCAACTTAAACTGCTGGCTTCCGCTTGCTATGTAAAATCACACTGTGGAGCAGTGATGTGATGCTTTTGTGGTGTTCTGTCTAGAAAGGTGGCATAGACAGAGGATGATACTGGGTAATTTCTGTGTCAAAAGGGCTTAAAGGTTGCCAAGTACTAATACCTTGTTTGTAGCTTGAAGGCAGCCATCACAAAGTGCCAGTTTCCGAAAACCCATAGCAACAGTATTTTGATGCTAAAGCATTTCTTTTACCACTGTGTGTAGCTCATATTCCTCATTGTAAAACTGTCAAATTAGTTCTGCCACCCTGATTATTATTGCTTTAACCATATCAGGGAGCCTTTTCACATATCGAGCAACCATCCAACCCCACTCCCCTTCAGATTTATTTCTATAGCATCTTTGAAAACGCGTTGGAATAACTAAACCAGGGCTAAAATCTTGCCTTGTTGTACCATTGCCCTCAATTTTATCCGTCTGATCTAAGCTTGGTGCTGCTGTTCCTCTGAGGCTTTCTTCTCTTTTTCACCCTTCTGGCTCGCCAGTGGGATTGGTCCCAATTCCATACTGCCTTGAATGCACTCGCAGTATGAAAACAGGTTTATCACCTACAGAGCAGGGCTCTTTTGAAGTAGTGTAGTTGCTTTGGCAGACCTTTGCTGTTGTGTGCTGCTATGTTCAGCCAGCCAGATAAACTAATAGTGTGTCCTTAGGCGCCCCATGAGAGAGCCACTGACCTGGCTAATATGGGCGGTTGTCCTCTGCGCGTACACAAACACAAATGCACTGATGCAAACACACAAAAATGAACGCACACACCAGCCTGTGGTCTCCATAAATCGGACTAGCTCGGATGTACAATCCAGCATGATTTGATAATCTAGTGTCTCTTTCCTCGTTTCCTGTTCTCCCTTACCCTCTGCACTCTCTGTAGCAGAAACAGTCATGATCTCCCCTCACAGCCTTGGTCCATTATTTGCTGCGCTCCTATTTTAGTCTTCAGTTAGTTTGCCAGCTCAAGCATAAACGCCATCCCTGTCTTGGCGCCTCAAGCCACCGTCACTGAAACAAGGAAAGATGTTATATGTAAACAATATTGCATTGTCCTACTTGCCTGTTGACGTTAGCAATTCTCCTGGAAGTTCACCCAGCCTTGGAGGTAATGTACCCACCGTTTGGCTCACGGTCTGTACAGATGCACCCAGGTCCTTGATTGATGCATAAGCAACCCTGTGTCTAGCAAGATCAAATAATTTACATTTCACTATCAAAGTGAGCCTCTTGACCACTGGGAGGCACCAGGACATTCTAGTCTCATGACATTGTACTGGTTGGTCCAGTACAATGTCCAGTACAATGCGACAGTCCGGTATGGACTGTCGCTTGTCGCAAGCCAGTATTTGTCCAAGTAATCCTTAAGTGTATACTGTCAATATCATTATTTTACTGTTCCAAACTGAGTCTGAGATTCCCCGATCTTGAATTGTAAATGTCAAACATGTTTGATATTTCTGCTTCCAGGTCAGTATTCCTTCAACTGCATAGCTGCAATAACCAATGAGAGACAGCAGACCGGGAAGCATCACAAACTGGATGTTACATTGTGTTTGGATCGCAAATGTGAAATTGTTACAGCACAAATCATTCAGTGTGTGCATTAGGAGTATTTTAATGTTAAAAATCAGTTGAAACTGTCCTTATGTCTTTTGTCTCTAAAGTTTTTATGTTTTTTTAAATTGGTTATGATCTTAAAATCGTGTCATGTGTAGCCAGCCCAACTAAGTGATGACTTCACTTTATTATACTTGTCATGGAAGTTATAAAGCATTATAAAATGAGAATTAGTCCTGTGTATAATGTGAGATATGAAGTAGGGGACAGTTTTAAAAAGGTAATTGATAGCTAAAATGCAATTGTATTTACAATTAGAATAAAAATGATAATTCTTCATTATGCAGTTATATAATTTAAGTAAGTCTTGGTGTTTCTTCTGATGGTAAATGTACTTCTTGTAGTTTCTTGAACTTGTTTCACCTCTCATCCCAGAAGCTTCTTCAATTCTAAATTGCTGGTGGGGAGTCCCCAGTATTTAACCTCGTGGAGGATCCTTCTCACTCAGGGTAGTGGGCAAAGGGTGCAGAGTCCCACCCCAATCTGTGTGACCCAGATCCATCAACCATCAGATGGGTTGTCACTCCCCCCGGTCATCATGTGAGTCGCTGGTATCACATTAGCCAAGGTATAAATGGTGGTTAAGTTTCCTGGGGAGGGATTTCAAACCTGCATTATATGTGGCAGACAGTTGATGTCTGAGGCCTCCTCCTCTGTTAAGTGATGGCTGGTCCAGCTTGACATAGATGGCCTCCTTTACTCCTCTCTCAAACCATTTATCCTCCCTGTCCAGCACATGCACATTTTCATCCTCAAAGGAGTGTCCCTTCTCCTTTAAGTGTAAATGGACTGCTGGGTCCTGGCCGGAGGAGCTGGCTGTCTGGTGTTGAGCCATGCGTTCATTCATTCATTAATTTTCTACCGCTTATCCCGTTAGGGGTCGCGGGGGGGGCTGGAGCCTGTCTCAGCATCTTGGGGCGAAGGCGGGGTCACCCTGGATGAGTCGCCAGTTCATCGCAGGGCTGACATATAGAGACAAACAACCATCCACACCTACGCGCAATTTAGAGTGACCAATTAACCTAACCCCCAGATTTGCATGTTTTTGCAATGTGGGAGGAAGCCGGAGAACCCGGAGAAAACCCACGCAGACACAGGGAGAACATGCAAACTCCACACAGAAACGTCCTGACCCGGAATCGAACCCAGGACCTTCTTGCTGTGAGGCGACAGTGCTAACCACTGCACCGCTGTGCCGCCCGAGCCGTGCGTTGAGTAAGTATATTCACTCAAGTACTATACTTAAGCACATTTTTGAGGTACATTAATATGTCCATTTTCTGTTAATTTAAACTTTTATTCATTACATTTTGAAGGCAATCAAGAAAATCTAAAAAATGTTGAATATCATATCTCATAACTTGGCAGCATGATAAGCATTTGACCTATAGTATACAGTATACAGCACACATATAAGCATAAATTACTTTTAAAATATTTGTACAATTATTGGCAGAAACTACATTTAATATTTGTGACTCTCACTTTACCCAAAGTATTCCTTTCAACATGATATCTTTATTAATACTTATTTTAAGTATGAGTTTTGGTGCTTTTTACAACACTGTTATTCTGTAGCTTAGATCTTTGTTTTGAACACACTGTGCAGGGCATAAGACTTGTTGAGTTAATGGGCAAGCGTAAGAAAAGAAAGAAAAGAAAAATCAATAAACAAATCCGTAGACTGCAATTAACGCTCCCAATAATGTCAATCATGCCATGTTTCCAACATGGGCTGTTTTTTATTTTTCTCTGCAATTGACAACATGGGATGATTTTGATCTGATGATTTCATCCCAATGGTATCTGCCTTCATTGCAAATTATTTATCACTCATGTAGACCTCAGAGCCTGGAGCTCAGTCAGCACAGCCGGGACAGGCACGCACACGCACACGCACACAAAGAGGTTTTTGCAACTATTCTTGTTAGGACATTGCAATTACCTGCATTCATTGTGTACACCCTGAACTTATCCCTAGCCTCGATTCATATCATAGACCTAAGCCTAGTCAATACAGAAGTAATGATTTTGGTCTCCATCAGGACTACTGGTACCAACAAGGTTTTTTTATTTATCTTTTATTGTCTTCAATAGGTAACAAAAACATGCAACACACACTCACACAGAGATACCAGCTATGTGGAGATGTGAGAAATGCTTCTCCAGCTGAAAATCTGGTTCCTTAAATGAAGATCACAGATCCTCGTGTCTCCAGGGCCTCATTACACTCATCCGTACTCATCTGCAGCCAATGAAAGTCCCAGATCCATTCATTAATCCCTTCTTTAACTCCCACTATGGGCTGCTAACTCCGTCCCAGGAAGGGAAGAGGGGCAAAGATCAGGTGGAGCCACACACGGTTATTATTCCAATGACTGTCAAGATTTTAGTCAAGGTTTGGAAATATTACAGACCAAGGGAAGATAGGCTGTCAATGCCATGACAGATAATGCAATCTTGTTTACGTATATGTGTAAATTATGTGTATTTTTCCCTCTGTGGCCTGGATCACTGTGACAGACAAATCAAATTGCATACTGGTGTCAATAGGATAGTACGTACCAGCAATTTTTTCTTTTCCTCTTGCAGTTCTGAATGAGTTTATCTTTGTTTCAGGTGGTGATTAATAATAATCTTAGTCTGTGTGGACTACACTAACGGTATTAGATAACAAATGGTCTGAAGGAGCTCTACAATGACCCTCATTACCACCTAACACCCTCCACTTTGCCTGTAATGACACCTCAATGGATCTCTGTTATTAAGGTTCTCCAGTTGAAAATGCACTTTGCTGCTCTGTCTGCTTTAAACATGATGGATGTGAACCAACATGCAAACACAGCTTTTAACACATTTATTAGAAACTGACACGGACAGAGTGGCTTGGCAGCTGAGCAGCTTCGTTTCTGTGTGTTACAGCCTGTGCCATTAAACTCACAGCTAAAGAAAACAGCGTCCTTTCCTCCTCTCGGGTGATACAGACCTGTGGGTCTCTGGAGGACAGACTTAAAAAAAGACTTGAACTCAAAAGAACGACCAGAGGCACACACATAAAGTCCAGCCAGCCATCATTGTTGTGTATGTTTGGATCTGTTTGTTTGAGATTGGAGGGGATTACGGTTGGGAGAGTTTTCACTACGTTCTGAGTTTGAAAGGTGACAAATGGAGCAAACCACAGCAACGCAACACAGGAACAACAGAGGAGAGAGAAACAACAGAGAGGTAAAGTTCAGAATTCATCAAGTTATCTCAGGAAATATTGCCCATTTTGAAATGCCTACCAAGATACATAGTGGTAACTAAACTAAGTTTTATTCATCTTTTACTGTATATTTAATCAGACCAGTGGTGTACATTAACTATATCTACTCAAGTCCTGCTGTTATGTACAACTGTGAACTGCTACTTTATACTTATGCTTCACAACCAGTCAAATTTTTATAATTTACACCACTTAAGTGATATTGCAATTGTACCTCCTTGACAGAAAAACACTATTAATACAAAATATAAATTAAGAGAAAACGTTATATCGTCATGCTATCGGTTAAGATTGGATTAATAAAAAGTGAACCCATCACGATTGTGGGAATTCACTTGACACTGTATAAAGACATCAAAATTAGATGAGCTTTGGCCTGAAGATTATCTTAACTGGGCCATTCTGCAAAGTGAATATTTTTACTTTTAACATAAAGTACTATGTTACTTTTCTTTATGTTCTATACTGATGTATAGTACATAAAGTATAGTTTGGTGCTAATGATGTGTTTTTACTCAAAAAAGCTTCTGATTACATTTTGTATTCATACAGTATTAATACACACATTACACATTCTTATATGGGACATAAAAGGTGCAGCTCTAACTACAGAGGACAGAATGGGTTCAGAATCAGAGACATTTGGGAGGCGCTTTGCGTGTTGTCAAATCTGGGTCGATGGCCCCATCAGGTGGCGGAAACAGGTCAAGACACCGAAGGCTCAGTATTTCCTGTTTTAATTGCATGTGAATTGGCCACACTGTGCCTTTTCCAGGTGGCTGAGGCTGTCAGCGTGCCTCCTGAACTGGCCAGGTGCAAGGTGGACCTGGAACGCACACTTGGCATGGTGGACATTGTAGGCACAGTTCTCAACCTGCTGGTAGTGGTGTTGGTGTACGTCTATACACCCGTCTGACATGCCTACAGACTGACTGCTGGATGGGAGGGACTCACACTGGATTGCACCTAACTGATGGATGGGTGGAAGGACAGTATTGTCCTGACACTTCTACAAATTCATGTAACACTAACCTGCGACAATGAGTAGATTAGTTCGACTCTACAAGTAGTAAAGGTTTTCTGCAAGTCTTAAATTTCTGTATATTACGACCTCAGTGCAAAGACTACTCAAGCAGAGGCCATTTAATTTTTTTGGCCTTGTTTTTAAGAATTTTTTAAGCTGTAAGTAAATATATTTCAAACAAGAAAATTATTCAAAATCGTTTTTAGTTTCATTAACAAAGCATCAGGTCAGCGCCCAGCACACACTAAGAACTACATTGCTGGATACTGAGCGACGCAACAAAAAACATTAAGCAAAAGCAATTTATATGAATGAGTTACGTTTATTTCACATATTTAACAATAAATAAAACAAAGGAAACTGCTGCCCTTTAACAGTAGACCAAAAGACAGCATACACAGAAACAGTGGTTTAAAGGGTTTGTTGTGTTGACTTAAAATCATATTTATCACAATATCTGCAATAAAAATGGATATGTCAACAAATTCTGTTACATACGTACTGATGTTAAACCATGTCATATTTATTTTTTTCAAAAGCATTTGCTGCGTTAAGTTTGCGGGGCAGCACAATTATGTGGCTTACTGATGTTAATATCGGGCAGTATTTGACAGCTGGTGATGATGTCGATCTTCTCAGACACGGCCTTCAGGTCGTCCAGGATCAGTCTGATGCTGTGGGACGCGTTGATGATGGCGCTCTGCGACGCATTCAGCTGTGCTGTTGCACTCTGCACCTTTCACGGAAATAATTGCTCGAAAAAATTAACCAGAAAATTACTGAACAAAGTGTCGGCAACATTTAATTAAAATGCTACACTATACTTAAGAAAGGGCTGTTGTTAGAGTTAACGATGACTTCAAATCAACACATTATCGTTTGTTTACAAGCATTTCTGCGTTTAAAATATGTTTAGAACCTGCACTTTGTACACATGAGGACAACAAAAGCTGAGACTCAGTTAAAACACGTAGACTTTCTGAACCCTTGTGGAACACGAGATGCAATTCCAACTGTGCTCTCTTCCTCTAAGACTAAGAAGAAGTAATGGCAACGATAATTGACTTCATTTAATAATATAAGATATCCTAATACCAGTCTGCTAATTTATCCATCTGAAAAATGTTGTCCATCCTAAGAACTTCTGGTGTAAAACATGGAGCATCTTTGAATGCCTTACTGATACATTTGATAACAAATGTACTGGGTCACACCCAACCACACCAGTGTACCTCTTTACTGGCGCTGCCATAAATCTGCCGCACTGTCTGTCCCACATTGTGATACAGCCGGCTGTTAGACTCCTGCAGCTTCTGTTGTAGGAGGCTCTCACCTGGAAGCACAAGCCAGACAGGTCCAGATCCATCCATCCATCCATCCGTACAAATGCTAAGAACAGGCTTGCAATGGACCTCTGAGTTAGCAATCGGGTATTTAGAGCTGTGATTATTTGTCTTCCTCACCATGTAGCCTGTGTGTGGGGCTTGGCCTGTCCTCCACCACGGACAGAATATCAGGGTGGTCTCTGACTACTCTAAGAGGGGGAAGGTCTCTCTTGAGTATATGGGAGCTCTGCAGGCTCGGTGTGGAGGCTCTGCACGCCTGCTCCTCCTCACCATCACTGTCTGTTTCAGACGCCTCCCCGGTAACCTAAGAGCATCCAAGATCACAGGCAAAGCAGACTGTGAACTCAGTGTGTGCAAACAGTTGTGCTTTTGAAGACACACTTTTCACTCTAAAACACACTAAGTCTGCAAGAGCACCTTGGCTCCCAGTCTGGCGTACTGGGGAGCAGGCAGGGAGGTGATGTAGACCTCATCATCGGAGTCTGTCTCGGAGGCCTCGCCCTGCACCACTACCTGGAACTTGCTGGACATGGCTGCGCGTGAGCGCCAGGAGCAGGCCCGCATTCACAGAGACGCCGCTGCAAGAAGAGTAAACAGAAATATTGCAGGTGCTGTAGGTGAATGACGGCAAGTTTGTCCTCGCTGTACTCAACAACACAGGTTAGTTTAACGAGAATCTATAACGTTGTGTCAACCAACAGCTCCGGGTCGAGACATACAGTGAAAATGTGTCAAACCTTCTCGCCAATAACACAAATCACATGAGCACTAAGGAAGCTGGTTGTGTTACAAGATCCAATCCGAGCAGAGTCATTGTATCACGTGATAAATGACGTTCCCATAACGCAATTGGCTGGCTACTCATACTTCGTGTTTGTAATTAATACCGGCGTATGCCGCCTGTCTTTTGGGTTCTATATAGTTTTATACAGGATTTGAATTTATTGAAAATAATATGTTTAGTACTGTGATTTTTTTTTTTTTGCATGTATTTTGCATCTAATCCACAGTTTATTGGCGCTCACGAGCCCCCTATATTCTTTCGCAGTCGACTCCGCTAACTCCACCCAAATAGGTGTACTCTGACATTCATATCGAGTGCAACCAGAAAAAGCGGACCTACATTTACGTAGCCAACTGTCACTCAAGAGGTACAGCAAATTTAGCTGTTTACGTGGTTTTTTATTTAATTTAACTGGAAGGTATGCCATACGTTGCTTTGTCTCCATTCTGTCTCATGTGCTCGCACACGAAAAACTAGTTATCACGGTCTGGACAAGCAATGCTGCTAACAGCACTTGCTAGCTATCAATGCACCGAGTACCGAGCTAACGTAAAGTGCAGTGAAAGGTTCTGAATAATTGACGCTGGCGTTACTGTTGCTTTTGTCTTTCTGAGTTCTGTTTTACTATAGTATAGGTGTTTATTACAACAACCCTTTTGTGCTTATCAGAAATGGCAGACGAGTCTCTGTTTGACTTTCTCCACATGGAGATCGTGTCCCATGTTTACAAGGAACAGCAATCCTACAAAGGGGAGATGGACAACAAGGTGTGTTCAAGGCATGCATCGATCCAATGCCACATTTGTTTGAACAGGAAATTCAAAAGAACTTTAGCCTTGAGGTACACTACTATACACAATCGCAATCTGGTAATATATTAGTCATATTGTTGAAATGCTTCCATCGAGTGTGGGAATTCAGTTCACTGTAATATTGTAGCATCATGTGTCTAATATTACATAACTGGCCATACATACATGCATGGACGAAGTTCGTCTTTGTCCTCTTGCTAATTGAACCACTTGAATTCTTCCCCTCAGGACAGAGCTGTTTGTGTTTCGGTCCTCGAGGGCATGGGCTTCAGAGTGGGACAAGGACTCATTGAGAGGTAAACCAGTGTGCACACACTGTGTGACATGGATTGTCTTGAGTTTTAACAATCTGTGATGACGTTCGCTCTGTCCAGGATGACCCGGGACTCTCCCAGCTTTAAGGACGAGCTGGATATAATGAAGTTCATCTGTAAAGACTTCTGGACAAAGGTGTTCAGGAGGCAGATTGACAACCTGAGGACAAACCATCAGGTGAATGGATCATGTAGAGTAACAATATGTGGACTGTTAGCACAAATACACAAAGAAGTCAAAGACGTACCACACTTTCAACTGTCAGGCTGCTACAATAATTTCGGTCTCAACAGCTCAGTTTTGTCCCAGTAATCTAGTGGAAATTGGACCACTTTTGTCAAAATGTTAATAACTTTACTTGCTTAAAAATCCCCCTTGAATGGTTGGAAACCTTGCTGTGGAGTTGGCGAATGAAATATGCAAAATCATATTTGGCATTAGTTCAAATTAGTTATGTTTGTTATTTATGATTACTTATTATACATGTGCCTGTTCTCTTCCACAGGGTACCTATGTTCTTCAAGATAACAAGTTTTCTCTGCTGACTCAGCTCTCCAGTGGAAAACAGTACCTGGATCAGGCTCCGAAGGTTAATATGCGCTGTCCATCTTACATGCACATATCGATGCCTTCTTGGAATCTGCTAGAAATATTCAAAGAGCTTTGTTAGCTGGTTAAGCAATTTGTGGATTCTGAATTAGTGAACTAAGAGGAGAAAGTGGACATGAACATCTTGATCAAGGCTACAAGTGGGAAAAGGCCATTAAAGTCAGGCTCAGACTGTCACACATCAGGAGAAGTTTCACAGACTTTTTCTTCTGTCTAATCTCAAACATGCTCACACTACAAGAGTTAATATTGTGGATCAGACACTATGCGATATTTAGGAAGAGTGTTTTGTAGGAGGAAACATCCCGCCACCTCACGTGATTTGTATTTTGCACGCTATCTAACATCCACCTCAAAGGCTAGAATTTTTACCGTCGGCAGCAACGCCAGCAGATGTCTCTCTCATTGGCTATTGTGCCTCAGCTCAGCAAGTACATCTTAATTTTAAATTCTAAGTATCTAATGTGTGATTGCATCCGTAAACCACTGACATTACCTGATAATCTGTACCAAGCATTGGTACCAATCAAGGGCCCAGACCAGATTTCTCGTATTGATGGAAGAGAATAATCAGGGTTAAACTGGATGAAATCTCTTGTAGTCTGAGCCCGGCTTAAAGCTTTTTTTTTTTTTTTTTTTTTGTCAAAAACAGCCATAGAAACAAATAAACTCGGTTGACACACAACCACAAGCGTATATCCCTGAGAATCGCTGATGTACACACAAGAACAACAACCTCGGCAAAGACAGCGGCACAGCAGGACACGTTTGGGTGTCCTCATAAGAGTACATGATCCCCTGATCAATTTCCGTTTTACTTTAATGTAGGTTGGTAATTAGTAATGGAGATATGGCTGAAAACATAAATTATATATATTTTTTCTCTGTTCCAGATCTCATGGATATGTGCAAGTGTACAAAAAATGAAGATCCAGCCCTGATTTTCGGGGATTGGGGATTCAATCAGAATTGATCTCACTGCATTTCAATTAAATAGTATGTTTGTGTGTTTCCTGTCTCAGTACCTTGCTCTTTCCTGCGGTGTGGTGAGAGGAGCTCTGTCTAACCTGGGCCTGGAGAGTGTGGTGACGGCAGAGGTCTCTGTCATGCCATCATGTAAGTCCTGTCAGAATAGCTATGGTGTTAGTTAAGTCATATTTGTGACCAACATATTTTTGAGTAACACACTTAAACTCTTGGACGTGTCTAAAATTCATTTTTATTCTGTTTTTCCAGGCAAGTTTCAGGTGGTTATCCAGAAGTTGTGACCTGAGCGTCTCTGCCGCCCTGATGCCATTGAACAGGACTCTGTGGGGTTCTGTTAATCCTAGAGAGACCTTGGTCGTTCCTGTCTCACCACAGAGAGAATCCAACACCAAGCTCATTTCCACAACTCGCCAGGTTCCTCTGCCAACCAGGTAGCCCTGGTTTCTGTACAGAACAAGATTTATTTGTTTCATTTAAATCTTGTTTTTAGCCCCATTTAAGCAAAATCTGTATGATGTTCTCTGTGTAAGATTTAAGTGAATAAGGAGCACCTGGCTGTCTGCGGCCGTGACTACTGTAATGTGAACGTAAAGTAAATCTCATGGTAATGTAATATTCTTTGTAAAGTGTTCCCTTCCAGGATTTAGGATGAGACGTCACGTTTGGATGATGTTTCAGAAAGTCACATCATATTCATTATTCATTATAACTCTTGTTTCTCAGTGGATTCTCTGCCTTTATGAGTTGCCTGTTCCAAATATGTTGGTGGTCATTCAAATCTCAGTTCATTTCAAGGTGAAAGTCAAATCTGGGAGTCATTGGTAAAAGAAAATCCTTTATGTTATCCAGTGTGATGACATTTTTAGGGCTAGCTTTTCTACAAATTTGAAAGTGTAATAACATCTTCCTTGTGAACATCTGAGATGACCACTCAAACTGGTTATACAGGGTTTTATTTTTTATAACAAGATGTACATTTTTTGTGCTTTGTACAGCTTTAATTTGTCAACATACAGTATTGTTTTTTCCTGGCATAAGGAAAACGTCAAATGCGATGAATCTTTTGATATTTTGAGTTTTAAATTCACCCTGATTTTTTTCGAGTTACATTTTCTAAAAAGGAGCAGTGCAAAAATGACGCCTATAGAACAAGCAAATATTAGATGCTGTTGCCTCTTTCTGTCACTAGAGGGAGACGTAGCTGTCCTTATTTTGATGGCTGCAGTTTTAGAAGTTTATGGGTTTACCAGTCTGCCATGCCTTGTGCATTTATTTACATAATGTTTGTCTCCCACAAAGTAATCTAAGCGTTTACAGCAAGCTCACCCATTAGTTACATTTTGGGATGGCATCACATTGAAGTTATTGCACTAGTTGATTATTTATTTGTTGTGTCTGACCTTAAAAAAAAAAAGACCTTATTTCAGTGGTCCTGTGCCATCAATGTTGTAGTTTTACACAATAAAATATGTTAAAAGTAACTTTATTTGTGTCTCAGTGTGTCTGTTGCATGGAGACTGACCTGGAAAACTTTCCTTATAGCTATGGACTGTGTTATTTATTTATTTATTTACAAGCATACATTTTTGCCATGAAATAGGCGGAGGACGGAAGGCGACTGACTTGGACTGCATCAGAAAGAG
Organism: Mola mola; assembly: GCA_001698575.1. Taxonomy (NCBI): domain Eukaryota; kingdom Metazoa; phylum Chordata; class Actinopteri; order Tetraodontiformes; family Molidae; genus Mola; species Mola mola. Next base: position 3,000,554 of record KV751316.1, read on the forward strand.
GCGTTCCAACAATTATCCACACACAGTTTACCCGTCAGGAGGTCCAATTGGCTTGAGAAAACAGATGCGAAATGGCTTCTGTGGCTCTTGAGGGAACATTTTAAAAGCCCAGGTGATGCCAGGGTTGTTTTGGCTTAGGTTTAGATTTCTCGCATTCTGCGGTACAAAATACCAGTGTAGAATAATGGGGGTAGGAAAGAGTTTTTGTTGGTTGTGTAATGGAAAGCGTAGGACCCATTATTGGTGTTAGGATGTCATACTTCTTGATCATTCTAAAAAAAAATCCATTCTGTCGTGAGTGATGGGGTCAGTGCTGAAACTTGCTTATGTCAGTACTTCAGTATGGAGGCCCTCAAAGCAAGAGTTCTTCAACGTGCTTAACAGTGGATTTGAAATAAGGTCCCTGGTTATCAGTGGAGGTTCACTTTCCCCCTGTTAATCTGTGTGCCAGAGGAGACAGTAAGATGCAGAACATCTGTATAGCTGCAGAAAGTGAAAATGGTCAAGGAAATTGAGTCAGGCATCTATGTAAATGTCCAGCCTTACACAGTCTTTGAGCCATTTGTTACAACCCATTAAACACTTTGAACAAATCCTCTCTGGAAGGGAGGGGATGTGTGTGTGTGCGCGTTTGGGGGGTAGGAGGGATTAGAGAGAATGCCCGGGAGGGGGAGAAGAGAGTCAGTGGACAGCTGCCCAAAGGAGATGGAGGGAATGAAGAGGGAAACGAATGGCAGACGAGAAGTTTGATAGAGGTGGGGTGAGTGTGTTTATGGGGGGGGCAGTATAGGGAAAAAGGGTAAAAGGAGAGGGTGAAAAGTTTCTATCTGCACCTAAAAATCTAAAGGAAAACATGAATGGAGGAATGTGAGCTCTCCAGGTTAAGAGCTTGTCAACAGCTGTTCTGTGCACCACCCCCCCCCAGGGTGGCCCAGCTCCACCCTGCATCACAATATCACCAATACACTCACAAAGAGGAGCGCAGAATCGGGAGGGGGGTGTTCATGGAGCAGAAGAAAGAGAAGGAGGTGTTGGGGGGGTGTGCGAAATTCAGTAACTGTCTACATAGATGGGCTGAAACTTCCTGTGGTGTGTGCTCATGGAGACGGCTGATCTGGGTGAGGCCGTCTGAAGGCAGCTGATACTGGTTTCACTTTACACAAAACAAATTTGCTTTCATTTTGTCCAACCCTAATGTTGCGTAAAAAGCAGCGGGAATCCAGAACTGTAGATGTTATGTAGTAAACAATGCACCCTCGTATCCTAATGAAGGTGCCTAAATTATGAATTCATTAGAACCAACACTTTGATGGCACCCGGACGCTAACAGAGGAATGTTTTAAATACAGTTTTTTTGTCACGCTGTATTTATTTTAATGTGTTTATTCTTAGTAGTAAAGCAAAAGCTGGCTTGAATTCAGCTCGCACTGACCTTTTTCCATTTAATGTTGTCTTATATCGGCCCAGTCAACAAAACTGTGATCAAACTTTTACATGTGAACCAATCCTTACTACCTCCCCCTTAAATTCATACTCTCTGTCGCCTTATTATAAATGTATGGATTGTGTTAGATGCCGACAACACTGCCCGAGAGCATCTTCACAAATCTGCCGATGATCACAGGATGCTGCTCTGCTTTCATCCTTAAATTGTGCCATTTCTTTCTTGCGGCCTCTTTTTCTCGCAGCTTCTTCTTTCTTGGCCCCACTAATACCTTTTCTCCCTCCCCGCCTGCTTATTCAGCTTCCTCCACTCATGCAAAGTAAGAGCGCCCTTCTCTGTCTCACATGCACAAACACAAACCTTGTCTCTTGGGGCCATATGTTAACCCGGGGTGGACCTGAATGCAGCCATCTGCCTGCCTTTTCCTATGTCCTACTGGGTGCGAGTGTGGGAGAATGTCGATCAGATACAAAACACCACACACGCGCACACACACACACACACACACACACACACACACACCTGCACGTCTTTAACCTCTTCACAGCAACTAATCACTCACTCTGAGCCCACATTGTGTCAACAGTGACATTAAAATGTTGCTTGTTAGTGCATGAGAGAAGTTGTTAGTGTCAAAGAAACAAACACCATCAGCACCGGGCTACTTTTCTAAATCAAATGAAAACAAACACCCACTTCAGCCTTCACTGAATGAACATAAAACTGCTTTAACTCACAAAATGAGAATGTGGAATTAATTACAGTTTGATTCAACAAGGCCTAATTAAGTTGTGCGCTTTTACACACAACAATCGCCGTTCGCTCCCCACAGTTACAGCGGGACAAACGGCTCTGCAGAGGAGAAAGTGGATTTAATTGAAGAAAGGAACAAAGAGGGAGGTAGGATGGAATCAGCGGAGGCAGCGAGGGAGAAAGGAAATGGGTGGGAGCCTAAGATTGGTCAGATTAAGCCCCAGACAAAAGACTTCTTATCTCCACATGAAATCTCAGTGGCATGACTACACATTAACTTGCCATCCTTCAGCACAGTCACTGAGGACCAGTCCATAACTTTACTCCGTAAAAACCCTTTGCATTTTCTGGATTTGTACGGTTTGTGGAGTATGAAAAAAAAATCAACTGACTTCACCAAAAGTAGTTTATTTGTTCCTGCTGGTGTATGTTAGAGTCTCAGTGTATAGACGATGTGCACAGATTCGACTTAAACGGCTTTTCACACTCATATAACTTTTTCTGTACTCAAGTGATGAACATCGGAACACGATTTGTACAATTACAACTAGTTTGCAATTAACACTGGGGTCCAGCATTTATTTACTGAAGTGTGATGTGGAAACATTTTAGTAAAGTCGGCAACATCTTGTACCCAACTGTTAAACTCCTTTAAAATATAAGTATATTCATTGAACGTGGAACATTATGCAAGACAAACAGTCGATTTCATTTTAAAGATTTTAGCTTTTACATTTTTTGAGGAAAAAATGATATAACTTTTGCAGTGTTGCTTTAAGTGCTCAATACAAGGCGTGTGAGTAGGTGGGTTAAACATGTCTGTATAGATTTATAGCTGTGTGCCAAATCCTCCTTAGGCCCTATATACCACAAACTCAGTATCCCACATTGCATTGTTGGGTGCAACCAATAGTAAGGCAGCAGTGCTGGTGCATCTTTAAGTTCATTATTTTCATAATGTAAATCAAGTTATTTTTAATTTTACATTTTCTGTTTTCAATTCAAATAAAGTGAAAAATCTCAAACCTTTTTTTGTTCAAATTTTATTGATTAAGACATTTAGTTAGTGAAATATTGATATTTTTGAATGCATGTCTTTTAGCTATAGGCCAGTTATCAAAATTAAAATAGGGAAGTACAAAGATTTTAGTGTACGTGTAGTGAATCAGAAATTTATTACACTTAATGTTAGTTTTTTGAAATAACTGAATATATTAAAAAAAAAAAATCACAATATTACAATTTTTTGAGATAAGCAATCATACATAAGATAATTCACCGCCATTCTCTATGTGTTCTCTATGTACACTATAATCATACATAATTATCAGCAGACTCACGCTGATGTCCATCAATGATTTAAGTTTTAATTGTGTGATGGCGATAACATCATTAGCAACACAGGAAACAACCATGGAGTGTTTTTTCTACCCAATTCTGCCAGTGAGCTCACTCCATTGTACTCTACATGAGGAAACCCTACAGGGAGTGATCAGGGACACAGCATTTGTGTCAGTGAAACCCTGAGGAGTGAGGTAACAAAACAAGCATAAACCATTAAAAAAACAACTTTATTTCCAGTACAAAAAAAGCAAGAAAAGCCAAATATATTAAACTTGATACAAGCATTAACAACTCAAAGTCCTCTATAAATAGGTTAAAATAAATTAAAGAAATTAATTTACTAAAGATTATCACCTTTAACACTAAACAGGCCTCAGACGTGTCCACAAAAAGGCAATTTTAAATAGAGCAGTAACAGCGCAGTGTCTGTTCTCTAACTACAAAAAACAGCCAAGTAAAATTTCTAGAACACTAAGCATACATAGTCTAACCCTAGAGAACGCTGTAGCTAGCTCAGTAAGGCAACACTCCTGGATGCACCGTCTACAGACGTGACCAGGACACTACGGGTTAACAGGAAGAATTAATACTGCATGAGAAGGGGGGCGGGGGGTCAGGGCGAGAGTCACAGAAACATGAACATTTATCAAACACGGAACACCAGTTCTGCCTGTGGACAAGGTTGAGGGGGAAAAAAAACAAAAACAAAATCCCCCTTCTGGGAATGTTTGTGTTCATCTTACAGATTAGCAACACCAGCTTTTTTGAGGTAGAACAGGACGTTGAGAACATTTACAGGACTCTTTTTTTTTGGGGGGGGGGGGCAAAGATATTTCACAAACATTAAAAAAAAAAAAAAAGACAAGTATCAAGGACACTTTGGTAGGCTCAAATTGAGGGTTAAAGCTTAACTTTTGTCTTTTATCATCTCATTAGTGGCAGTTTGTCAGTAAAGCGTGAGACAAAAAAAAAAATATTGAAAACTTACAGTAGCTTACTCGACTTAAAAAAGGGCTGACACCCCTCATTACCGAACAAACCAGCAAATCCTGCTTCAACACTGTAACAAGACCTGTTAAATAACGCTATAGGCACTTCTGTTATTTAAAAACTTAGCAATCAGCTTAGAAGACAGTGATTTAACACTACCTCAGACTGTAGTTTCAGGGAAAAAACAAAAATATTTCACCAGCTTATGAACACAATACTGTGTAGTTACTGAACAGTACACACATTTCCACAATTGGAACATTTACAGTCACACACAGTAGTCTTTGGCTTTGTCACATTCTTTAGATCACTTACATGAAGATGGTTAATGTAACGGTGTGGCTGAACTAAACAAGAACCACATGTGGTTACAAAACCTTTTTCCCCATCTCGCCATCTTAGCACACTGTTGTGATAAAGCTTCAAACACTTTCAGAACTATTAAATCTCTATCTTGATATGTACTCTGTTTTGGTGGCAACACACATTTAAGCTTTCAGCATCACTGAGGCTTCCCTTCAGGATATGCCAATTAACATTCTGACCACATGAACACTATATATGAATCTCGGCGGACCCGCTGTCAGATTGGGACCACACAGTATTACGGAATGTCTGAGGTCTCAGTCCAGTGGCTGTGTGTAGGAAGGCTGACTACTTTATAGCAATCAAGCATGTTGGCATTATGTGTAGTGCACATGCTGTGCATCATGAGTATGTATGTGTTTGTGTATGTGTTTGTGTGTGTGTGTGTGTGTGTGTGTGTGTGTGTGTGTGTGTGTGTGTGTGTCTATTTCTAAATATGTCAGTGTGGATGTGATCCAGCACTGTGCAGAAGCCTAAAGGACGAACTCAGAGGTGTCCTCAGGAACAGACAGCTGACTGAAGACCGCCAGGCGCCTGCTGCCAGATTCATTGATGCCACCGCAGGACTCGGAGCCACTGAGTGAGCTGGCAGAGCTGCTTCCATCCTGATCTTGGTCTGACAGGGAGGTGTAGGACAGTGATCGGACACCGAGTGACCCCAAGAAGACCTCCGCGGCACTGGGACTCTGTCTCAGGGAAGGGGAGGTAGTTGGAGACAGGCCGCATGGTGAACAGCCTGAGTCTGGGGAGGGCAGGAATGGAGAGCGGGGACCTGCAGCAGAGGCCTGGCCAACAGGGAGCTGGTACTGCTGGGCAGGGGAGGCCTCAAAGGCAGAGTCCATCTCCAGAAATGCATGAGAAAGGAGGTCGGTAATGTCTGCACAGGGAGGAGAGGCCGACGGAGCACGAGCAAAGGAGGCAGAGGCAGGAGGAGGATGAGCAGGAGGGGCAGGCTGAAGGGGCTGCTGGGGAGCCGAGGGAAACCCGGCAAAACTGAAGCTCTGTCTGATGAGGGCAGGTCTGGTCAAGCGGGACGAAGAGGGTGGCTGCTGGGTGACGCTTGAGGAGGAGGAGGAGGAGGAGAACGAGGATGAGCGGGAGAACGATTGCTTCTTCTCTTCCTCGTTGTGGACAAAGTGGCAGCGCATCCCATATGGGCAGAAGCCGATGGTGTGAAATGTACGACATGGCTCGGTTTTGTATTTAGGATGTCTGTTTAGATCTCGCAGCTCTTCAGGCCCGTGGGCAAACTGGCACTTTCCACCATACTTGCACAAGCCGCTTTCAGTGAAGGACCGGCACAGTTCAGTCTTATAGCGTGAGGAAGAAGAAGAAGAAATGGATGAGGTGGATGAGGAGGAGCTGGCGTGCAGTGCAGTGGGGCTGATGTCGTTGAGGGAGTGCTTAATGTCAGACCCGGGCCATCCTAGACTAGCCGCTGTGGCGCTGCCAGTCTCTATCAAGCTGATGGAGCGCTGGGCAAGGAAGCCCAACTTTCCCCATTGGGTGGAATTACTCAACTGGGATGGTAGTGGGCTTTCTGACTGCTCCCCCCATTGGCTGGAGGCCATAAACACACTGTCTGAGGGATCACTGGGGAGGCAGGCAAGAGAAGACAGGGACACTGATGTGTTGCTACGAGGTTGACCAACGTAACCTGGGGTTCTCATTGCCAAACTGAGGGGTGGCGGGGGTCTGCTTTGCTCCCTCAGGTCAAGATTTAGTAACTGCTGTAAAAAAAAAAAAAAAAAAAAAAGGACAAGACATTAGCTCACACAGCTTAGAATTAAAATTAAGTGATTCAGTGCTTCTTTGTTCATTTATATTTATAGTTCCCACTGAAACAAACATTTTAACAGTTTCATTTTTGATTTACAGTTACTGATCAATTTTAGTTTCCACCATGAACACTGCAGAAATGCCACGGCAATTTGCCAAGACAAAATAAATGGCAAACACAAAATACTAATTACTCCTGCAGCCAGTTAGCAAGAGCACAGAAGATTTACTGATCCAACATTGTCACTGATTTAACTAGAGTTTAGATCCCAAAACAATTTTGACTGATGGTCCATTTATCAAGTCCATAGCGAGTACAGCTAGTCTAATAAAACTGATCTTATTATAATGTGGCAGATTTTTTTTTTAAAGCAAAGACAAAATACATTCTTTTGTGGTTGACAAACATAATAGATGTATGAAAACTTGCATGGGGGATTGATTACAAACACTGACATATACTATAAGTATGCATAAAATATTTTTAACTGATAACTATCAACTAGTATTATCAATATGCTTTATGTCATGTAATATAGGACACAAAGGTGAGGCAGACATGCCACTTAAGCTGGCACAGAGTTTGTCTCCGGGGTTCTGTCTTCTAAGGAGACAGCAAAACGCCAAAAATGAAAGTGAAAAAATTAGAAGTGCACTATGATTCAATATTGAAAGCAGCGTGCTATTAAACGTGTTCTATACAGGAGTGTCAATTCCAGCACAGCAGAACCTTAATGGGCTGTATTTTTAGGAGAATTAAACCTAAATGTGTTTGCCTAATCGAACGATTTTAGGTCCAACAGTGCGCACAATTTAACAGGATGGTTGGGACATGATTCATTTCACACTTGCTAGATCGTTGTGCAGAGCAACAGCTGTCGATAGGTTTTCTGACATAGACAGCGTCAAAGCCTACGAACATCGTTAGAAACCCACGTCGACAGGACTAAAACGTGTAACCGGACCCTCCAAGGCTAATTCCCCATCTACTTTTACGACGATAAAAACCGGAGACAAGATAACACAACGTTACAGGAGACTTCCAGACGCTGACATATCACAACTTTGGCCAAAATTAACGTTAACAAACCATAAAGATCAGTAAATTCATACATACTCTAAATATTTAGCTAAAGTAAGAAAACAAATGACCACAAAGCGACCGTGTTGGCTGTCGCGATTTAAGTTAGTTTAAGGTTAAAAAGTTCAACGTTAGCTAACGACCCATGCATCGTTAGCGAGTCAAACACGAACCTCAACGACGCTTCCACTTTAGGACAAGTTAGCTGTAAGCTTCGAGTCAAGGCCAGCTTTCAGATCAATACACGTTTAAAAAAATTCAAGACGTGGCTAAACATTTAACTGTTGAAACAGAACAAAAGCCCGCTGCAACAGACTTGATAAGAAGACGACCGTAAAGTTAGCGTGAAGTTAGCAACGTAGCCAGCTAGCTAGCAAACGTCAGCCGCTGCAAACTTTAGCTCCCTTCCCAACTCCGCGCTCAGCTCTCCCTCTTCCTTCTCATTTACCTTGCACATCATCTCCTCCAGGTCCGAAAACTGGCTGAGGGGGTAGGATGGCATCTCACCGAGTTATCGAAAGCCTCGTCCAATCACGACTGCCCCCGCAGCGATAAACTTGGGACACTAGCTGGCATGAGTAAGTCAGAAGTTTCCAGTTGTGTGTGTGCTAAACAAGCCCCAGAGCCGGACCACGTGTGCGTTTAAAACCCGCACCGCTCTTAGCTCCTCCCACCGCCTGGTGAGGTCACGCCACCGAATCCGGCTCAGTCCTTTACGAAGTGTAACAACAAACTTGTGCTTTTTCTGACACAAATATTGTATGTATGTGCCCATGGATGCTTTGGTGAGCCCTAGGTATGCAAAAAAATAGTGAAAACTCCAACTCTCACCGTTGATTTCAAAGCTAGAAGCCAAATAAGGGTCTATATTTAAACATGCGTATTTTTTTTTTCGTTTTCCCCCCCAGTTTTATGCCAGCAGTGCAGGCCTTTCACTACTGTCAGCAGAAGTCTAATATATATGAATGATGCTGGAATAATGTCCACTTTGCTATCATAATCGTAACCCCTAATGCAGTTTGAACTTTTACCTGCGTATGATCATAAAAGCTCGTATTTGGTTACATTTAGAGCACAAATATGCCTGTTTTGAATTATTCTATGCCAGACAGTGATGCAGAACAGGCCTTTCTAAGAGACTGAACAAACTAACGCATCTCACAAGGCTTTTTCTTCATTTAAGAAAGTCAGCATTTAATATATTCTAGTCCCATTACACATCAAGTCGACAAACTGAAATGTTTCAAACTTTTTACTATTTCAAATTTTGATATTGATGGCCTACAGCTAAAAAGAAAACCTCAAAATAGTAGAATTTTCCACTGTAACAGTATAAGCCATAGTTATCAAAATTAACGGCAACAAGTTATTTCACTTGATGTGTAGTGACCACAGAATATATGACAGTTTAGCTTTGTAAAGAGAACCTTTCCACGATATCCTACTTTAGTGAGACGCACTAGTGGAGCAGACATCTCCCCACCCAAGAAAAGGCAACGCCACATACTCAAACAGAGGCCTGGCATGAAAACTTTAGAAGGGAACATATGGTAGGGGAGGCCAGCGTGGAGACAGCCGAGGCCTGCGGGACAGACAAGGAGGAGCGGAGTCCTTGATTTCAAAGGTGGATGTGTGAAAAACTCCACTGGAGAGCAGAGATGCGGAACTGGCCGTCAGTCTTGGTTAAGTTTCATTTACCTGAACTCACATCTGAGACAACAACCACATTTATTCTCCCACAGCCTATTAGGAAAAAACAAAAAAAAAAAAAGAATGAAACTGAAAATGGGCTCTGACAATCAGATACCAAACTTTTACCAAAGCTGGTTTGACATCTGGTCCACACAAAAAGCACATCCACACTGCTGGGGGTGATGTTGTCACACCTCTGCAACTGTAAGGAGGATTTCAACAGCTTGCCCAGTAGCCTGACGACTCGCTAAACAGTTGGCTGCAATGAAACAAACAGCTTTCAGTTTTTTTCTGTCCAGTCTGAGACTTTGTATGAGCTTTGAGGCAGGACAGTATCAGCATATATCCTTAGACTAAAGGCAGCAAGAAGGAGGGCTGTAAATGTAATATATGCAGAGGGGGCACACCCCACCTAAGATTTGAATATGCTCTAAATGTTCCCTTCAGTACTTCAATATAACAATTGTAAATAAAAGAACTGCTGCTATGACAGGAAGCCACACACTACTGTCTGCCAGCAAATGTAATCATAATGATCAGCGAAGTGTTGTTATTACTAAGATACTAGTGTTTTGACCACTGTAATTTAGGGTGCTGCAGTACCGTGCGGCACTGGGGTGATGGTGGAGCCGTTACAGAAACATGATGAGGTTTATTCCTGGGTCATCAAATGGTGACATTTTGAGGACGGGCGGTTGGGTCCTCCTTCATACCGAAGCGTCCGGATTCAATGACGTGAGAATGAGACTCGACAATCAGTCGTTGCACCTTTAACTGTTTGGTACAATCAAAGTCAGACCAGTTTACGTGCTATTCTTTTGTAAGTGTACCAAACTGTGGAAAAATAGTTACCACAGCTATGTAACCTTCAACTGAACAGAACATTAGCTAGCAAGCAGCCTCTCACAGTCTTCACTTTTGTAAAGTCCGAGCACCTGCAAACGTAATTATTGCACATTTCTTGTGGTTAACATTCTGTTGAAGCGCATTAATACGCTTGGAAAGACAGTTTTCTCTCTTCAACAGGATGTTAACTACATGAAATGCGCAATAATGACGTTTGCAGGTGCTCTGACTTCACAGAAGTGAACGCTGTGAGTGTAGGATGCATATCCTGCTTGCCCAGGCATTCTACACTCTAACCCTAAGCGCATAAATACATTTAGAAAGAAAGTTTTCTCTCTTTCTTTCTAAAATATAACAGAATAAATAGGAAAAGATGTGCAGCCCTCACAACATGTAATAAAAGCGTAAAGAAGAAACCAATCTGTGCTCCACAGTATATACCCTGATGAAAGTTTAAACAACCTGAGACCTCACTCTGAGAAAGAAAAAAAAGTCTACAAGTTCTTGAAAACAGTTCAGAGCTGCTTTAGAAAGATGAGTTCAGCTGAGAACAAAGCCTGCCGAAGAGCTTTGTTTTGATCCAGCCAAGTGGTCACCATTAAGTGTGTGTGCGTGTGAACACATGCTTGTGTGTGTTTGACAGGGGATGTCAGCTCCACCCCCGCTACTGTTAAAATGTAATGGTGCAGGTCTACCCTAAACAGCCCGGAGGTTATTTCAGCCGGCCGTGCTCTGACTTGTGCGATGGAATATGGAACTGAAGAGTCATCCGCCCCAGCACTGTGTGGTTAACAACCAAATGTGCCACAGAGCCATCCTGGGCGGATGTATGCTTGCTTGCATGCTCCTCTTTTACCTTTCAATTCATCAGAAACAAACACCCTCAGAAGAAAAACAACAAAAAACAAATCCCAGGAGCACTGAACATCGGCAGTTTCATTTTATACCTTCTTCAGCAAATTTGTTTGGATTTTACTGTAGATTAAGCATGCTAGAGGGCTGCTTTGAGGCTTTTGTGCTTTCATAGGTGAAAGTTGGAGGGTAGCCCTCTGCACCAGTTGTGCATATTGACAATGTTCTCTCCCAGCGTATTTAATTAAGTGTGAACAAGGCCTAATTATACTGCGACCGACCCTTGGGTGCTAACCCACATGTGGGACGCTGCCATAAGTATTCGATTGTGTTAAGAGGTTTTCTTTGCATGTTTGTTTGTTACCCTGGGATGAAGACCACCACTGTTAACAACAAGCTATTAGCACGATGTCAACAGCGCGCTTGTCTGGAGTTAAGTAGTCTCCTTCTTTAAATTCTGTTAAGTAAACCAAAGAAAACTCTTATCTACAAACATGCTATTTGCTGGGCAAGTAGAGTTTACTTATATAAACAAATCCCTTTAGGATGAGGTGGGGATTTACTGGGAGAGAGGGAGAGACGGAGGGGGCGGGGGCTTTATGAAGGAAAGGGGGAGGGGAGATAGGGAGGAGAAAGGTGAAGAGAGATTTGAAAGAGAGTTCTTGCTTCTTGTTGAGTCCAGCTGGGCTAGAGGGCCTTTGGTGAACAATGAGTTCAATGAGCAGCAGAAGCAACTAACAAACTAATGCCCCCCCCCGTACACACATGCACGCACGCACACATGCATGCACAGTGGAAATAACAGAGGGTGCTGAATGGGTGGGAGAGAAGGACTTGTTAGGGAGGAAAGAGATGGGGGTGAGGAAAAGGGATGAAGGGGCCTGACGGAGGGCTATTTAGAAGAAAACAGGAGGAATGAGAGAGAGAATGGCACTGGAGGACTAAAGGAGGCAGTCGGAAGTGAGAGATGGTTCCATTAATATTGGATGTGAAGCAAAACTACAGATTTGGGATTATGATGATGTGTCATATGGGACACATTTCCTCTCTTTCATCATCTTCCTGCCTAATTAGCCAAGCCATTAGGACAGCTTTGTCTGATTCAACATCTGTTTGACATCGCAGCAGATTTACCGCGGTGACGGTGCACCGTGGGGTTGATGTATGGCTGTAGGGTGCCGCCGCTGTACATCCAACCCAACAAGGGGTTTTTGATGGAAAGTGACGTAATAATAATATCATTTATCTCATATTTGAGAGAACACAAGGATGGGAATGATGGCTTGTTACATGTGTAATGTCATTTCTTTTGTGTTTGTGTGTTACAGAGAGCCCTCCCCACCCACACACACACACACTCAGCCTATTGAGACGCAGTGTCATTCCTCTACAGACCCACACAAGCTCCTTCAGATAAGAGCTACTATTACCAGTGACGTATTAAAGCAAAGGGAGGAGGGGTCTCTGGAGCTGATGAACATCTGCTCCTCTCTTCCTCCCTTTTCTTCAACCCCCCCCCACACACACACACACAGCCACACATCCCTTCACCACCACCACTTCTTCCACAATGTGCCCCATTTGCTTGCATGTGTGTGCGTTTGTGCTTGCAGAGCAGTGAAAAGTCATAAAACACCAACTTTTCATGTAATTTTAGCATCTAATTGTACTGTGTGCAAGACTCTACCATTTATAGGAACAAATGTCCTGAAGTCCATTTCTATTTTCTTCAAACTGGTGTTTTATGCAAAAGCTAAAAGCACTCAGGTTATTAATCATCACGTCATCTAGTAAAAGTTTTTTTTTGTCTTGCATTTAAAGTCTTAATTACAAAGGTTTTAGGATAAAAATGCACCAAAAGTAAAACAATTCATTATGTAACTTGCCTCTGTGACTGATTTTATCTTTATGTACTATCGTGTAGCTTAATCCATTATAGTACTGCCTTCTAAACGATTATTTATGTTGCAATAATGGTGTTTTGAAAGAGTAAGTACAACATTTCCCTCTGAGATAGTAAAGTACCAGCTCAGCACAGAATAGAAATACATAAGTAAGTACTTAAGTGCAGTACTCAAGTAAAGTACATGTGTAAATGTACTTAGACAACATGGACAACAATTTAAAGCTGTCAAATGGAGTAAAGTGCTTTATATCAAAGCGTGAACCTAAAATCGTTGCAGCTTCTTCATGAATAGAACATGATAACCAGAGTGACTGCAGCAGAATGTTCAGGTATGCATAAATACATAACAACTACGACTCTCTCTCTCCTTTCCGTTTCCCCCTCCCACCACACACACACACACACATCCAGAAACGCTGCACAGTAGGGTTGTACTCGCAGGCCAGAGGTCATAACCTAAACTTTGACCCCTGACATCACCCACCCTTCCTCTCCTCCCCTCCTGCCCACTGGAATTCGCTCCTGTGGATTCAATTAGAAAAAGAGCAGGAGTGGAAGAGAGAAGGAGGGCGTAGGTGGGTTAAAAACAAGATAACAGTGACAAATGTGTTCAGAGGGTCCTGCATGGAAAATGAGACAATGTTTTGGGGTGAAGAGAATGAGAGAGAGTGATGGAGAGAGTTAAGGCATTAGGTCTTTCAAGCCTTTTGTTTTGGGGGTAAAGTGGCAATAAAGGAGTCAGCTGTGAACAACAGACGTGCTTGATTATTATACGGCCAAAAGTGCATGAACACTGACCCCATATGTTTTGTACTTTTGCTCTGGGGCACTTTCTCATGGCTAGACCCCCTTAATTCCAGTTGATGGAGCTATGTTACAACATCACTGTCTTGTTTGGATTGACCAAAGATAGAAACACACAATAATGGACTGTCAGTCATTGGTGCCAATCAACTTTCCATTAGAGACATATGCCCAGAATCTGAAAATGGACAGAAAAGATCGCGGACCCAACACGTCTGGACACAAAGTGTTTGAAGCATAAGCACAGGAGTTCGTTTCACACACGTGTGTAATGTTACTGCTAGAGAAAGCACACTTACCCTTGTGTTACTATACGGTTAGATAATTGCACTGTACTTTTTTCTCCTGCTTAATTTCGGCAATAAAAGTCATGATATTTCAAGTTTATTGGCACAGCTATCTGCTACAAACTGTGCATATTCTACATTATGCGTCACATGTGATGTACACACAAATAGAGACAGACGGGAGAGGAGGCAGCTAAGAGCACCATCCATTTTGACGGAAAACTCAACAGGCTACTGTAAGGCTAACGCAAGACACAAAACCCAACGTTGTTGTAACCCTTGTTCTTTAAGAACAAGTGGAGTCCTCTACTGGACTCTATGGGTATTACTCTCTTTCAATCATGATTGCATATTTAACAACAACCGTAAACCATCCTGCCACCTCCTCAGTAAGTGGCATGGAAACGCCAGATTCAGATTGTAGAGGGTATCTTTAACAAGGGTAGAGAAAGCCAAGTGAGATGGTCACTGCCAGTTTGTCAATGACCACAACAGTGGTATCGTACACAACTGTGACCTCCTCTTTTCTCCATGTGGGAAGAAACCTCAGGAAGAGATGGGCAGTGAAATCGAGGGTTACAATACTCTACAGCAACGGTCAGGATGAGAGAAGGAGCATGAGGACAGCAAGACTGTGTCAGGAGGGTAGAGACACATTCCACCGTACTCACAGAAAACTAATCTTATCTTATCTGTACTTTCGCATAATTTGAATTCCTGTTTTTGACCTTCATTATTAAAACGACTACCGATTTAGAAAGCTCCCTGTGTGTCTCTGCATTATTGGATCCCCCAGACCTGGTACTTGATGCATAATCTATACTGCGAATATCAGCATGTTGCAACGGAACAAAAAGACTCAAAATAAGGCACAAAGTCAGTAAAATTACAGTAATGCTCTCTCAACATGATGGCGTGAAGTACAAGAAATAACCGTGCTCAGGCACGGTTGTGCTCGAAGCAGTGTTAGTGCAGGTTAGTAGGGGACTGAGGAGGGGTGACAATCATGCTTTGGCACGGTATAAAGCAACTGACCCAAGTACGAGTGTGCCCTTAGAGGTTATCGCCACAATGCCTTAATGCACTGCAAGATATTTGGGAGGGCAGCTGACACAATCACCAGACTACTAGCTGGACATAAGCAATTGGGGTAGCAAGAGCCCAACCTGCTACGGTCATCACCAGAAGCAAGCCTTGGTGACCTGACAATAAATATCCATGGAGGCTGGGGTGGGCCCGTAAAGGGCCTATTTGTACAGGGGCCACATGTTTGTGCTATATTGTCACAGAGTCCTCACAACACCCTCATTCAAAATTTCAGGGAAAAATTAAAACCAACTGCAAGTCCAACCATATCGTCCAGTATTAGAGCCTCCCCAGAAAATGAAGTACACAGTGTTTTGCAGTGTCTTCAGCACACATTAGCTGAAGCAGAAGAGGAACTGAAGCAGGTTGGATCCAAAGTATTTCGACAGTGACAGTTTTAATCATTTTGCCTCTATTCACATCACCACAATGGATCTGCAATCAAACAACTAAAATGTGATTGAAATCCAGAATTTCAGCTTTAATTGAAGAGTTTTCACAAAAGTATGGCATTTATCAGTCAGGAATTACAGCTATTTTATGGAAAGTAGCTTCATTTTCATGGGCTCAAAAGTATTTGGACAGAATGATTGTAACATGATTGCAAATATAAGTGTAATTTTAAATACTTGGATGAAAATCCTTTGCAGTCAATGACTGCCTGAAGTCTGGAGCCCACAGACATCACCAAACTCTGAGTTTCCTCCCTGGAGATTCTTTGCCAGTCCTGCAGACACCTTGTTGCTTATTGCAGTTGCTGCTTGTTTGTGGTTCTTTCTGCCCTCAGTTTTGTCTTCAGTAACTGAAAAGCCGCTGAATTAGGATGAGTTCAGGTGAATTGGCCATTGAGGAATGATTAATTTCTTTGCCTTTAAAAAGTCTTGAGGTGCATTTGCAGAATGTTTAGGGTCATTATCCATCTGCAATATGAAGCGTCATTCTATCGTTTTTGTAGCATCTGGCTGTGAGTAGAGAGTATAACCCTATATACCTCAGAATTAATCCTGATACTTCTGTCAGCAGTCACATTATCAATAAACACCAGTGAGACCATTCCATTGGCAGCCATGCCAAAACACTGCCTCCACCATGTTTGACACATGATGTTGTTGCTTTGGATCACGAGCTGTTTCTTTCCTTTTCCAGACTTTTCTCTTCTCATTATTATGATACAAGTTCATCTAGGTTTCATCTGTCCAAAGAATCTGATTCCACTACTTGGGAGGCTTTTTTTTTTAGACTTTTCCGGCAAAGTCTAATCTGGCCTTCCTGTTCTTGAATGTTACCAGTGGTTTGCAGCTTGTTGTAAACTCTCTGTTTTTACATTCATGAAAGCGTCTCTTGATTTTAGATTTCGACAATGATACACCTACTTTCTCCAGAGTGTTCTTGGCTTGTTTCCATGTTGTGAATGGGTTGTTCTTCATGAAGGAAAGGATTCTGCCATCATCCACTTTAGTTGTCTTTTGTGGTCTTCCAGGCCTTTTGATGTTGTTCAGCTCACCATTGCATCCTTTCTTTGTAATAATGTACCAGTTTGTTGACTATGACATTCCTAAACTTTTGCTTTCTCTCTGATAGATTTATTTTGTTTTTCAGCCTTATGGTGGCATCCTTCACTTGCACTGTTATCTCCTTGGACTTCATATTGATAGCTTCTATCAAGCTGCTGCCAAATGCCAATTCAACGTCTGAAAGCAACCCCAGACTTTTTTTATCTGCTTCAGGGTTAGAGGGAAGAGGGAGCAGACCACACCTGGTCATGAAAATGCTTGTCAGTCAGCTGTCCAAATACTTTTGAGCCCCTGAAAATGGAGGTACTCTGCATTAAAGGGCTGTAATTTGTAAACAGTTAAAAGCCATATTTTTGTGAAACCTCCCAAATTAAACCTGAAAGTCTGCACTCTGACCTCCTCTTGACTATTTTATTTTGAAACCATTGTGGTGGTGTATAGACGCAAAATGATGAAAACTCATTGTCCAACTATATTTACTTCCTGTGTGACGATGCTGGGATGTTGTTATTTGCTTCTTTCGACTGCCCTCTCCTGGATTAAAGTGCAATTACAAATCAGGACTAAAAGCTGTCATCATCCACACACTGAGCTCAAAGTGTGAAAACAGATTATAAGCTTAAAATGGATACTGTGTTGACTGTACACAGAACAGTCTTGATTTATGTTACAAAGCAGTTCATCTCCAATTTGAGGTTTATGTGATGAAAGACATCAGTGGAGAAAAATCTAAAATCTCAGAAAAATAACAGTTTCATGGATGGGAAGAAATCAGCCAGTGAAATACTACTTTATAATTATTTAACTAAACTTAATTGAATTGAATTGAATTCCTTTAATGAACACAATAATTAAGTGCATGAATTCCGTGCATTAAATATTATTAAATGTACTTGTACTTATTATTTCTCCTTTTCTTTTTGCAACTTTAAACTCCACTACATTTATTTATCAGCGCCCATAGCACATGTTTATATTAATATTTTTTTTAATATATTGTCATAGTCCACTCCTGGTTTTCCCCTCTGCCAACCGACTCTACCTGCCTGCCTCTCCTAATCAAGACCATTAGACTCACCTGTTCCCCCCAGTCGGCTCTATCATCCAGCCTCCTCTTAACCAGCTCCTCCACACTCACCCTCTGCCAGATTGTCGCACTCTTTTCTGAACGGATCTCCTGGTACCTGACCTGCCTTCTGCCCCTGACCGCGTCTCTTTGTCTCTGCCCCGTTAACCTGACCTGCCTTCTGTCTTTGGACTTTGCATCTGCCCGCTCCCTGTCTGCCTGCAGTCTGCCTGGACTCCCTCTCCGGAGACTCCTGCCCCATTCAGAACTTGGACGGTGCTCGCCGACCAGGCTTCCTGATTATCGTCTGTTTGGACTCTTGAACATTGTCAATAAAGTTCATATGAATGAAGTAGTATTCATTCATAGTATTCAATGAATACCATTCAATTGGTATTCATACCAAACTATGAGTTTTGGATACTTTTTTTACAACCTTGAACAATAATAACCTCTTCATTTTGCACATATAAAGGGGAATCTGTTATAGGACAAATAGACTTGTGATTCATCTCCATAGAAAAAAATAAAAGATAAGTGTGCACTTTACTACTAATAGTCAAGGAACTGACTTCTGTTCTGATACTCAGCTCTAATCCTGTCTTTGAAACAGGCTTCTTAATTAAACACTTATCTGTTTGGTCAATAACAATCAATTACTTGATTGAAAGATGGAAAATCTGTCAGCCTGAGGCACTGATGTCATGATCAGCTGAATGACTGATTGGTTCTCAGTAAAGGATATGACTTTGTGTGGCATTTACACGTATGATTGATAGTTCAAAGGTAAAACCCCAACTACAATAAAGTTGGGACATTATGTGAAATGTCAATTACAAAAGAAAGCAATGATATATGAACCCTTTTTAACCCAAATGTAGCAGAATACTGTACAAATACAGGATATTTATTGTTCAGTTGGATAATATGCTTATTCTTAATTTGATGCCAGTCCATGTCAGATGAGCTTGGTTGGGATAT
>KV751316.1:3019370-3045586 GCA_001698575.1 Mola mola
GAGATACTCTGATGAACGGTTTTTATTGGTCGGTGAATGTTGGTTTTCTTCCTTGCTCCTCATGGACAGAAATTTTGTTTAGTGATTCTCACAACCTCTTGACGATATTTTGACATTTTGAGCAGATAAAATCCCCAATTCCCTGCAACTGCACTTTGAAAAACACATGCAAACATACTGTCGTTGTTAAACTGCAGGACTTGCTCACAAAATGTTTGCCATCCTTTCTTGTGAAGAACTGATGCTCCCACACAATCGTGACACTATCACCTGTTATCAGTCATTACCTTTACCTGGTAAATGTTCCAGGCAACCTTACATCTTTTTTGAATTAAGCATATATTTGAAAAAAAACCCCAATGAGGTTGATGAGATAAAACATTAAATATATTGTCTGGTACTTTGAAAGGATCACATTGTGTTTAGACCTGCAACAATTAATTGATCGAAATTAACTGACAACTATTCTGATATTGAAATAACTGTTGCTGTTATGTTTCAAGCAAAAAAAAAAAAGTTTTTCTTTGTGATTTCAACTTTGGTTGGAGTAAAGAAGCAATTTGAAGACGTGACTCTTAGATCTGAAAAAAAAATTGATGGGCACTTATCAATATTTATTGTGTAAATTATTAATCAATTAATCGTGAAAGAAAATAACTGACAGATTAATCAATGATCGAAATATGAATTAATTATGAATGGTGAACTTCTAATTGTGTTTGATTTATGTTTTACAGAGCATCCCTTCTTGTGACACAATAGCACATTCAGCTTGTCAAAGATTATATATAATTTAATTATTACACAGGAAGGTTTCATGTAATACTGAAATGTTCATTTACAGTCAAATACCAAACGTGACATAAAAGTTTTGTTTTAGGATTCACCAGCGAGGGACGCTGTTGTACCATTTCTATGTTGTTTTAGTGCGCTTAACTGAGTGGATTCATTTGGCTAATTCAGGGTGGGTGTAAGACATGAGAAACACCACCTGTTTCTGTTACCCTCATGTCTGTGTATACAAGACATGAAAAAAGAGCAGATTTTGGAGTAAAACACCAAGGCAGGGAGCCAGACCTGCTGAGTGAGCACTGGTAGGCAAGGAAACTTACACGAACACCTTGGAAGCGAGTCACACTGTGGTGAGTGTGTGTGTGTGTGTGTGTGTGTGTGTGTTAAGAAACAGCTCCTGGATGTCCTCCTGAGCCCAAAACAAAGCAAACAGCCAAATCTTTGTTCTAATGACACAAACATGGTGGTTAATCACTGTGTCTCTATCGGCCTCAGCAACAGCAACAACAGCAACAACAAAAAAGGGGCATTCGCTTCATGTGCTTTGGAAAAAGGTCATGATGTATTATTGTGAAACAATTGGAAATAAAAACATCTAATTATAATGAAAGTAATAACCAAACACACGCACACAAACTAATAGCTATTTAGGTGTACATGGACACAAGCTAGTTTCCTCACCTGTAGGGCAGCCTATGGCCCTGCATCACATTTTCTGCATCACAGAAGGGAATTTATCACACTGACTTGCATATTGGGCCACACCACAGGGTACTTTCTTGTGTTTTCTCTACCAGAGGAACATCCGATGGGCATTTCTTTTGCGTTTTATCACAAATGGAAGCACCGGTGGGGTAATCACATCTCCATGGGGTCCACCAGTGTTGTGTGCCTACATGTGAGAGTGAGTGTGCTGTGTGCATATCAAAAACTGTACTTTCAGATAAATGAGACAAAATAAGGTAAAGAGACCAACTTCTTCTGGAGGGTTCATGGCTGATTTTAGCATATGTCCATCTCAAAAGAGTTTCTAATCTACTGAGATGTCAAAAATAATTACAAACTGATTAGTGAAAATCTAAGTAAATAACCATTTTTAAAGTTTTTTTTTTTTTTTTAATTATTTTTGCAATTACTTCTGGTTTAGACTTAAAACTGAACAAGCAGACTGCTTGTTGTAGAAGTGTAAAAGGTTCTCTGTTAGTACAGAACAATTCATGAGAGCCTTGTAAAGGGGCTCACAGGCTCAAAGCCATTAGTCTGCCACTCTGCAATGTCAGAGAGAAATTTGTCAACATATTTCGTTGGTTCCTTCACTTTGATTTTGTTTCAGGGGTTGCGGATGATGAGGAGAACACATACAGACTCATCCGTTTTGGGTTTTTTGTGGTGTCTGAAAGAGAATGTTGAACGATACTGTATGTTTGTTGAGAAGAAAGAGCTGGATGTCAGGCAAAGCCTTCAGGAAGTGACTTAAGTCCCTGAGGCTTTACAATTATCATATTTAAATTCAGAGTAAACATAATGGAGAATTTTAAAAAGCTCAAGTATTTACCTTCGGGCAATGTTGTGGGGCACATGATGGATGTTCGGGCTGCTGAGTGAAATATTTGTGCACAGATAATGAGGTCCCTTGTGCAATCCAAACAATGACTCATTCAACTGCTTTTGTGTTAGTTTATGCAGTTACAAAGCAACACTAGTAGCATAATATTAATAATAATAATCCAGCTAAACTTACTGTAAATTTGTGTTTATCTGACAGACTTGCTGTAAATAAGCAAGGCGAACATAATGTGTGAGAAAGTGCATTGGTGGGGTCTTAATGTATCTATTATTGCTATTAAAAGACTATGATTTACTTTCCGTCATGTTTTACTTACCTGTGTGAAGCTCAAGCAGTAGAGTTGTCATGAGATGACGCGAATTAGGCTGACTGTACACTATACTCTATTACCTTCTTGTTTATGCATTTGTAGCTGTGTACGTTTCTGTGTTTGCGTGCCTGTCTAGACAGAAGTGGGGCAGAAGGCTCGGCTATTCATTTATCGACTGTGATGTACACTGGCCACTCCCCCTGAGCAAAGTAATTTACTTACTCTGACAACATTAGAACATCTTTTTCACGAGAGCTGTCCCAGGTTTGTGAGTGTGAACGAACTGCAGATTTAGTAGTTCGAAGACATGAAGATGTTCTTAATACAATACACACTGGTGATGGAGTGTGTGTGTTTGTATGTAAATTTGCCTGTTGGCCCAAATCGGAGATTATGCGGGGACACGTCAGTATGTGCATAGCACTACATAACTGTCTGTGTATTCTAATATTGCACCCATCCAACCGTTTCCAGGAAACGGTTCATAATATTGATCAGTTTGTTTGGTCAGAGAAATACTGGTGGATCTGGAGCCCAATATCATATTATATCTAAAACCTTTACTTTACTTATATAATGGTATCCATGTAACTGTAAAGAAAAGTCCCCATCTTCCCATTTCTTACATTTCTTCTTTGTTATGAAATATTGTCAGACTCGAGATGTGTTTGAATGTCTCTCACTGTGTACGTACGTTTCAGTTAACTTATTTGCTGGTATCCGTTTCCTGAAAATGAAAGTCTTTATGCTGTCATTGAATTCAAACTAAACTTAAACAGTCTATGAAGTATTTCTGGTAAAAATATATATTATATAATTGTGCACTTTAATGTCATTACTTTTTAAAGTGTATTCAATTAACCAAACAAATCAATTCAATACAGCACAAAAATTATTTTACAAAGGAAATTTCAAGTTTCTTTGTTGACTTCAAATGAAAGCAGAAGTGCATATTTGCATCCACTCGTATCCTTTCGGATCTGAAGCCACAGTAGAGTCGGTTTTGGTGGTGCTGTTTGTCTGCTCCTTCCAGACTGCTGTTTGAGTCAGTCCGGATCGCAGAATCGGCAGGAGGTCCAGCACTGTTGTGCAGTATTGACAGCTGGCCGGACTCCTCGTCTTTAGCCTCTTCACCATAATCATCCATATTAATGTTCATTACAGGCACTTTGCTTTGAGTCTGAGGCTGAAATAGTGTTAGATTTAAGATATTTATAAGTAGGTTTTTTCCACTTACTCCATAAAACACAGACTTGGGACATATTTCATTCTCCTGAGGAAAACAACACACACACACAATCACACACACACACAATTCGGTTCCCTGTCCTTCCTTTTCTCTCTGTACAGACAGGCAACAACTGGCATGCTTGGCCAGTAGGTGGAGATACAGCAATGGTATTCAGTAGCGCTGCTGTGTGCCACATCTGCAGGATGTGTCCAGTTAGCCCTCTTTAACCCTCTCCTGGACAGAGTGGACCATGTTTTCTCCGATGGAGCGAGATAAACTGACCTCATGGAGCACAGATGACAGAGCAGTGGAGACCTGGTTCTGTACAGCTTAGGTAACTTTCTCACAACTGTATTTTATTAGTAACTTTTTTTTATGTTTAACTAATCTACTGGGAGGGCATGTTGAAGGAGGTGATTGAGGAAAGGTAACAGAGGCCCTGCAGGACTTTTGGAACAACCTCCAGCGGGCCGAGCAGTTTGGAGCTGGGATCTGCTCTGTCAGGGTCCTGGTGTGCTCTCCCCTGGTTGATGATCTTGTCGCATCTGTTAGTTGGAGTCCTTCAACTTCAGTTTCAAAAACACATCAGAGCAACACAGAGGCATCACAACCATCGTACCTCCTTTTAATAGTGAATGTATTTTGAATGTGACTCGATCAAAGTCATAAGGAACGGCCTTTTGTGAACAGAGAAGCCTTCTGGCTTCAAATTCACTGCCCCTCTTTTTCATGCTGTCCATCACTTCCGTCATCCCGGTTGAATTGCTCCAGCTTGCCTTCACTTGTGACTTAATTTGTTTCTTGTGCTTTAGAGACAGACTAACATGTGATCGCTTTGGTCCAGAGCAAGATAACTGGACTACTGGACAGATCGCATCCCTGTTCCTAGGCCTTCTGTTGATCAGGTATTATAGTAAGTGGCAATATCTACAGTTTTTTTTGTTTTTAAGGAAACAAAACATAACTCAGATTGAGTTTGCATAACACTGTTAATAGTTTTTCAAATCTATTAGTATAATGTTCACTGGCAGCGTATTTTCTTAAAGTTTCCACCAACATATCTGATCTTTCGATACAGTGAATATTAGCTTTGTTAAGCTTTGGCTAGAGTCAAGGACCACCTGATGATGGTCAGAAAACAATGCGCAGTGACTGGAAGCATGAGGTACTGTGTTCTCTGGTGGTCAAGTCCTGCCTTCACCATCCACCCTGGCCATCACACTGTAGCTTTTCATTTACTCGCATCTTCTGTTGCAGTCGTGTTTTGTTGTTACAAAATTCAGAGGTATTACATTTCGTTCAGTATATCTCTTGCGGGGGGTAATACCATATAAACTCAAACATAACCCCCCCCTGCCCAAACTAATTAAAAATGAGTGACAATGGCAATAAATGTGATTATACAGAACAGTGAGAGCATTCATTTACTAACCATTGTATTATAGGTGTTCAAATTATCCTGCATTTCCTGGTAACACAACAAAAACAACACATTTTTTGTGTCATCCTTCAAAATAATGTCAGCATGATACATGAAGGAAGTAGAATCTTACTATAACTCATTACAGCTGTGCTGCTGGGAAATACAAGGAAACAAAAGGAGCAAATCACATGAGCTCAGGAATTTTTTCACAAGAAGAACAAAATCACTGAGACTTATTGTGGGCATAAAACACATTGCACACATGCACGTAATATCCAGGGTACTCAGGATCATATATATAAGCCATTTGAAATTGTAGGTAAAGTACAAAATGATAATGCCATTACCTTTATTTCCTTTGCTTTTAAATCAGGAGGATTTGCAAAGCTTAATACTCAACAGGCACAAGGAAACACACAAACACGTACGTGTGGTCTGCTTTAAGTCAGACGAAGCCTGCACTAACTTGTGTTGTCACAGTTGTGTCATGTACAGCATCGGAATTATCAAAGTAAATAGAAACTATGATACAAACCTTATGTGACACAGACATTATATAAACTGGACTTATGAAACTATTTAGTTACCATGTCATTGTTCTGCTCTAAAGACGGAGTGCTGTTGCATAACAAGCTGATCATTCACCCTGTTGATCCAAAATTTCCATTTCATTTCAGCCTCTTAGACATTTGAAATTGTGTCTTCATGAGTTTATGGACTACTCAGTTATAATTTTGTGAGGTCACAATTACTCCCGACCATTCGGACTCAGTTCTTCCCTGACTCTCGGTGGACATTATTTCTGGATTTGGAGAAACTACTTCTGGGATGGACGCACATCTGTGCACATGGCAGAACACATGTCGTTGCCAACATGCTGAGAAAAACTGCCATTTTCTATATACAATAGAAGAATATTTAGTATTGACAAGCTTTCACAAGGTCAAAATTTAATTCGATTTAATTTAATTACAAAAGTTGTGACAGGCAGCCTTTTGCAACCTTCATAAAGTTTCTCCTAACAACAAAACTGCATTGGATACCGCCTACTGTGTTTGTGACGTTTGATTTCGTGGTAATGGTGAAATCAGTTGAAACCGCGTCTTCATACAGCTGCAAAGTGCCAGCAGGTAAGACACACCTCGGAATGTGGTGTGAGTGGTTGGATCTCGATGTTTGCCATTGATGCATTCACAACAGCACTTATGTAACTCTTGTGTTCTCTCTCCTGCCATGTGCGATACACCCGGCTCAACTCGGCGCCATTTCTTCAACAGCTATTACATATTCTGTAATAAGCTCCTGATGGACAGGAAACAGCAGACTGATAAATGTCAGAAATGATAGTATATTGTATCTACGAGGTCAGAAAAGTGACACTGAATTCCGAAATTGACAATAAAAAAACTAGCATTGAAAATCAAATCTAAATTGAAAGAGGAAACACTGAGATTGAAAAAAAAAATACCGTGTGTAAACAGAAGTATGAGTGAACAGAAAAGTCTCAGTGAAAGTTTCCAATCTTCCAATCCTTTTATTTCATTTTATTTTTATAGTTTATTGTGATTTGATGTGGCTATCAATCTTTAGATTTTTTTCACTATGTCCATCATTACTCAGTGACAGCTCATTTTTAAGTTGTTAGTATTTCGTTGTTGTCATTGGTTTTTAGTTGAAGGTGGGGCAAGGACCCACACACCCATACTGTATATATGCAACTGACAACAAAAGATTAATTAGGAATCTCACAGCTTACTGTGATAAAAAAAAAAAAAAATTGATAATAAGCCCCAAAAAATGTAGAAAACACTGAAAAAAGCTAACTTGCTGACTAGTAATTCACAACAGCATTTAGTATTAAGCTCTCTTAACAACACAACCTACAGAAATAGCACATTTACCAATGAAATTGCATTTCGGCAGAGCTTAAGGAAACTCATCCTATGATTGGTGCAGGGATTTGAGATGATCTGTGTCTTTTACATCATGCTTCGTTGTGTGTTTACAGTAAAGACATTAATGAGGTGTCTCCTGTGGAAAACACCTGTTATCCTCTGTTACAGCCTTCTACACAGCAGGTTGTTGTAGATCTTTGTAGTGCGTATTTTGTAATAGTGCTTGAAAAAATGAGAACCTGTAGACTTTTAGAAATAAGTGCATATATTTATATTAGTTTGAAAAGTCAGAAGGCAGTCACAAGGCAGGACTCCAAGAGCGAAGAGCAATGTAAATAGTAACCACCCTTGTGGAAATTTGGATTGCTAATTGCACATTATTGCTTTGCTGGACTGCTGGCCGGCGTCATCAAAAGCTCTGCTTCCTTTTTTGTAATTGTCACATCCTTTAAACCACCTCACACAGTAAATCACTTCCCAAAAGCCCTACCCATATGTCTGCATGCGTAGATGTACCAAACCGACCGTAACTTCCAAATTTGAGCTTGGTTTGTTTTCTTTTGTCACATGTCTGCTGTGCATGATTGCCTTGTTTCTGTCTAATGGTGATTTCTTGATCTTCTGACCACTGCTTTGTTGGTGGCTATTGAGAAATCCCACTTGAGTGAAAGTACGTCGATACATTAAGTACGTCAGCAACAGCACAATTGCCGTATGACAGGTGTTGATTAAACTCTCGACACATTATCTATCGCATTAGAAGCCCCATCTGAGTTTCCCGTACATAAAAACAATCCACCAAATGTCTAAAAACTACATAAAATTTTTGTGTCCTGTGGCTGGTGCAGCGCAAGATCATTCCCAGTGTTATGACCAACAGAGTTCTCATATTCACGTCTAGAACCCATGGTCGTATCACTGTGCACATATCTTACATTGGCCTTAAAATGAGGTGCAGTCAGGCACATTGTTATGTTGTCGCAGGAGAAAGCAAACTGCAACACTGAACAACAAAAACTGGTCTAAAGTCAATAGTGCAGTGTCTTTCCTGCACTTCTTTTGGATAGAAAGATGCACCATGCAACTTCTCAATATACCTACACTCTTAGTGATTATGAGCTGTGTGCGTGTGTTTATTTTGGGGGATGTGCAGAAAAACACTCAATATTGCATAACATTAGATCCCGACTGGTCCAATCAGCATGTTGGGAGACATTTTAATAATAATCTACACACTGCAATCTGCAGGGGTACACAGCAACCCTCCTCCTCAACAGTTAGCATCATTTGTTTATATGCATTCAAATGGAGTTATTTGGACAGGATTGGGAGATGGTGGAGGAAGAGGGAACAGCCAGAGACCGCCTACCTGCCACCTTAGTGTAGAAACTTTCACACACCATCACAAGGGGTAGGGGACACACCCAAAATGATTCACTTAGTGTTTAGAACCGTGCGCTATACATTTAAATCGGGTCTATGTACAGTATATGTCCATGTACAGCTAGACGGTATTTTGTGTAAAAATGGCTGCAATTGCTAAATGGTTAATGCAATACTCTTGTGGAATCCATCAAATTAAAGCTGAAAGGCTTCACTTCAATCAGACCTTGCTTTTTTTTTTCGAATGGAGGCAAACTAACAAAAAGGATGCCACTGTCCAAATACTTATGGACCTAACTGTACATTTTGAATAGGTGTATGAATAAGTCACCATATTTAAACATTGTTATTTATTACTTCCTTGACCTTTATTTGCTATGGTTTTTTTTAAAAATGTCATTATCAAAAGCTGAAATCCTCTTTCTATCAGCTGCCCATCTTTATTTCCTGGTGTTGAAATATAGCTCTTTGTAATTTAAAAGTCCTGTCTTATGGCAGGCCTTTCGCTGGTATCAATATAAACTTATTATCTCAACAAGTTTTTTGGAGTTTTCAAACAAACCTCATGGCCAGAAAATCAGCAGTTAGTTAATGAGAGGAAAACCTACAACAACTTGTTAAGTTCGATATTTTGTCTGTAGGCAGGTGATGGCGCTGGTTACAACTTCAGTTTCTCTTTGTTTTGGGTTCATGTTCAAAACACTGTTGTTAGTCCGGTTGTGAGTACAACCGTGCAACAGGTACCAGAGGAATATTTTTGCTGAATGTGCTGCTAAATCGGAGGTACTTCAAGGAACCTCGTCTGCCAGTCACCCTGGTTAGCCATGGGTAAGTTTACCACTACTTCCGCCATTACACCGGAATTTACAGCCATAATCATTACTTTGTTCGTTTTCTCCTCTCCTCTATGTTTTCCATGATGCTTGTTTTAATAAGAAGGAATTCTGCTGTACTCTGCAGTGGTAATGTCACTGTGGTATGTACTCCTAGGAGGAAAACCAAGACTAAACACACACATCATATCCATTCCTTTCCTTTCAATAACCAAACACACACACCTCGCGAGCCACTTCATTTTATGCCCACCTGTATAAACATAGCTGTGTGTGTATGTGCATGTGTGTATGAGAGCTTCCTCACAGAGGCCTATTGTCCTTGAGCTTCAGATGTGTGTGCTGTGTCATGAATTGGCTTGGCAGCCCCAAGCCCTCTGCTGATTTTAGCTTAAAACTAAAACACTGGAGACGGACAAGGAGCAGCTGAGCTTCAGCATGGAGACTTTGGCCATTTAAGGATCAGGATGTAAATTAAAACGCCTTGACATACAGAAACTGGTGTCATGCAGTGGCGAATGAGAATATTGTACGAGAAGAGATGATTAATGTACAAGTCAAAATGACAAAAGGAGAAGTCTCAAGTTGACTGTTATGCAACAAGCATCAATGTCTCTGACAGCTGATTAGGCTTGTGTACATCACTAATATTTGCAAAAATGACCGCCGGACATTTGTTTCAGGGATTTCATTTATGATAAGACACAGAAGCCAAGATTGGAGTGGTGGCATAGTCTTGTCCTGTTCCCTTATTTATGCTGGCATCCAGATGTGCTTTCATGTCCTGGAATTTCACACAATAGATTTGACTTGAATGTAATATCAATTAAATTCAGTCAGTGCCCTTAAAGCCACAGAGTTTCCTCGTGTCCTCTATTAACAAATATCCCCTTTTTAGTGGTTGAGCGCTTCCTAACTGTACTTTCACCAGCAGCTCACTCATTAACTTTGTCTGTGTGCTATTTGGGGCTCACCAGAAAAATAGCCAGTGTGTCTGGATGCCAACGTAATGAGAGAAGGGTAGATCAGTCAAACAGCCTGGAAATCAAAACAGTGTAGCGTTAAAGCAAACTGCGGAGCTGGTGACTGTTTGGTTTAGTCTCTATAAATGATAATAACCACACACCACACAGTCTATCCTTATGTAAAAAAAAATGTAGTTGCATCCTGAGCAATAAATAAGCCATCCTGGTACAAAAGTACAGGATGTCCATAGGAGTACAAGCCCTGAACCTAAACTGCTCCTCTAACTGTTCTCAATTGCCCAAAACACGTGAGACAAAACATGTGTCTTAATGACCCAGTGTTTTATTGTAATTAAACTGTAGATGCCAAACTCTGACTGAAACTGAACTCGAAGTGAAGTTCTACAGTCACTCTGAGTATGTGAAGACAAAGTGCAGCTTTTTAGTCACACATATGATGCTAACTCACGTGATTCACACTCTGTACAGTTTAAAGCCAAACTATGCCTCTCTGTTCCAGCTGATGTTTGAAACACAAAGGTATTTAGCATTTACCACAGAAAGCTGTTTTTGGTCTCATGCGCAGGTCACACATCTGTTGTTAATAAACTCACTGACGCAGTGCTAATTTATTTTCATACCATTTTAAGAAAAGGACAGAAAAAACAGGAAGCGTGAAGTCTAAAAGGAGAAGCATGTACAGAGTGTGAGCATGAACAGGAAGCGTGCAGTCGACATGTATGTGTCGGCCTGTTGTGAAAGATCTCCTTTCAATAAGACAAACAGATGTGAAACTGTCTAAAGGGACTTTTTTTTCTTCTGCATAACGCCCTGATGCAACTGATCAGACTACGGATACACTTAAAAAACCCAACATATCTGCGCTCTTCTAGGACTTGTTGTACCCAATAACATGTGTTCCAGCCCAAAGTGTCAGTATGAGAGCGCTCAAAAATCTTACACGTGCTCAATTAATCATTGTGGAAACGATAAACTATAAAAAGTGTTCTCACCCCTTTATCAAGATTCACATTAGCAAATCTTGTTATACGACTAGATTAAAAGTCAAGAACGATGTTTTGCATGAATCAAAAGAAAAAAAACAAGTAAAGCGAACACGTAGGTTAAAGTCAAGATCAGGGGAAGGTTTTGTGTTTAAAATGTGTTTAAAAACAGCTTAGGGGCAGTTCGAGTTGCATTTGTTTATTTACACAATAGAAAGTCATGTAAAGGTGAACTTTACATGAACAAGCAGCTCATGTTCTTAAAGTTTTCAGTAGGGTACACTTACTTTATTTAAATTCAATGGTTTGTTTTTGTCACGCAAAAACTCTGAAGATGCCTATGTGGAATGTTCTGGCATCGAATGGAGCCCTTTTAATACTCATGGACTCCCGGCGTGCCCTAAAATACTCCAAAAGTGATACAGTGCCCTTCCAGTGGCCCAACTGTGATGGAGTGCAATCTTGGGTGCCCTTCCAGCGGGCCAGATGTAATGATGTGCCGCATATATGGTGCCTTTCCAGTGCACAAAATGCCATAACTTGCCTTCTAGAGAGTCCTTTCTGTAAACCAAACATGACAAAACATTTAGGGTGCCTTTCCAGCCTTTCCAGCCTGCAGAAAAGTGCCCTCTACGGAGCTCTTCCAGTGCACAAATAACATAAAGTGGCCTCTATGGTGCCCTTCGAGCTGACCAAACATGATAAAGTGCCATCTAAGATGCCCTACTAGTGGACCAAACCTGATGAACTGCCCTCCGGGCTCCTCTTTGTGTGGATAAAATATAATCAAGTTCCCTCTGGGGTGCCTTCTCAGGAGATTAAATGTGTAAAAATGCCCTGTAGGGTGCCCTTCTAGTACACCAAACGTGATAAATTACACTCTGGTCACCCCTGCAACTAAAGCATCCTGAGTCTGTTACTAGTTAATAGCTCCTAAAATAATAAGCAACTACTGTGTCCTAATAACTCAGTTAATTTACAGAATGTGTACATCCATATTAGTTATTTTTGCATGTGAGGAATGATTTTCTAATCAGCTTGTGGACTCCTGATTTAGATTAACTTCTTGCTTGTCACATTGGAAGTCATGACTTGATCGAGTTGTAAAATTCTACAGATTCAGAAAATGACAGAAAAGAAAAAACCTGACTGACGCACAGCAGCACAAGCCTTTTTAATTTTTTTTAAAATCAATATTTTCAAGAAGCTCCCCTCCCTTCCTCCAGTGAAGGCGCATTTAAAACCTATTAAGTGGTGTTCCAGTGAAATGGAAGTGGAGCACTTTAAGAATTCCTCAGAACAAGCTCCAAATCATACCCATCGGCAAAAGTTAAAGTCGAGGGAGGAAGACTGGAGTGAAAGGAAAAGAGAAGTGGTCAAAGGGGGCTCTGTGGGGGGAGTTCCGGGAAATTTCTGTCTTTTCCCTCACAGTTAAGCAACCCCTCTCCCCCGCCGCTCTTCTCCGTCTCCTCCGCCTGCTCCCTGCAGTTTGCGTCACACTACTTGGCCTGGTTCAGAGTAAAGCTGGAGGAAACAAGGGCAGCGGGAGGGGGAGGAGGAGGTCTCTGTGGCTGAGGAATGTGCCAGAGAGAAAGAACATGGCTATAAAAGGATAGCACTTCCACTCTGTTGCTGTGATGTCACTACTCAAATATTTCCTCCTTCCTTCCCCTTTCACTGACGCTGCTATTTTTCCTTAATTTCTCTGGCTCTCTCCTCCTCTCTTTTCGGATAAATAAGTTTGTAACTTGGTTAGCACTGAGGAAGCATGGCCTATGTATGGTGTCTACCATGTCCATTCAAGTCTAAGAATATTTGTACAGGTACACAAAGATTCTTCTCTTCTCTTAACTCATACCCAGCATTTGCTAATGATTTGGTGGCCACTGTTAAAAACCAGTGTGGGCTGGAAATATATTTTGCAGGGTTACAAAAAACAAAAAAAACAAATTACCCACAAGTTGTAACCTATACTTATGTAAGTATCAAAGGTACATTTCTGGCAAATTTCCCTGAAAGTACAAAAGTAAATTATGGATATATTTACATTGCACAGTTTTCTTGGGGTTGACTGGTTATCGGCCTGAACAGATACAATACAATCAGATCCAATCAGATATTAAGCATTTTGTCATTACCGGAATTAGTTTATTAGTTAAATAAATGAGGGGAAGTAAAAGGTCAAATATTTATTTACGGACTCACTGGCTTACTAACTTACAAGTATTTCCATCTAAAATGTAGCCTCTATCTGTATTTTTACACTGAACTCAAAACCCATCTATTTAAACTGGCACATTCTGTTTGACTGTTCTACGTACATACGTTCTCCACACGAACCCTTACATTGTTTTTATGTTTTTGAAATCTGTCTTGTCAGGTGATCTTGGGTGCTTTGAAAGGTGCCAATAAAAAAAATGTATCACTGAATTGCGAGTATTAAGTAACAGAAAGTTTAATCAGTCATTAGAAACTCCAAACCTATGTCTGGTATTCCGAATGAGTGCTGCTGTTCCATCTAAAAATGAAAAGTAAGTGTTGTGTTAGCGAAGCTCAGATAAGAACCTGTGTCAGGGGCTAAATTAACATGCCCTT
This sequence comes from Mola mola, assembly GCA_001698575.1. Taxonomy (NCBI): domain Eukaryota; kingdom Metazoa; phylum Chordata; class Actinopteri; order Tetraodontiformes; family Molidae; genus Mola; species Mola mola. Next base: position 3,033,369 of record KV751316.1, read on the forward strand.
TAAAAACAGAAGAAATTGTAGTATCTTCTTTGTTCGGAGCTGGTATTGAGGGAGCTTTACAATATCGTGTATTTATATTGTTCTAGTTTCCTTATTTATTAAAATGTGAGTTTTATCCAAACTTGTGTCCCATTTCTTGTATTTGCGCCTGACTTTATGGTAATGTGAGCGTCAGAGCATCAGAGAATAACTTCATGGACAGTCGAGGGCCTTAAAGAGACATTAAAGTGGGGTGAGCTGCCATTGAACAACACAAAGAGAGGAATAAATATGGTCATATATATCTGGTCAGGGCTCTTTAATTTCACGACAGTCAGTGTATCAAGTCAAACTGTGGAAAAGTCCTGAGTAAAAACGGAATTAGAACTGTGTGGTTTTAGGGTAAAATTTAATTCCTATTACTTGTTCTTAAACTATCTAATGTCCGTTAAATGGCAGTGCTTTCGAGTGACCTAGTTAATAAAGAAGAAGTTACATAACCCACTCTGTCATTCTCTGCCCTGCTTGACGAAGGTTGAAGGATTACTCAAATGCTTAATCTGCAGGTTATGACAGAGAGGGTGGGAGGGAGAATTTTTTCTGAAGAGTTGCACAGAAATAAGGCTGAATCCACAGCATGTATATACACAGAAGTACACACGTCAGCGCATTTCTTTTTTTCCCCAGGTGGGAATGTGACTGTGTGTGTGTTGTTGTCTTGGTGATTTATCAAATCTCGCTGCCTTCAGTTTGAGACGTTCCAGCAGAGCTGGCCCAGCCAAGAGCAGAGCTGAGAACAAATTGCTCCAGCTTTTACTCCAGCTTTTAGCTGGTGATAAGAGCAGGCTCACCCTCTTCGGCCCTTTCACCTCTCGCTATCGCTGACTTCTTGCACTTTTAATCTCTCTTCTGTCCCCAACCTGCGTCAGTTGAACCTGCTTAGTTCGCAGTCAGTTCAAATCTTTATAGGATAATTTTTTTCTTTTTCTTTAATTACTTATCTCCTACTTTCCTGTTACTTAGCCCTACAGGAACTACAACAATTCTCAGAATCTTTCCTTTGATGTCATGCACCAATGCTTGTTTTGCCCTTTTGAAACTGTCCCTTAATCTTCTTTTGGATAACACTATCACCCTGTCTCCTCCTCACATTTGGACGACATGATATGTAATTGCCTTAATGGACTTTATCTCAAAGGTGTGTGTGTGTTGTGTGCTCAGGGTCAGGTGACTTGGTAAAGAGAGTCATGACAGCAAGGGCTTTGTGGTTGATTATTAACAGTTTCACTGAGGGCAGTGGTAATGTTAAACCTGAGTGTGAAGGTGGTTAGGTCAAGAAAATTATGAGATTTGATCCAAATAGTAACAAAATGTGGTTAATGATAATTAGTCAGTAATAAGAGCCAAACCTGTGATGTCAACCGCTAAAGGATTGTTGAAGATTTTTCAGACGTTTTCTCATAAAGTGAATAATAAATGTAACTGTGGTGTTTTGGTGGCTACAAGCTGTGCACTTTGGCGAACTTTAACCATTCTGCTCTTAGAGAACAGGCCGGGAAGTTAATATTTGTGAACACACAAACACACACACTGATCCCTTCTTTTTGTCTTCACTGTTTACTCTCTGTGGTCATTGTCCATCGCCATAGCAACACATCCTGCCATTGGTCCAAACGGGAATGAGGGTTTAGGACACAATGCACAGTAATAACAGTAGATGAAGTGCATTGACTGTGTCACTCATGTTGTTGTCATGTTTTGGAAGATTTAAAGCACAGTGCATGGAAAAGTAAGGCCAAATCACAGTGTTTATTATCTTTTCAGTTATCACTTTAGTTTTATATGGCCTCTTTTCCTTTTTTGTGCTATCCAGCTCTTCATAGATGCAAGGTGTGCCACAGGAGTTGGCCAATTGCTCTTTAGATATATAGACAAACAGCTTGTTGGACATTAAACGTTTTTACAGCACCTCTGTGGGAGTGGTTCGGTTTGGACTGAGAACAAGGACGATGTATTGTTCTCTTTAAGTGGCAATCAGTTTTCTCTTTCCACTGCACATATAACCCAACAGCTTTATTGTTCTTTTATTTCAGTCAATCGCCTGACCTCCACCGCTTCCTGCTTACAGTTTTCCAGAGAACTGCGCGCCAAAGAGAACTTCACACTCAGTCTACACCTGCCAGGACAGAGCAGGGCCACTAGCAGCACTATATATGACATACAATTTTAGATTTTTATTGTAAATATTATATGCACACATTTTAGTTACATTACAAGCGCTTAGTTTTTCCATTGTGTTTTCTTGCAAGTAAACAGCAAACAGAATCAAATTACTTGTTCCGTAACATTAGCCCTTTGACAAACAGAATTGTTCAGAGGTTCACTATTATTTACCTGGATGCGCTATTCTGAGTCAGTCACTGTTATCATTAAAGCTACAATATGTAACAAAGTCGATTGTACGCCCAGGTTGTCAAATACTGGAGTTGTGGGTCAGTTGTTTGGGCCAAAGCCTCAGTTTCTAACTATTCAGACAAAGACTGCTCACCTTAGAAATTCCTACCTTAAGGCAACAAATGTGCCTCTTGGTAAAGCTTGTGTTTTTGCACACCTCAGACACAACTTGCCGGTATTAGACTCTCGGGTTGGGTTCTGGCTTAAAAATTGCAGACTTTTCCGGGCTGAGGGCCAGGTAGGCCTGCTCTCACTTCTTACTGCTGGCTATGTGGAACCTCATTCAAACACATTCATTCTGAAAGCTACATGATGCTTGAATGGGATTTTGACACAGTGTAACATCTGTTTCCTCCATCTCTTCTTGAAGGCATCACAAGAGGCTGAGAACAAGCTGTACCCGGCAGTTTTCTCCTGCAGTGCTGTCGAAACAGTTGAAACACCAATGCGATACGATGTGTACTTCTAGTAGTAGTAACACACTGCTAATAAAAATAGATCTCAAGAGTTTGTACATTACAGCAGCCATCTGTGGGTCCTCAGCAATTGACGCACAAAGTGTAAAGGTGACTGGATAAACAGTTGCTGATAAGATCGAAGGACAGACAAACTGTATTAGAGACATTCAAGCCTAATTAATCAGTTTTATGATGTTGTAAATTCAAGCTCAAACGCGTCCAACTAAAGCAACAAGCGCCCTATGTTTGCAATCGTTTCTCAGCTACTTCTAGCCATTTCTCAAAAAAAAAAAAATGTTTATAGTTTGCTTTTCTTTTTCAAATTGCAACCTTAGAGACTGTGAGCGATGATGGCATGTTGCTCAATTGACAGAAAGGGGAAATTGCAACAGCATGTTCAGGAACTTCTGCTTGACTTTGGATATGTGAATTACACAATCCCATGCCCATAAAAGTTTAGGCTCTGATCTGCTCCAGAGGTAGCAGATCACATTAACCAATCTGGTCGATAGCAAATTTCTAGTGAATAGAGGATGCCAGGTGTATATCAGAAATCAATGTATACAGAAACATGTCTGTAATGAGACACAGGTGGCATGCCGTAAGAATTCAAAGAACGACGCAACTATCCAAAATTCTGTCATTTTTTTTTTGGCTGATTACAGCAGTGAGTTTTTGTTGATACACCAGCTTTAGACTTGAGGACATTCCCTGAATCTTCCCCATCGATTTACTCACACCGTATTAGGAGTCTCTTTTAATGACGAGTCCAGTCATCCTTGGTGTGGCGCCAGAGAGGATAGTCTCATCTGTGAATGGCTTTGTTGCTTTTCAATTCACCAATTGCAACATCATTGCTTTGGGGCTGTATAAGATAAATTGCTGGTATCACCCAGGGCGACAACTGTATAATTCTGCAGGGAAATTCTACATCCCTGTCCTTTGGCTGCACTCTTTCTTGCCCAACAGCCTAGTTTGATCGGAAAGATCAAGAAGTCTTAGGGATTTCCAAAATGTTTCAGATTTTGAAATCATAGAGTGTGTTTATGAACTTCTCTGTCAGGGATCTGACATTCGGTTTGTAACATGGGCCTTTATTTACCCAGAAATGTTTACTTTGTGAACACGTACCTGTGTAAGATCCAAATGTGTTCCCTTACTCCAATATGGCGCAAAAGGCCATGACTACTTGTTTCAAAGGCACCTGAGATTGAAAGCCTGAGTAATACTGTGTGTACGTGCCACAGGTGATCTACTGTATACACAACAAAGGCATTGTATGCAACAAAACAGTATGAACGAGATCGAGGCTTAGAGGCCCACATGCATCAAGCTCCTCTTCCTGTTTCACTGAGTGTAATGTGTGACGGAAAAGAAAATAAAGTCTTGCCTGTTTTAGAAGTTGCGGAAATGCTCTCAAACGGGAACAGTGTGCTTAGGGACAAGGGCTTGTATAATATTGTTTGGGCCCAGATTCATTTTGATATGATTTACAGTTTTCACCTTTAGTTAAAATAATAGATCTCACTTGAAACCAGTTATTAACCAATATTGCTAACTGCACCAACATGTCAATTCAAGAATTGATATCCATCACTGAGGATAAGTATAGCTCCAACTTTGTCTTTCTCAACCTAAACTTTCCATAATATTTATGAACTGTGTGTGAAATGTGTGAATGAACTGTACATGAGTCTAAGTTAAAGCTATGTAAGTAGCCTGGATTGTTACACAGAAGAACTGTGTGAGTATGTAACTGCAACTGTATAACAAATGAGTCAATGTGCACAGCATTAATTTTATCATTCATATATTTATTTAGTCCCTTTCAGGAAATTAAAAATATAAGATTCTCTTTTTACTGCATTCTCTCACATTGGTATTTCACAGACCTTGCATATTTTTTCCATAAATAACCTACAAAATACATTTCTTTTTCTTCAAACAGAAATAAATATCATAATAAATATTTTCGTTTAACTTAACAACGTAAGGCAACCAATAACAGAAAGGAATACTGTGGTGTCCCTGGACCAGGCTGTCAGACAAACGGGGGACAATAACAGATTAGGGTGCAATTTACGACGGGCTAAGACACTAGAACATTTTACAGAACCGAATCTCACACAGTGTCAGGATGCTGCTGTTTAAATTGACATCACTTTCTTTGATCGTTCAGCATTCTGCTGCTTACAAGTGTCTGCACCCCTTGTCTGTGAGAAATGACACATGCACCTACATGCACACACATATGCACAGCCACACACACGCACACACACATACATACATACAGAGAAGAGTGAAATATGAAGCTTTGGTTGAATGCTACTGGGAGACTCGACAGTTTCTCCCATTTGAATTAGCTGTAAAGTGCATATCACAGATAACATGTCAGGTCTCACTGATTTAGGCTACTGAATCAAACATACTGTTTGTTGCACCAAGAGTAAATATCCTATGAGGCAGGGAGAAAAAATCTCGAAGGCACAGGAATTGATAATTATCCGTACAGATAAGCTATTTTGATCACTACAGATTAAGAGTAAGTACAAACCAGGCTATTTCCTGGCACTGTCAATACCTACAGAGGAGTTTGCTTTTACGGAAGACCACATACAAAGGTCTATTAAGCTACACAATATTTTTAAGTATAAAAATAACTAATAACATTTGAGTACTAAAATGATCTCAGTATGTGTAGGTTTTCACAAGCATAAATTAAGAACTTTAAGTGTTATTGAGTCATCAAATGTTGACTTGTCCTGATCAGTTCTGGTTCTGAAGAAAGTCCTGATGAACAGACTAGGGCTGTCCGTTCCCTTCTCTTCTTTCACATCGGATCCCTTTAGTCAGACAGGGACAGGCGCTCGAACACAGTGAGCCTCTTGGTGGATGATCCATCGAACGTTGGAGACTCTGTGCCACTGGATCCTCCGCTGCTGCTGTAGCTGTCCTCCAGGGAATCCTCGGAAGAGAAGCGCTGGAGTGCTGGCTTCACGAATCCTCTGTGGCCTCCAGGACCTGGGAACAGCTTGCTGTCCTGGTTGTGCCCGTCTTCCAGGCTGGTGAAGGCTCTGATGCTGCTGCTGTTAAAGTTATTCCCATGGCCGCACACACAGCGTGAGGCCTTTGGTTCAAGGATGAGTGGAATGTTGTGGATGTCCCCGGAGCTTGCACGGGTTTGGTGGTTGCCAAACTGGAATGCTGCCGCCTCGCGCTGGAGGGAGTCGGTGAACACTGGGGAGAGGAGATCGGCAGGAGGCGGAGAAACAGAGGGAGCACGGCTGAACCCCATGTTAGGATCGTTGAAGGACGGAGGGAACGGTGGAGGAGGGGAGCTGCGTGAGGAGCCCAGGAAGCCAGCGAAGCTGACACTCTGGCGGAGCTGGTGCCGAGTTGTTGCCGGAGCTGGTTGCTGCTGATTCTGGAATTTGGCAGATGGCAGTGGGCCCCCGCTGATTTTGTCCTCGTGGATGAAGTGGCAGCGTGAGCCGTAAGGGCAATAGCCAAAGTTGTAGAAGGTTCTGCAGGGCTCAGTCTTGTACTTGGGGTGGCGGTACAGTCCTCGCAGCTCTGCCTCGCCATGGGCAAACTGGCACTTACTGCCATACTTGCAGCTGCCAGTTTCCTGGAAGCCACGGCACAGCTCAGTCTTATAACGATTAGGGGAAACCATAGGTTGGTTAGGTTGGTTCGATAGGTTAGATGTGGGCGAGAAGCCTGGTGGCGGAGGCACATTGGTGGCCGGGCCAGAGGGAAAGGCCTCCAGGTTTTTCAGCTGCCTGAAGGTGGAGAGCAGGCTGCTGCTGGACTCATTCAGGCTCATGGAGCGGTCGGGCCTGAAGGGCACCTGCTTCGTTTTGGAGACTGGACCCTGGCTCCAGATGTTCGATGAAAAGAACGGGCTGCTGCTGCTGTCGTAGTTGACATGCTCAGTGCTTGCGCTGTGGCTCGAGGAGGCAGGAGGGGAGAGAGGGGAGAAAACAGAGGCTGACCGGTTCAGTCGACCCTGCCCTGGGACTTTGAGTTCAGGCTCTGTCAGGAGCATGGAATCATCCAGGTTCCAGAAGTTCTGTTACAGATGGGTGACATGGACAAGCAATATTGAATATTAATCGTTATTTTCCTTTTTGATACATAACAAATATAGCGTCCAATTCAATTCTTCAAATCAATGTTAACACTTAGTCTGGAGCAGTTTCATTTGTAAGTAGTCAAAACACAGAAGGTAATCATAGAAAAGAAAAAACGTGAACAAACTCCAAAAGAATGCACAGTACTAGAAGTAGGACTAGTTTATCTGCTGTTTAAATGAAACCACGATATACAATAGAGAACAGCAGTTTTTTCTATATTCTGTTTCCCATGCAGATGGACACTTGGAATTCAAGACACAAGCAAGCAGTTGCTGACTGTCTCCCTTATCTTACTGCCTCTTTAAAATGGAGACATCCACTGCTACTAAACAATGCTGGAGAACAATTCAACATCAAGCACAGTGATCCCCGGAGGAATGAAATGAGTAGGAATAAACAAACAGTTTGTAAAAAAGGAGTTACAGAGTTAAAAATGCAAGTTTGTGAAGCCTATGTTTTTTCTTTTTTTTTTGTTTCCAAAACAAAACGAAAAATCTGCAAACTTTGACTCACCGTTGTGATGATATCGTTAAGCATTTCAGCCATGCTGTACCCCTTTTGGCCAAAGGAAGAAGTTTCAGCTCTGATCCACGGTTCACTGTTCGATACCTGTGAGCTGACTTAAGTTTTTAAGTCTTTGCTGTGCCCTCTGGCTTTTTTTTATAGCAGCCTTACAAACTCCTCCCAAGCTTTGGGAGGAGTTTCCACTTGCTATGTTCCGGGATGACCCACCCTTTGCCTCAGGTTTCACTGTGAGCTAAGAGAAGGGTGGTTGTCAGAAAAAAAAAGAAAAAAAAGGACTGTGTATTTTTAGCTAGCTGTGTGAATTGCTTTAGTTTTGTAGGCATGTGAAAGTAAAGTGGCGTATTTACACAGCTCTCCTACGCTCTCTCCATCTAGCCCTCTTCCGCTGTGTTTATGTTCATTCAGAGGTTTTCAACAGAATGCACTCACTCCGGCTCTGTGAAATTTTTCGGGATCTGAAGCACCCAGATGTGAAGTGGCAAAAGAGGGCTGTTTGTTTAGAGCTGCACACTGATCCTTTTCATCCCACGTGAACAACTAAAGAAAAATCTCTTCTGTAGTAAACATGCACACAGGCTTGCAAACATGTAATTACAGCATATCCATCCCTGTGACTAATGTCACGTTTTCAGGAAGTGTAAAATCGTCTTTTCTCTTGCTCATACTTGTAAAGTTCCTGCACTGTTTTTAAATACCTGCAGGGAGATGTATGCATTTACCAGAACACATACATCTGTGTTTCCCGTTATCTTTCTTTCTGTTACTGTAATGATTACTACAAAACTTTCACGTTCCACCAAAGCAGCCCAAAACGCAGCGGAACACAACTATGGCTGTTTTTTGTAGTCCTGGTTTATAGTTGAACCGTTTTGTTGTCTCTATCCAGTTTCTAGGAGTGCTGCGTTGATATCAGCAATTTGGTCAATTTCATTATTTATTGCTGCTCTTGCAAGTGTCACCCACACGCATGAGTCACATTCAGTCCTGGCAATGACGATGTTTATGCTTTAATGGTTGTTGCGTAAGTCTAGAAAAGTTAAGAGTATGCCAATGACTGTTGTACTACGTGACACATGTAAATAGACGAGTAGAAGATCTGCCCGTGGTCAGGACATGGAACCCTCAGGACAGGCACACAGATGAATTAGGGAGTGAGCCCATTTTCCATGCACATTTCAAGGCAAATAAAATGCTACATTTTTTATTAAGATGAAGCAAAATTTTCGGAACACGTGGTCCAGTCGTTGCGACAATAATGTTAGGCTTTGTCTTGTCCCTTATCCCTAAGGATGTATGATTTGGCCACGGATTCAGGCGCCAATTTTACTTGACAGTGGGTAAAAACGTTTTTAAATACATCAGTAAAAGTAATAATACCACAATAGACAAACATTTCACTCTGAGAAAGTAAACATCAGGAGTACAATGTTCTCTGAGGTGTAATTTATAATATAGTTGAGGTCTTGTGATGCTGCTGAGTGCAGGTCAAAATGTGTCATGAGTGTCATCTACATGATACTGGAATCCCACAGCTTCCCACTTCTGCTCCAGAAAACACAGAACCACAGTTTCACTCCAGCTTCACCACCAGAATGACAACTTCAGCTCATCGCTGAATTTTTTGTGAAAATACGGTTGCTGTTTTTTTTAAAAAAATATTTGACGTATTTGCGCTTTTAAAATTGCTATTAGAATAAATAAAACACTCCATCATTAACTCTTGGGTGTTTTAGGGAGTCAGATGGATAGACTCACCGAAGCCAAAAAGGCCTCTCATGTTCAGCTATTAGTAGCTGCAGCTGGATATAAATAACATACCTAAGTACAAACAACATTAGATACTTACTGTAAATATATTGGGTGTGGAAAAATGCACCCTCTCATTTTTCTCTACTTATTCCAGGTTTTTCTGCCTGTAAATTGGCACAAATGGTTTCTGCGACATATGTGTCGGTCGTATGTGTTTTTCTGTTATTTGTGGTTACCTTGCTGTACTCGTTCCCGCGATTGCTGGAGTTGCACGGAAAGTCACTCTAACGGGGAGTGGCACTTGCACACATGCCCACAAGCTGTCAAGAGCATTCCTGTTGGCAGAGGCTTCCAGGTCGTTGTTTCTTTTTTGTTTTTTGTTTTTTTTACCTTTTGGTGACTAAGCGAGTGAGTACTCAATGCCAAGTTTTCACACAGGGTTTTTCTGGGTTTTTTTTTTTAAGTCACATACTAGCATGCATGCAGTCTTCTAACATATTAAGGCATGATCTCACAACGCTGTGTCACTGATGTTTTGGAAGATGGTCTAATTAAAGACTGTGGGAAAATCTGTAATATGAGAATTCCAGCTAAGAAAAAGTATATTTTTCTTTTATGTCTGTGGGCTGAAAAAAAGAACACATTATAATATTTTTTTTTTTTTATTGTAAATGTAGTACATAAAAAAGAAGAAAAAAGAATCCAATAATGGTCATAAAGCAAAGTACAAAACACTACGATGGCGTCTGTGCTCCGTGGCTGTATACTATGTCGCTAAGCTGTATAGATGGATGATTAACCTGAAGTTAGGCTTGAACTTTAACCCTATCAACTAGCATTGACTTATAATGTAGCACCAGCAGTGGCTGAAGTTACAAAACGCTGAATGTGGCGCCACTGGTTATTCTGATTGGAGGTGAGATGTTTTACAGTTTAACAGCAAAAGATGACACACTTTTGTTAAGATCCACATAAACCCCACTTTAATGTGAATTCATGCATACCCATGATCCGTAGCATGATTTAAGAGGTTTCAGAAGTGACATTTTATTCAAGATAACTGAATAAAATCTACTGACTAATTATTCCAAGCAGGTCTTTTTACTATCTTTTATCAGCACCGAGAGCAGAGTTTCTATTTCTAATTGGACTACTTACATTTATTCTGGACTGCAGAAAGACTGCTAGTGATAGCCATGTTGCTTACACTGTCTCTGTGACCATGGCGGCAAATAGAATACCATCTGGGCTTGCTGGTGTGGCAAAGACCCAAAAGCGATTTGGGAAAAAGGGCTTCGATAAAGCCCCAGTAGCTTAACTTTAGTAGCATACACTTATGTGGAATGGAGGCTTAATTTTGATATTTAAAAAGGGTATGAATACCGTTTTTTTTTCCAATTAGTTTGGGATTTGGGGAATTCTGGAGATTTGGATTACGCTGAACAAGCTGTACTCTTAGGTCGTTCTAAATTTTACTTAGCTTTGCAGAAAAATGTTGTGCTAGACTGTTCTGCTGTGGAGTTCCAGAAATGTTTGTGGATGAAGAAACAAGAAATTCACCTTCTCAAAGGAGTGTGCAGACAATGGCTGATTTAACTTTTTTTAGGTGAACTGTTCCTTTTAGTAACGGTAAAGAAATATAACCAGCAGAAGTACTTTGTAAGATGTTAAATCTTATTCCTGTGGTATCGAACACTTATGCTTTAGGTTGGTAACTCTGCATGGCTCCTTAAAAACCAAGGCATAAGGTGGAGCAACTCAGAAAACACAAAACATCCGTATTTGATGACCTAGTAACTACGTTACATAATACAGTAAAGCAAAGCATATTTTTGTAGACAGAACTTTATCACCTGACCGAATGAATTGTTTTCAAATCTTAACCTGAACAGACATGTACAACTCTATATGTCAGATAATAGTAGTGGAGTATGGAATATAACATCACCCTTCGTTGGAGTACCTTAAAATAGAAGAGGGGTATGAGTGAAAACACTTAAAACAGTATTATAATTAACCAAATATGATCATGGTTTCAGGAAAATGGTGCGAGCTCTAATATCCCTGTTGAATATTCAGAATATGAAACTATTAATATACAGTATTATAAACTATCAGGGACAGTTTCACTTTTGTTCAGCAAACTTCATAGCTTCTGTCTCGCAGCAACAGTCTCCTTTCCTAAGTATAGCTTTTTTAAAATAATACTGAAAGGAAACCATACTGACTATGCCACCTAATCTTAATCCCAGAGGGATTCCTTTCTCAAAACACACTTGCAGTTCTTCCATAAAAGAAGGGAAACTGAGGGGAACTTTCAGGACTCTGACTCACCCTGGATGGCTGCAAACAGCTAATTCATCATCACATGGCTCATGTTGACAGCCAGGTCAGTGTACAGATGTTTCAGCAATGCAGAAAAAAAAATTGGTGCTCAAGATAATGCTGTGAGCTTTTGTTCCTGTGGTCTCATGTTTCAGTGTGTCAAAGCTTCAGGTGCCTCAAAGTTTGACAAAAAGAATCTCGATGGATAAGTAGCTCTATAGTTCAGAATTTAAAAAAAAAAAAAAAAAAGTGTATTTTTGATTTCTGGGTACAATGTCATTTAAAACTGAAAAACAAAGCTTGTCTGGTGAAATTAAGTACCTACTCATGTGGCAGTATGCTGGCTTAAAGGAGAAGTTGCAACCTTGATGAATAAGGTAAATTATGTTTTTGATATTATTATATCATATATATCTATATTCAAGTTTTTTTTAAAACACTTTAATTCTGTTGAGCTTCTTTCCTTGTTTCATCCCTCTGTCTCAGACCTGGTTTCTCCGAAAGCCCCTGACAGACACAGTTTGACCGAACGCTGCCTCTAATAAGTGACACTTTTCAAATATTTAACCCACCACAGCACTGCTATGGAAAC
>KV751316.1:3054643-3076435 GCA_001698575.1 Mola mola
GTAATGGTCACACAGTGAATGAAAAAAAATGATCTAATCTAGTATTAGATTAGATTTTAGACTAATTAAATATGGCAAATTGTCCCTTGTGATTTTTATATTATTATTACATCAATTAAGTATCAAATACCAGCAGTTCACAATAATAATCTGTGGGTTATTTCTGTCTTATTTGTATTTTTTCCACCATCAGTAGATTGTGAAACAGTAATAAGAGACAGGGGAGATATTGCTGGAAAGATATTTGCATGACACAGATATTATGGGATTTACTGGAATCTGTAGGGCTGATTTCTTAAATAAATTTTCAGTGCCTCTCCAAGTTTCAGTCTTCACTGACTCTTGTGCTTGGGAGATTGCTTCAGGGTTTGGTTGAAATCTAGTCTCCACTTTTTTTTTAGCCACAACAACCACAGTGTTAATCTGACTGCCAAATGTGTTACCATGCAGATCTGTCTATAATTATTTTATGAGTGTGTGTGAATGTATGTGTAAATGCTGACTTGAAAACTAAGGAACCATATCTTGTCAACTTGCGGGGGGTGGGGCTTACCATTGTAAAAATGATTTTTCATGCAGACACAAAAGGTCAGCTGTATCGATTATCTGCATTGTTATTTCAAATATCACAATCTGTGTCAGCCTAGAATTTACATATTGCTGGATCCTTAGATCGCACTAAATTACCTTTAACCTGATGATCCACTTGCCGACAAAACCTATTCCCAATCTTTTGTTGGTCATTTCCCAAGTTTTCTGAAAATTGTTGTTGGGATCAATAAAACATTCATTCATTCATTCATTTTCTGCCGCTTATTCTAGGATGGGTTGGAAAGGCAGGAGCCAGTTTATATATATTTTTTAGTTTTTTTTCCACTTTTCAACCAAGTTTTTTGATTTGTTTTACACAGCCCTAATCACCCTTTAAAAAAAAAATTAAATATGCTTAACTACACTGAAATATGCAATCCAAACACTATCAACTCCATCAGCACTTTAGATATGACTTTCTAGTCTGCTTTTACTTATTTAAAGTTACTATATGTGAGATTTTGCACAAGATGTCACATTAGAGCTTCAGCTTGTCAGAGCAAAACAAACTGGTGTGTTAGCCAAGCTTGAGTCACACCTCTCCACTCACTGTGCCCCAGGCCCAGTGTGTAACACCTTGATGCCTTCCTGGAGGACAAGAGCAAAGGAAGAAATACTGTCAAGTGACTACATGAGGGCCTAAGGAGGAAAGAAGGAAGTACATTTTTTTGTTATTTGGAATACTGATTTTACATCATAGTTATGAGGGAGTCTGGCGTGGCAGAGAAGTATGTTAGACTGGTGCAGGATATGTATGAGAGCAGTGTGAAAGTGGTGAGATGCATCACCACTTTTTTTGTTGTTTTTGCTGTAGGAGTGACAGATGGCTTCAAGGTGGAGGTGGGACTGTGTCAAGCATCGGCCCTGAGCCCCTTCTTGTTAGCTATGCTGATGGACAGACTAACAGATGAGGTCAGGCAGGAATCTCCCTGAATGATAATGTTTACAGATGACGTTGTGCTCTATAGTGAGAGCAGGAGCAGGTGGGAGAAAACCTGGAGAGGTGGAGGTATGTGCTAGAAAGAAGAGGAATGAAAGTCAGTCACAGCAAAACAGAAAATGTGTGTGAATGAAAGGGAGGAAAGTGGAACAGTGAGGTTACAGGGAGTAGAGGTGGAAAAGGTCCATCAGTTTAAGTACTTAGTTCAACTGTTCAGAGCAACAGGGAGTGTGTTAAAGAGGTGAAGAAGTGAATGCAAGCAGGGTGGAGTCGTCTCCGACAAAAGAGTAGCAGCAAAAGTGAAAGAAAAAGTGAGAGACAAGTGAAAGAGGCCAGATTGAGATGGTTTGGGCATGTGTAGAGGAGGGACAGTGAATATATTGGTAGAAGGATGCTCAAGATGGAGCTACCAGGAAGGAGACAAAGAGAAAGACCAAAGAGGAGATTCATGGATCATCATCATCATGGATGTGGTGAGAGAGGACCTGCAGATAGGTGAGGTGACAGAAGAAGATACAGAGGACAGGGAGAGATGGAGAAAAGCAAGTTAAAGCCGAAAGAGGAATTTTTTTAATATTAGTACAGCATTTCGTCTATCAGCCAAATGACCCAATGACAGGAACGTGACAGCAGCCCAAGGCGTGAGGCCCCAGAGGCATTGAGGCAGCAGCGAGACAAGACCAAGGTTTTTACCTGTGAAATTTATAACGTATAGTGATAAACCATATGCACAAACCATACACAACCCACGTTATATTTAAATGGACAAACACTGTAAAAAACTCCAAATCTTACCAAGGATGTGTTTGCTTCCAAAATATAAGTAGGTGAAATAAGTAACAAGTCATTTACTTTTAGATAAATACATCTTGTTTGAAATAGGTTAGTTATTATTGAAAGAAAGAAAAATCTGCCAATGCATTTAATCTTTTTTAACAAGCAAAAAAACTACTCATTTGACAGAGAGGTTTTACAACAAATTGTTCAGAATGGGATTAATTTGGCCAAGCATGTTCACAAATACAAGGAATTTGTTTACGACAGTATAAGAGTATATACAGAAAAGACAATATACATATTATTTACAAAAACAATGTACATTTTATACAGACAATACAAACTAAACACTCACAAAATTCATGGATATGTGCAACATCGGAGCATCGAGAGCATGACAGTACTGCCATTTGGTAAAATAACCCTCCAGTTTTTATACAGTTTATTACTGTTAATAAAATTGCTACTCTATAGATTTAATAAAATAATTTTTATGTGGAAAAAAGTAAATGATCATTTACCTTTGCATTTTCCAAATATACAAGGCTGAATATATGTCAATATAAGGCTTAACAAGTTTGTGCACAGTATTGCAGACAGCTGACATGCGAAGTGCAGAGTGGATAATGGATGCACATGTGCAAGTGTGGGTGAGTCAGGGGATTATAATTTGCAACGCTGAACCCTGTGGTTTCCTCCAGAGGGGAGGAATTTAAAGAGACTGAATCCACGGTGGTGCGGGGTAAGGAAAAACGCCTGAGGCCTTGTTCATCAGGTGTCCATCAGTCCGGTTGACTTGCATCTTCCAATAAATAAATAAATGACTACATAAATAATAATCAGACAATGAAAATAATGAATCATTTTAAGCAACTGTATTATTTTACATGATGTAATCTGTATGCAGCAAATTGTTGTTTGGTGATATATTAACATTGAGAGTCTTGCATATAGCAGCTTTAAGTGTAGAGTTGTGAACCTGAACGCTAACATTATATTAGCAAGATTCAAAGTCAATAACACTGCACACAGCTGACAGAAATATTAACTTCACAATATTTTTTAAAAGCATGACAATAGCTATCCAGGCATCTAACATCAATACCAATACTTATATGAACAGATAGAATCTGGTATAATGAGTTGAAAAGTGAAATAGATACAATCAGATGATCACTTATGCAATACCCTTCATTGCATTATCAATTTATCCGGACCGTAGTATAACCTATATTATACTCCAATCACTAAACAAAGCTAAATACACTGCATTGTATTGTCCTATAATAGAACACAGTTTATGCAATCAGTGAAAAAAAAGAGATCACAGAGGGTTGTACTTCGAAACCCCCACCCACCCCCGAAAAATCCTAACAACATGTTCTTATTTTTTAGTATATATTTTATAGTATTAAAGACACAAACCATTTTTTATATAATGATGGAGTAAAAATGTAACAATGAACTTTGACAAGGAGCAGCTGCATCTAACATGAAGACAACCAACCATTGTAACATTTGCTCTTTTGAAATGGCAATTGACCGTACTCTGAAAATGAATATAAGATTTGTTTAATAGCTTCTTATAACCCTTAAATTAATCAAACTCTAAACAGAATATTGACTCAGTTTTTCCCCAAATGGATTAAAAAAAAAAGCAGCTTTCAGATCCTTTGAGACCCCATTTAGTGTTTATGACTTAATGGACTGAGATTTCCTGCTGTTGTTCTCTGTTGTCCTATCAGATCTGAAACTGAAATAAAGTGTCTAACCACATACATCTGCATTGTAAAACGGACCGATGGTGTACAATGTTAGCCACTTTATTTCAGTTTCAGATCAGCACAAGAAACCAGGAAATTATAGAAAACTTTCCAGCCATGATAAAGAACAGTTTCCCACCACCTTACAGTACATTTTCCCCTTCTTTTGATGCAACAGAGAGCTCGGGTACATGTTCTGCACAGTCAAACCACAGTGACACAAGCTCACATGATGAGGATCGGTACCATCAAAGAATGATCTTCAGTGACTCATGACCACAAATCGCTTTATTTGAGTCTGTATCACATGAAACTGATGAACTTCTACTGCATTCTACCAGTACCTTCACACGTGTCCTGTAGTAACAGTAAAGGACTGTTCTCTGTCACATTTCGACATTTACAGTCTCTTCTGTCCCTCATTATAACCACAAATGAAAACACGGTGGGGAAAATAACATTTCAACTTAAAAACACTTTAATACAATGAAAAACACAATCTCTATAAATGTAGGGGTTGGGCCTTTACCCAACCTCTCACCTATGTGAAGTAAAAGTTTACATAACAGGCTTTCAAGCAGCATAGCAGACAACTGTGTGGCCGTGCTGCTATGTGGCTCCGTACTGTAAATGTAGCCTACTGGTTTAATTTGGTGGGAGTATGGCTGATGCACAATACAATGCATTCTGAAATTGAAACAATACACATTGTGAAATAGAAGAAAACACTTGCTTACCTGAACACATTCAGAGGTTCGGCTCCTAGAATGACTGGCTTGGTCTGGTAATACCAGTTTCTTACAATAGTTGTTGTTATCTGTTGTTGGCAAACCTAAGTGGGGTGTGATTGTCTGTACTGACATTGCTGAGTTAGTTGGATGACCTTACGACTGTTATATACTCGCGCTACTGTCAGTAAGTTTGTTTGTCCTTCACCATTATCATGTAGTGGTCAATGACAGGGATTACTAAGGATGCACCTATATGGAAATTCATGGCTTTTCAACATCATCAGCAGTCAGTGCGGCAGAGCGGACTCTCAGTTGTCGAGGCGGGTTTGACTGTCTTTAATACACACCCCACTGGGTGTGATGGCATCTGCTAGACGGGCAGTCTGGCTCCAAATCAAATCACCTCACCATGTTTAGAGGAGCAAATAAAATAGGCAGCGTGCTGTTCGTGTGCATGTAGTGTGAATCACTGTGCTTTAAGATTCCTTTAACACTGATGTCATCACCTGACCCAGATGACTGGACAGAGATGGAAAAGTTGACAGGGATGGCAATCATTACAGAGGCTACTACAGGTTAGATCAATACAGTGTACGATAATGTTAAGTCACCACGATCCTGCACGGTCTTGCATAAATCAGGCTGGAGATCTGTTTTTCCAGGGTGGAATCAACGAGCTATTTAATCACATGACAGAACAATCCGTCTATTTAATGTCACTAATGTTAGCCTGTGACTTTGTTCAAATAGGCTTTGGTAATATTTAGTTGTTTCAGTGTGCTGATTATTGTTGCATTTTGTTCAGTTTGATCTTTTTTTTTTTTTTTTTCCAGGGAAGTGACCTGATTCACAGTGAATCACTCAAAACCAAAGCAATTTGCATCAGTTATCACATAATGTTGTAGCGCAATTTGGCAACACCGAATTTTGATTGGCCGGACGTGTACTCATCAGAAGCAAAACTTTTTTACTGCTCGATCTCTACAGGTTCAAATAAACGTAGTTATGTGAAAATTATTCATATAAGAAAGGAGTCTGATGTGCAAAGTCTTAACATTGTAAATGTTACTATTATGCCAGTAGTGTTAGCTACACTTACTTGTGTTCACCTGTAGCTAAAGCTATCAAACAACAAACTGAATTTATGTCAGTAGGCTAACAACCTTTCCAGCAGAGAACAGGCAGCTTCAGTGTCAGGCTGGGAATCTGTGCATCTCATCAGGGATTTCCTCCTGGGAAAAGCAACACCGCTGTTGATCCTCGTTTTCTGTCATTGCCCATCCTGATTTACTTTTTATTCATGGCACTTTTGCTTCATTGATTACAGCCGTATGTGCTCAATTGCTTTTTTTCTGGTTCTAAATGATATATATGATCTTCCAGTAAATTTGGGACAAACTTCCAGCAGACAGCGTACAACACACTTCTCGTACTCCTTCTTCATAGCCTTTTAATGGAGAGGGTCTTCTTCACTGGTTGTTTTCCAGCTGCAACTACAATAAACAAAGGTGGAACACATTTTCATGCCTTTTTGTCTTTTCTCAGCTGCTGTAATAAGACAGCAGTGCAAGATGGCGATCTCCATCATCTCCTGTTTAACTATAAATTGATCATTCTGAGGTTGTATAAACAGCAGTTATTGTATCAGGGTATTACACACTAAATTAACATAGTTGATGAAGATTATATATGTTTTGAGCTTGTGTCACATGAGTAGGGTTACATTTAGGTAAAGTAAGTTACAGTACGTGACTCATGTAACGTCACTTAACTGTCATCGACCTCGGCCGCGGTTTCCTGCATGAGGAGGACCTAGATGAATCCTGTACATATGCCGTTAAATTTGGAGGACTGGTGACAGGACATCTAACGTTTTCTGGTCCTCTGACTCTCAACTGTATTCTTGACATCCCTATTACCAAGGGTAGGATATAGGTTCCGTTGGGACTGTACTTTGTAAACTTCACTACTGTTTAGTACTCGAAGATGTGCGACTATATGACAAACTGCTGTGCTCAGACAGTTACCACAGTAAATACTTCTCATTATTCACTTGTTATACACAATAATGGCAGGGGGTATAGTAGTAATATTGATGTATGTGGCTGTGTTATGAAAACTTGTGAACATTAAAAAAAACATATATATTCAAATTGTTTGCGTGCGTTCCATTTTAATCAAATTGCAGAACTGTTGTACTGGAACCATTGTTAAAGGTTAACTTCCTTCTGGTTATATTCATTTTTAGCAAGTCACGTGTTTTCTTCGTGTGTATGTGTGTGTGTGGGTGTGAGTTCATGTTTGTGTCTTTGAACGCGTGTGCCTCACAGTTTCCCTCACATTTAAAGACACACACACACACACACACGCACACACTCACTCAGGACTCCATTTAGACAGCAAATTTGGTAATAACATTACAAGATACAACAGCCACTGCTTTTTAGTTTATTGCTACCTGTATTTGATATTTTCAGTATGTATTCATGGAAGTTTGTGTGAATGTTTATCATGGTACAGGATGTGTGTCTGCGCTCTCACAGGGAGAAGCTCAACTTGGACACAGAACAATTGACTCTGGAAGGAATTTACTGGCAGCGAATCAGAAAAGTTTAATAGCAATAATGATGGTGATCAAGAATGAGGTGTGAATTTCCAGTTGTTCCAACCTCAGGATTGGGTTAATAGTTTTTTATGTTTGTTTTGTATAGTTATGTGTCTACGTCTTCTCATGAAAAAATTGAATCAAATATTCCAGGTGACTTTTGTTCTGTCACTTTCCTGTAAGTCTGACACAATGAGGTTACTGATTTGCTTAGAAAACTAGAATCTGGCCAACAACTCACTCAAATACTATCAGAGCAGAAATGGCAGCAGTATTCTATCTGTGGGGGGAAACGATCCAGCACGTAGCACTTCTGGCTACATCCCAGTCAGTGTTAACCCTGTGTCCCATAAACTCCAGACTGTATGAGAGACGTGATGGTAATCAGTACCTCCAAGTTGAACACCCTGAAGTAAGATCAAAAATCAAGACTTTTTGTGTTCAGAAAGAAATGGGGCAAAAAATATAACAGTGACCTCACGCGGAGGTCAAGTAGTGGAAAAATCCTCTGTCAGGAGGATGAGCCAAAAGCAGGTAAACGCTTTACAACATCTGAGTCATTATTTCATTTATTTGCTAACAACAAATCAGAGGAAAATGTGTCCCCATGATTTTACAGTTTTCGTTCTTCAAAATTTACTATTATTAATCCCATTTTTCCTTTCCTATAAAGTAAAGTGAGCCAAATGCTGTCATATAATATCTTATTATGCAGTGCAGTGTTTGTCCTGTGTGGGAGACAGAAATGTGATGAATTTTACTCTGTTTTCTCCTGCCGGCACAGTCATACTTTCTTTTTGAGTCTGTGGCCATGTGGTTACACTGGTTGTGTGTTTTTAGGGCATCTGATTCACCTAGCCTACTGTATGTTGTTCTGAGAGTAATTTATTTGCTCACTTCACCAAATGACAGTGTACACTTCTTTTATTTTACCACTGATCAAGTATGTTTATCTCTGAGGGGGAACTGTGTGTACTTTAGGTCTTGTTGTACTACATCGGTTGGAGTATGGATCATAAATTTTGCCTGACGTCACTAAGTTTCTGGCTCCGTGAGTGTGTGTGTGTGTGTGTGTGTGTTTGCACATGTGTAGACTCACAAATGGATAAAGTTCACAGATTTATTATTTTATTCCCTCCATGTTGAGGTGTTTTTGGATGCCCAGAGTCAGTCGGCCCAAACGTCTGACAATGCCTGCCATTAAGTTCACCTGTCCCTGTAGGCTCTTAAATGGGTCAAAAGAAAATCCAGCAAAAATGTAAAAAAAATCCAAGATTACTTTGGGGTTTTGAGCCCCATATGAGACAGATGCAATGTTGCCTCTTCTGACTTGGTGAGTAGTAACTGCAGTGTTATTGTGACCCTTTTATTTTTCTCCACTGCGACCTCCTCAAATCATCAAAGAGATTGTGAAAGTTGAATAAATTAGATTTTGAACATAAATGGAACACCAATAATAATAATAATTATCTGCTATGTAAAGATAAACTATGTGCCCTACTGGCGTCCTGAACAGAGAACTATGTCACAAACCTGTGTGTGTTGTAATCCAGTTGTTAATAATTGTTTCTACATGGTGGCAGGAAACAAATTTATCATATTTTTAGTTTAATAGTAAAATAAAATGTTGTTCAAGAAACTTTTGAGGTTCACAACTTGGGCAGAGATACTGAACACTCGTTTCAAAGCAAGGCACAAAATGGTGGCTGACTCATCCCAGACGTTTTCATCTCAGAACTAATGGTGTGTTAAAATATGGTCCTGAAAACATTTAAGATGAGAAATAGAATAATCTTTACGGACATGCGATCAGTTCCCTGTTTGGTCTGAGTTTCATGAGCACTGTGTTGTTCATATTTCTTTGTCCTGACCCAAAAATGTATGAAGTGCATGATGGAGGCATTTGTTTTTGGACTGAGATGCTGTTGCTCAGGTGCTGTATAACTTGATGATGTATATCTCAGGAAACATTTCAAGACTATATACATAAAATACATATTTAATGGTAGACTGTAATAATGTTGAATGAAGTTAACTTTTTTCTGGAGGTCAACTTAAGTAGTTGGTTATGGTAGGTGTGGAAAATATTGAAAGCTGTTATTTTTAGACACATAGAACACAGTGTGAGTTTAGCTGTTACTTTTCTTGTTTCACATTGGAAGCACAGTCATGTATGTAGTGAAAATTTTAACCAAGTTCAGACCGAGTGTGACTCACTTGTTTAATTTTTAATCGGCTGGCTCATATTCATGGCCATCTGTTGACTGCATGTTTCTCCACGTGTGTTCACACTTGCCCACGAAAGTTGTATACAGTAAAATATTTTGTGCCTGCATGTGTTACTTATTTTATCCTTAACTGCTAGAATAATTTTTGCCTGTGAATCTTTTAGTTTGCATTGAACACCCTCCAAAAACATCTGTTTCTCATCTGTTTCGGTATAACTTCTTCTTAGCAATATGGCCTCACACAGCAAATCTCCTGTTGTTTAGATAGGAATGTAATATTGAGAAAGCTTGGGTGTTTTACCGGTGTTTTTTTTCCACCAAACACTGTTTTCACCATGGCGATAGATTTGATGATAAATGTTTGCAACAAATTGTTCCACAGAAATTACATTAGATGAAAGTGCTTGATAGGAAATGTAGGAAAATAAGAGAAAAAAAGTTGCCTGCCAAACCTGAATGCACATCTCATTTGTTTCTTCATGCAGTCCATGTGTAACTGTATCTCTGCCACACACACACAGTATTGTGATTAAAATGGTGGAAAGCTGAGGGGGATCACTTACTGATTGACATTGTGACTAATACTGTATACTGTGATTGTTTGCTTGGTTGGGCTCAATTCCTCTAGGTCACGCATGACTCTACAATTGAGTCAGGGAATTGCAAGTGATTTTTTGTGGTGAAAAAAGCTTGCATTAGGGGGCTTTTCTTTCCGTTAGCCACTTCAACCCTGCATGTGTACTGAGAACCAGCTGAAACCGTGATCTAACTGACAAAAGCGTAATGGTGGTTGTCATGGGAGGGGGTGTTTCTGCATCACGAAAATGGAAGAACTGTTGAACCACAAGCATCAAAACACTTGCGCTTAGTGGCCCACCTCTCCCACCCATGGGGAACAAATGAGAGGGTCTGTGGGCTGAGAACACCCCCACTGGATTGTTGCTGACTGTTGAAGGTCTGCACTACTGTAACAGGTTCAGGGTGTTATGAACACATGAGGCTATGGATCTATCAGTGTTATAACTTCACAGGTAATTGCGGGACGAATTCTGTAAGCTTGTTCTGTTGGCTTGTTTGTTAAAGGCCGAGACACATCGAGCTGGCAACTGGCTGTCAGTTATTTATTTATTTATTTTTTTTGTTGCGGCTCCAGAGCCACATGTGGCCTTTTTCATCCTTAAGTCACAGGCTCCCTTGTGACTTTGGAAAATAAATAATGAGCATTTAATGAAAAAAAAAACAACGGAACTTATCTGAGCAAAAATCATTTCATGAAGGCGATGAAGTCTGCAAATTCAACTACATATGCTAGTTTTGTGGCTGCACAGGAAATAGTCAGACACAGGAAGCCGTTCACAGATGGAGGACATATAAAAGAATCATTAATTAAGATTTCAGAACATCTATTCTCGGACTTCAAAAGCAAGAACATAAACATGAACTATTTTCAAAAAAAAAACATCATTCATGCCTCACAGACGACAGCTTACGATCCTGTGTGAAAATGAAGGTCAAGTCTTACAGCCCTGATGTGAAAGAAATTGTGTGCTGAGGTTCAGGAGCAAAAATCACATTAACTAGATAAAATAAATATTTTAACTGACTATTATTTTAAAAATATATCCATCCAGTTTCTACCGCTTATCCTGTTAGGGGTCTATCTCAGCATCTTTGGGCAAAGGCGGGGTCACCCCTGGACAAGTCGCCAGTTCATCGCAGGGCTGACATATAGAGACAAACAACCATCCACACCTACGTGCAATTTAGAGTGACCAATTAACCGAACCCCCAGTTTGCATGTTTTTGGACTGTGGGAGGAAGCCGGAGTACCCGAAGAAAATCCACGCAGACACAGGGAGAACATGCAAACTCCACACAGAAACGCCCTGACCCAGGAATCAAACCCAGGACTTTCTTGCTGTGAGGGGACAGTGCTAATCCCTGCACCGCTGTGCCGCCCTTTGCAAACATTATTCATTGAAATAGTCCTTTTTTTATTCAGGTTGACAGCTGACTGCACGCTCCAGTACAGGCGATAAAATGATGACGGCACACAAAAGCAGACAGTATTTTTGGTTTGCTGCAGGTGGATAATTTAAGTTTGGCTTTTTATTTCATAAATACAAGGAGGACTCAAATAGACACTGAATATTTTATTTGAATGTAACCATCAACCCAGCGTCTTTTCTTTCAGAGTTGTTGTTTTAGTTGCATGCAGAAATACAATTTAGTTTTCTCTGTAGCAGTTCATTGACTTGATAAATGCAACACACTATAGTTTCTTGGGAAAGCGTAATGATTGAGCGAGTTGTGATGGCTAGACGACGGGGTCAGAGCATCTCCAAAACTGCAGCTCCTGTGGGTTGTTCCCGGTCTACAGTGGTCAGGAGCTATCAAATGTGGTTGAAGGAAGGGAAGGTGGTGAAGCGGGGACAGGGTTCACGGATGCACGTGGGGAGCGAATGTTGACCCGTGTGGTCCGATCCAACAGACGAGCTACTGTTGCTCAAATTGCTGAAGAAGTTGATTATGGTTCAGATAGATAGGTGTCAGAATACACAGTTCATCGAAGCTTGTTGTGTATAGGGGCTGCATGGCCGCAGGCCAGTCACTGTGCCCATGCTGGGCACAGTGGTTTGAGGAGCACAACAATGAGGTTGAGGTGTTGTCTTGGCCTCCAAATTCCCCAGATCTCAATCCAATCGAGCATCTGTGGGATGTGCTGGACAAACAAGTCAGATCCATGGAGGCCCCACCTCGCAACTTAGAGGACTTAAAGGATCTGCTGCTAACATCTTGGTGCTAGATACCACAGCACACCTTCAGGGTCTAGTGGAGTCGATGCCTTGACGGGTCAGGGATGTTTTGGTGGCAAAATGAGGACCAACACAATATTAGGCAGGTGGTCATAATGTTATGCATGATCTGTGTATGCACCAGTTCTTCTGCTGACTCCACGGTGTGTTGCATTGCCCTGATGTGTGTGACATGAGGCGAAGCCTGTTGTGGCCAGATGTTGATGTTGGTTGTCCGGTGAGTCACAGGCCTAACAATGACTGATAAAAATTTCTTTCCCAATATTGACTTTTAAATTAATCAGTACATTAATCGGTGGGACCTGATTGTCTGTCCTGTGCGCAGTCACTCAATTGATGTACAACCCTAAGGGTTTACCTGCAGTGGAATGGCCCAACATGGGTGGCCATGGTTTATCGGGACGTAGATACTACACTTCCCCCTATGTACGAATGTGTGTGAATATTACAGAACATTGTAAAGCACTTTGAGAAGTCAAATAGACTTGAAAGGCACTACTTGATAGAGCGAATTAGCATGGATAGTGAGGAGTTGCTTGGTTTACAACAGTGTCTTGAATGGAATACAAAGATTTAACAGAGGTTTTGTGTGATTAAACCCTCTGCTTGGCTAGTAGAAAAACAGAAGAAACAAAGAAGGGTTATTGTGAAGAACTAACATCTACATCCTGAGGGCAAACTGTCACTTGCATGGCTGGATGACAAACTACCCTATTACATTAACGACATACAGTATAATAAACTGCAGATATGTGTCTTTTTTTCTGGCAGTTGCAATTGGCTTGCAATAAAATTTCAAATCTGGAATCATTACCCTTTCAATTCAAAAAAGCAGGTTAACCTTAGTAACGTTTTCTTAGGGTATGTGGCCTCGTATTGTATGTGGTCCCTTCAGTAACAGTACCTGGTTTTGCCACAAGATAATATTGAAAAACAACAATGACAGGATCCATAATGAACAATTTTGAGAAATGCACTTTTTTTTACTTATTTACCCGGCGTTAGATGGGTCAATTGGTATCATTTCTATGTCTGTAAATATGAAGTTATTAACAACAGGTGGTTAATTTAGCTGAAATGAAAAGAGGGTTCCTGTGCTGGACTATTTCTTGGTGTGGAACAGCTGTAGTGTCAGGGAACATTTTCACCTCACAATAGTGGTCTAGCTGTTTCCACTGTTTCACGTCTTTGTGCTAAGCTAAGCTGGAGCCTTGTGTAATATAGAAAACTGCAAATTGTACCAATCTTCTCACAGAATTTTACAATATTCAAAATGTAATATTCAATTGTTTTTGACCACAAAAGAAATGGAGCTTCTTTGTACAGTCCTACTGTGGTCCAGTGGTTTGAGAAAAACCCTTATGTTGCCAGAGATCTGTCTGATCAGCAACATTTTAACAATCCCATATTGTGTCACAGCAGCAACTCAACCAAAAGTAAAGCAATAACGCACCAGACAGAACTGTTTCTCTGCTCATTAGTACGGAGAGAAAGAGAGAAGAGGGTGCGCGATTGTGAATATGTACAGTACATTATGTACCAAGATGGCTTTTGATTTGATTTGAATAGCATTCTTTCCCTCACTGGAACCTCCCTCTCCTGTGTACAGAGGGGCCTTACTTCCTCCTCTGAAAGCCTTTCCATTTCCTCTCCGTCTGAGGCGTAGTTAAACTTTAAAAGAAAAAACTAGTCAGACTTGGCTCTAAACTCAACATTCTTCTTACAATGAAAACGCATTTGTGTTTGTGTTTTGTAGACAGCACACATTAAGGTGTAACAGGTGTTACTTACTTTTACCTGCCCAACCGGTTCCCAGCATACTCTATGTTTTCTTTGCACTTGGTGTATATTTTAGGTCTCGGAAAACATCCAGCGCACTACTGAAGTTGTTTTTTTTGCAAAGAGAACATCCAGCCAGACATCTTCTCGCTGATGCAATACCATGAGAAATGTATTTAAAAACATGTCAGTGCTTCTAAAAGCTAGCAACAGAAGGGGTTACTGATATTTTGTGGAGCAGACACATCTCTCAGAATACACAAAGATCTGTCAGACTTCACACACACTCAAGTAATGACAATAAAAATAGACTGCGTGAGTTGACTTTAAGAAATGTTCTATTTCCTTTCACAATGTTCTATTGTCAATTGAGGTCACCCACAACAGCCAGACGCTGCAGTGTTGGCGTTCTTCGACAAAACCTGCGCAATGAGGCCCAGTCATGTGAGGTAAAGCAGAAATAGGCGACGGAACAAAAACAATCTCACTAAATGTTGGTGGAGGAGCGCATCACAAAAGCAGAAGTATAGAAACTTATGACATTTTGCCATATGAAAAAATGTTTTCCTATCTGTCTCTATGCTCATGCAGAATGTGTTTTCAATGAACAGTTCACTGTTGTTATGGCTTGATTCAATTATGTATTACTGTTTTCATTTCACCTGCTCAGAACATATCCAGGTCAAATTTGACAATCAGTCTGCATGATCCTGATCACAGATATGTCTGCTTTATTCAATAATACAGGAGCAGAGAAACCGTTGAAAAACAATAGTCAGCAACTAAAACTAAAAACACATATTAATCAAAGCAGCATTTTTGTTGACACAGTTTCTTTCAGCAATGTTTTACATGTTTATTTCACCTTCTGAGGGCTCCATGCCCTCTATTGTGCTTTACTGATGTGGTGCTGCCACCTGCTGTTCAAAGATTGTAGAACAGGTTCAGAGAACAACTGAGTTCTGCAGTATTTGTGAGAAGACTTGGAGGTTTTCCACGTTTCCCACTTGCTGGATTGCTCACCTACATTGCACACACAGCTCAAAGACAAAAACACAGACCTGAGAAATGCGTCTTCTCACACTTCTCCCCCTGTGTCAAGGTCGTCAGTTGATAATTTGAAAACATAGAAAGAAACCAAGAAATAAACAAAACAAACTGTCCAAGACACCTACCGTTTTCACACAAATATAATAAAAATAAAATACACACTCACCATCAGCCTGTTTAATATCCTCAAAAACATTCAACAAAACAAACATACATCACTGTAGCTGAACTGGGTCTCAATTGTTACAAAACCTGGTGTCAAATAGCTGCTTCCTGCTGCATATAATGAGGCCAGCATCGTTGTGAATTGGCTTAAGAGCTCATATTGACTTTTTATTGACATGAGTTTTAAATAAGAAAGACTTACAGTGACGCTTTGATGGAATCTGACCCAGGGACACAACTGCGTGCTTGTCTATACACACGAGTGATTTCAAAGACAACAAAGGAAGCATTTTAAACATGTCAATGAGAAGTGGCTCACCTTATATATGTCCTTATGCCCACTATTCTGTTCAACATATATCTAAACACTTTTTTTGGTGCGCAAGGATGTACCTATGTTAATAAGAACATTTATATTGAAGTGGTCCCTATGTGGTGTGAATATGCAGAGCCTACTTTTTATAACCAAACATTCTGACCGGCTGAGCACAGATAAATGGCCTGCAATCAGACTCTGACTGGAAGTGACGGGATCGATGAGACCTCAGCAGTTTGAGCCAAGACATTGTTGAAATGGATCCTTTCTTCAGCATTAATTTGGATATAACTCCATTATCGTGTAGCCCCTTGTTTGCAGTGCCCTCTGGTGTAAAATGACTTACTCGTAACAAGGCTGTGCTAAATCTAAACAACCCCCCCACCCCAAAAAAACCCCAAAAAACCATTCATTTTTCTGCAGCGTGAAACCAGTTAAAATTCTTACTATCATGGAAAGCTGTGAGACCATCTTGTGGTGAGTTGATGAAGAGTGATAAGAGCTTTTATATTACACATCCGAATAAAAATTTATTTTCATAATAAGGAAGCTGTGGCATACAAAGTTACATCACAGCAGTTATATATATATATATGAGGTAAAAATGTAAATTTATGTATAAAACATAGATGAAACCTATTAGAAATTGGAACAATTTATATTTACATATGTCTATCCCATAGAAATATGTATGTCTAATGCATATATTTTCAGATATATTTTCAGTATTTAGTTAACAGTACACTCCACATGGCTCTGACTTATACATAAAGTACATGGTTGCAACATTTTAACCTATATAAAAATCATCATATATTCATTTGGTATTTGGAATATATTTTACTGTGGGGATTTTTTTTTAATGAACTTAAGTATTTACATATCCAGAGAACGAATGTATGTGATATTAGTATACTGCCCGATATATAACACACATTATATGGCAATATCACTTTTGATTTGGGACTTATATTCCATTTTCTACATTTACAAATGTGAAGCCTATCCCAGCATCACTTTGCAAAGGAGGAGTACACCACCTTCGGACAGGTTCAGCACAGGGAAGACATATAGAAACAAACGTCACACAATAATCACACCTATTGGCACTTTAGAGTAACAAATTAACCTTTTGCATGCTTTTGGATTGTGGAAAGAAGCCAGAGCAGCTGGAGGGGCACCTATTCTGTCATGAGGAGAACATGCAAAGAAAGACCCCTAAATCCCAGCCAGGAACTGAATTACTCTGTTAACTGCTTTGTGGCTGTACTGCCAACTAACATGCTCTCTGTGACTGTAGTTGTCATTCTTTCCACATTCGTCATCTGACAAAATCACAAAGTTTCCTGAATATCTAGTCATGAGCCAGAGCGCTAAATTTAAATTTTGACCTTATACATTATAAATGATCACCAAATTTATCACAATTCATAAATATTTCAACCTTAATGAATCATCAGCACAGTGTGTATTAACACTAGTGGACTGTCCAACCAACAAAGTGCCTTGTCAGATCTTTGGACATTGATCAATTTTTAAATCGCTGATACTGTCAAAACTCAGTATGCTTATCTGTTTCCCCTTAGTGTGCAATTTGTTAGGTTTCAGTTCGTTAAAAGCGGAGCCAAGAGACGAAGAAAGTTCCAACTAATTTCATTTGTAGATGAAGTTGAAGAGAATTATTTTCAGTGCATCGAGTGGCGTGAGGATGAAATGACTGGCAGGGAGCGTGGTGATCTACATCATCCATGTTGTCTATCTGTCCCTGCCTGAAGCAGGAGTTAGAGGAGAACGACAGTTAGAGGACTGAATAGGTGAAACTTCATCAAATACTCACAAAGATCTTGAACAAACGGGTTTAATAGCTGGACTGAATGGAAATGGAGAACAAGTACAACATTGCCAGCAGCCAGCAAGGGAGCAGCAGAGAGAGGACGAGAGAAAGAACGAGACAAGACAAAGACAAAGACAAAAAAAAAAGAAAATAATAATAAAATGATATACAGAATAAAAATAAAAGCAAAGAACCTGTAGGCATGGGTTAGACTGAGACACAATTAAGTACTTTGTTTAGGTCTCACACCAGAAATGATTCTGACTCCTGCTGCATTTGTTTCTCATTGAGGTAGGTGGCCATTTAAATGTAAGGTTATTTAGGGGGGGAAATGTAGAGAAACAAATGATTTCCTGAACAAACATGAGTAGACTGAGAGGAGTCTCGGTAAGTCATGTTTGGATTTTTCACACAGCAGCCATTTTTACAGGAAATATTTCGGTAAACACAGGTGTTACCAGAGAGGAAAATTAAGGTTCCATTTAAAGCCATTTCCACCAAGCAGTTTGGTTTGATATGCAAGTTTTTGCATTTCCATTGTCAAAAGCTGTGAATGGTGCATGTAAAAAGCAAACCGAACCGTGCCAGTTTTGTCATCCTTCACTTGGGGCACCAACAAGAGCTAAACCGTCCCAAACAGTGGAGGGTAGGCCCACTGTAGTCTGCTGAATAGCCGATAGAGTCATCACCTCCCTGTGAGGCCATCTTTCTCAAACACTTTGCTCTACTATAACAGCCGTATGTCGACAAGAAACAACATGAAATGCTCAATGTTCCTTTTGTTGTTACAGTTTCTTCGTCAGGTTACACAGTGCAATATTTCTACGATGTCACACTACTTACGTAGCTGCCGCACGTCTGTAACGAGCTTACTGCTCCTGAGTATGCTGTACTGAACTGAACTGAAATCCTACTGCTTGGTGTCTCATTCAGGTCAACCTGCGTGTGGGTGCCGCTCTTGTGTCTGTCTGTTACACAGTAAGAGAACAATTACCAATTTCACTGAGTACACCTGCTATTTCACGTGAATATGGCTCTCACGAAAAGGTCTATTGGCTCTCACAACTAAAGGTTTTAAAATGCAAACTTGTTGGAGCTGAGTCATTGCTACAACACACGTCTTGTTCTGACTTTAGCGGAACTGAAACCGGCCACACACTCCGGCAGTTTTGCAGGCGTTTACGTGCACGTGTATCCGCGGTCTTACAGTCTTAAATTTCTCTCACTCACTTGGCTTTTTCTAGTGTCTCTCCAGGCATTCGAATATGCGGGTACACGTATTTGTTTATACGCTGGGCGAGGGCATAGAAGGGTGTCTGAATTGCACGCTTTACAGAGCGCCTCCCCTTCCTGAGCAAACACACTCACGCAGATTACGCAACCTTCTCACCACACATCCACATTTGAACTATTACACAATTTCACAAGTGTCCTCTGTAAACATCTACTGGAAAGAGTTGTTTCAGTCAGGCAGTCGGACAGCGAGTGAATACATGTAGGTGGGAAGGTGTCAGAAGTTGTGAACTGCTTTGACCACTCACACAGCTGCATGACCTTGCGCTTCTAGCGCAGCCTCGTTTGTGGGTCAGACCAGTCTTATACAAGTTATATTTATACAAAATTAATGTACAACAGCAAATAGGTTAATAGAGAAATTGGGATTTGTGCCTGATGTTCAGATGATTTTCTTTTTGATTGAAGGGAGGGAGGTTGAGGGGACCTGACCACAGACTTTGTGAAACAACGTTTATTTTCAGTTAAATGTTCCTGAATTTTACTGTATTTTCCCGTATTTATATTCTCTATAAAAATGTTTGTAACTTGATACCTCATAAAATGAATAACAATTCCCCATTTTATTACAAGAAAATACACATTTTCAATATTATGAATACTATAAATTTCTGAAAATCATGACACAATTAACCGCTGTATTATCTTTCTGTGCTGAAAACCCCCCCTGAAGAGAGCAGTTAAAAATGTGACAAAAAACATAACAGTATATTTGGTTGAATCTAGATAAATATTTATGGTGGCATACAGTATATGATTTGCTGATTATATCCCAATTTAACCTCAAAAAATACATTACTGTGGTACATCAAGTAGAAATATTGAAAGGTGTGATTAGAAATAGTAACTTTTTTTTTTAAATCTGTGTTAGCAAAAACTTTTAACAAAGCAGATTTTAACAAAGTTTTTGTTAAACTTTTAACAAAAAACTGTGTTATAAAGTGCAAACTGCAATAGTGGAAGTTGTCAATACTACACAGACATTTAGCAGGAAAAACAGCCACCAGCAGTAGAGAGTAAACAAAGTTCGCTGCAGGGACGGTGATCAGCAGCTGGTCGCACTCGATTTGTTACCAATACTGTCCTGCAGGCCTTGGTATATATATTTTCTGATAAGACTTCTAATTAGATGGGGTGGCATTTTTTGGAGTGGCAGATGCCCACCTCACAGCTACACCTCTAGACCCACCCCTGGTTTTATATATCCCTAAAACCATGTTGTAAAGCAGGATTTTAAGGTGGAGCTAAATTTAACAGAGTATACAGAAGCTCTGCAACTAAATATTTTTATTATGGATGAATGTTTCGTTGCGTTTCGTTTCGTTTTCTGCCGCTTATCAGTGTCTGGGTCGCGGGGGCAACAGCCTCAGCAGGGACATCCAGACGCTCCTCCCCAGGGAGACGTCCAGGAGGCATCCTGACCAGATGCCCGAACCACCTCAACTGGCTCCTCTCAACGCGGAGGAGCGGTGGCTTTACTCTGAGCTCCTCCCGGATGTCCGAGCTCCTCACCCTATCTCTAAAGCTGAGCCCAGCCACCCTGCGAAGGAAGCTCATTTCGGCCGCTTGTATTCGCGATCTCATTCTTTCGGTCACTACCCAGAGCTCATGACCATAGGTGAGAGTTGGGATGTAGATTGACCTGTAAATTGAAAGCTTTGCCTTCTGGCTCAGCTCTCTCTTCACTACAACAGATCGCTTCAGCGTCCGCATCACTGTCAACGCTGCTCCAATCTGTCTGTCAATCTCCTGCTCCATTTTCCCCTCACTCGTGAACAAGACCCCGAGATACTTGAACTCCTCCACTTGGGGAAGCGACTCTCCCCCGACCCAGAGTGGGCAATCCACCCTTTTCCGGCTAAGAACCATGGCCTCAGATTTAGAGGTGCTGATTCTCATCCCCCCGCCGCGACACTCGGCTGCAAACCGTCCCAGTGAGAGCTGGAGGTCACTGTTCGATGAGGCCAACAGGACCACATCATCTGCAAAAAGCAGAGACGGAATCCAGAGGCCACCGAACCCGACTCCTCCCGCCGCTTGGCTGCGCTTAGAAATTCTGTCCATGAAAATTATGAACAGAACCGGTGACAAAAGACAGCCTTGACCAACCCTGACTGGGAACGGGTCGGACTTACTGCCGGCAATGCGAACCAAGCTCTGACTCCGACAATACAGAGATTGAATAGCCCGTAACAAAAGGCCATCTACCCCATACTCCCGGAGCACCCCCCACAGGATACCTTGGGGGACACGGTCATAAGCCTTCGCCAGATCCACAAAACACATGTGGACTGGTTGGGCAAACTCCCATGCCCCCTCCAGTACCCTCGTGAGGGTATAGAGCTGGTCCAGTGTTCCACGGCCAGGACAAAAACCACATTGCTCCTCTTGAACCCGAGGTTCAACTAGCAGCCGCACTCTCCTCTCCAGCACCCTGGAGTAGACCTTCCCAGGGAGACTGAGGAGTGTGATCCCCCGTTAGTTGGAACACACCCTCTGGTCCCCCTTCTGGAAAAGGGGGACAACCACACCTGTCTGCCACTCCAAAGGCACAGTCCCCGATGTCCACGCAATGTTGCAGAGGCGTGTCAACCATGACAGCCCTACAACATCCAGAGCCTTCAGGAGCTCGGGACGGATCTCATCAACCCCCGGGGCGCTGCCGCTGCGGAGTTGTTTGACAGCCCCGGCGACCTCGACCCCAGTGATGGGAGAGCCCAGCCCAAAGTCCTCCGGCTCTGCCTCTTCTTCAGAAGGCGTGTTGGTGGGATTGAGGAGATCTTCGAAGTCAGTTTGCCAGAATTTCTTTGGCGCCGACTGGAAGTCTTGTTCCATGGCCTCACCAAACTCCTCCCACACCCGGGTTTTTGCCTCAGTGACCACCCGAGCCGCAGATCGCTTGGC
>KV751316.1:3076597-3090978 GCA_001698575.1 Mola mola
TTACCGCCACGACTAGCACCAGCGACCTTGCTACTACAGCTCCGAGCAGCCGCCTCGACAATGGCAGCGCGGAACGTGGCCCACTCAGATTCCATGCTCCCCACTACCTCCGGGATGTGGTTGAAGCTCCTCCGGAGGTGGGAGTTGAAGACCATTTTCACAGGGTCCTCAGCCAGACGTTCCCAGCAGACCCTCACTATTCGCTTGGGCCTACCTGGTCTGTCCGGCTTCTTCCCCCGCCACCTGATCCAACTCACCACCAGGTGGTGATCAGTTGACAGCTCTGCTCCTCTCTTTACCCGAGTGTCCATCACATACGGTCGCAGATCAGATGATGCGACTACAAAGTCAATTGCGATATCTACCACTACCGTCCTCTTATTCCGCTTGTTGACCACCACGATAACCGGTTGATTAGCCACCCTCATCTTATAGGTCTGGATCTGGAAGTTCCACATGATCTTGGCTCGGTCGTTCTCGATCACTTTTGGAGGGGTTGTCCACTTTGATCCTTGAGTTTCCAGCCCATATTCGGCACAGATGTTTCTGTATACTATGCCGGCCACTTGGTTGTGATGCTCCAAGTATGCCTTACCTGCCTGCATCAGCACATAATAGCAGGGTTGCTATTATGTGCTGCACTGTCTCAGGGGCATCTTTGCACACTCTGCACCTTGGGTCCTGTCTGGTGTGGTAGACCCCGGCCTTTATCGATCTTGTGTTCAAGGCCTGTTCTTGTGCTGCCATGATCAGTGCCTCTGTGCTGTCCTTGGAACCAGCCTTCTCCAGCCACTATTATGTTTTCTTGATATCAGCCACTTCCTCTGTCTGTCGGTGGTACATCTTGTGCAGGGGCTTGTCCTTCCATGATGGTCTCTCTTCTTTTTCCTTCTCCTCACTGGGTTTCTGCTGCCTGAGGCATTCACTTAGCAGGTCATCATTGGGGGCCATCTAGGTGATGTATTCTTGAATCTTGGTTGTTTCATCTTGGATAGTTGCTCTGATTCTCACTAATCACCGGCCTCCTTCTTTTCACTTAGTGTACAGCCTGAGGATGCTGGTCTTCGGGTGAAACCCTCCATACATGGGGAGGAGCTTCCTTGTCTTGATATCTGTGGCTTCTATGTCCTACCTTGGCCAGGTTATTATACCAGCAGGGTATCTGATGATGGACAGGGGATAGGTGTTTATGGCTCGGATCTTGTTTTGACCATTCAGCTGACTTCTCAGGACCTGCCTTACTCTGTGTAGGTATTTGGCTGTGGCTGACTTCTTGGTGGCCTCTTCATGATTCCCATTTGCCTGCGGGATCCCAAGGTATTTGTAGCTTTCCTGAACATCGACTATGTTGTCTTCTGGTAATTCAACCCCTTCAAGTTGTGATCATCTTGCCTCTCTTTGATATCAATCGTCTACACTTGTCTAGCCTGTGTCTAGCCTTGTCCTGGTGATGTGGATCAGTGAATCGATGTCTCGCTCACTCTTTGCATACAGCTTGAAGTCATTCATGTAGAGGAGGTGGCTGACCGTTGTTCCATTTCTGAATCGTTTTCCGAGGCCACTCTTTTTGATGATCTGGCTGATGGGGCTCAGGCCAGTGCAGAACAGCAGGGGGGATAGATGCCCTATCCCCCCTTGCCAATTGCCCAAGTTAGCGTCCTTGGTGATGCTAACTTGGGCAATTGGCCTTGAATTGGTTTCCAGTGTAGTTTTCCACAGCCCCATCGAGTTCTTGATGAAGGCTCTTAGTGTCATTTGGATCTTGTATAGCTCCAAGCACTCCAGTATCCATGTATGTGACATTTAGTTGTAGGCTTTCTTGTAGGCAATCCAGGCAGTGAACAGGTTGGTTTTCCTGTCCACCACTAGCTGGTGTTTGGCTCCTCTGGTGTCACTACCAACTTTCTGGGCTTTGCTCATGTATTGAGCCACATGCCTACTCATCTTGGTCGCAATGATGCCGGACAGGAGCTTCCATGTCGTGCAGAGGCAGGTTATTGGCCAGTAGTTGGATGGAATCCTCCCTTTCTGGGGGTCCTTCATGATCAGGACTGTCTGACCTTGGGTCAACGACTCTGGGTGGGTCCCATCCTCTAGCATGCTGGTTGATCTGAGCTGCCAGGCGTTCATGAAAAAATGCAAATTATCTGTCTCACAGGACCTGACATTATTTTTTTTAGGTAACTAACTAAGCACATTTCTTTTTATACCTAAATGTGCACAAATGAACGTACGTTTGAATTAAAATTCCATTGAACAGTTACCTTTAACCAAACCATTCACAGCACATTATCAGCTAAAGCCACATGTTTTTTCCACTGTCAAGTAATTATGTTCCCTTGGATGCAGTGGCACTATATAGATAGGTTTTTGAAACATGAATGAGATGCGTGAGACAACCCTGCACCAGCAATAGCTCTAAAGAATGTGGTGATGAAATAAAACCCTAAATCCATTAAATTTGGATTCATAATGGCAGGCAGTGATGCTGAGCTGAAAGCACAATGATGAAATCTTGTCACAGCCCAGGTTGTTCTACAGAAATATTTTAATAATCAAATTGGGGCCTTGTGTTAGAATAGGCTGAAAAGCCCTGCACAGCATGATCAATGGTCTCATTTTTATATGAACTATATCTGTTGGATTGGGCTATTATCAGGCTGATATTGTATATTCTGCATCCAGGAGAACAAGACCATAGCTCCATGTCCGTTGCACAATTCTTCGGTTTTGTGTTACGTCTAAAGTGTATGTTTTGTTACAAGACTGGGTCATAACTTTCTATATATGGCAAAGCTGCATACAGTGTATATGTGATAATATGGCTAATTTCTTACATAAATGAATGCTAATGCTTTTGTTGTGAATCTTGAACACATTGATTTTACATTTTCATGTGAAATGTTATGAAGATCCTTGTAATGTTTGTTTTTAGCAGATGGGAACATGTAATTTTTTTCTACACATATCTTTATTTTTCTGATTTTTAAGATCAGTAACAACATGTATTGGTAGTAGAGTGCCACAAAATCACAAATACTTGTCATATTTGTTAATTTCTGGGGCGCTGTGCCCCTCTTAATCGTTCCTTCACAAGCACAGAATGACTTCCCTCAGGGAGCCCAACTCTCTGATGAAAATCATGGTTTTGACCTTGTTAACTAGTCCATGTGGTGTTTTTTATGTACTACAACACACATAATAACCAAACAATATGACATCATGACTGAGGATTTCTGCTTTTTATTCTGCAATCTGCCAATGACAGCCTGCAACAAAATAAATTCTGTTAGCTTGGGTCCTCTTCAAAGAAAACCTAAGGAACCAATCCTGATGACTTGCTGGGGTAGGGCATAATGTTACAGAAACAAAACTTACCATTCTGATGCATCAGCTCTTGCAAGTAGGGCATCTTCTTCCTGAGAATCTGGCTCAAACATGTATGGATGAATTAATCCAATGTTAGAACTTGGCACTGTGAAGTGTATAGTAGAATAATTTAAAAGTTGGAAATTGACTGGCTGCCAGTGAGGGGCAGTGTGGTAAGCAGGTGGAATGAAAGTTGCACATTTATAGATTTCCAAAACCTCGATAAGGGATAAGATGTAGATGTAGATACAAGAAAGCTACAGAGGGACATTTTTGTCACTATGTATTACTAATATGTACTATTAACAAAACAGAAATTAGTTTTAAGCCATTAATCAATTGCTCAAGCAGGCATAATGACAGCAGAATTATAAATATGCTGAATATGCTATTGTGAGCAAACACTAGAAGAGAAAAGAAAAAAATACCTGAAAAACTGGGTGTCTTTTACATGTTTTAATTTAAGGACATAAACGGACTGTGGTACTGCAGTTTTTATTGCCATTACCAATGACACTTGGTCATTATATTGAACAAATGGTGTTGTAGAATTTTAATAATTACAGTAATGTTGTTAAATTAAATAACATATAGAATTTTTTATGGTTTGAAAACCATCAAACCAGTCCACAACATGAAGAGAACTGCTGCAGGTTCTTGTCAGTCGAGTATTTGGCTAGGAGTCAGTCCGCACTTCGGGTGCTTCAGGGACCTCTCTACAGCTTTATTTACTGCCACTACCACTTTATTTACTACCTCAAATATTGTACGTGGACATCTTCTCAACCCCCTTCAATTGATGCAAGCATCAACCTTTGAAACCTTCCCTACAGGGATTTTACTCATCTATACTGGCGTGTGGGAGGCTGGAGGGACAACAGGCCATAAATTGGGCCATGTATTATCGCTCATTGCAAAATTCCAACCAATGATTGCAATACAGTACACCAGCATCCGCACAACAACCATCACATAATATCAACCAAGAATTTTCAAGAAGTTATTCAGAAGTTGCTACACAGCAGACCATTAACTCCTACCTTGTTGTTTTGTTCGCATTTTTTCATGTTTATTTTATGCTTTATAGAAGTTGTATTATAGCCTGCTGTATGGCGCTGTGCTTGGATACAATTAAACATCCTGCTGAGATATTATTCTTATATAAATGGGCCAAATGCAGGTTGAATGTGGCTTTTTCATTCTGCATTATTAGTGAAGTGGTTTAAATGATCCACATGATATCTACTTTTAGCTCATTATCTGCAACAAGTGTGGCTGCCCCCTCCAGGAATTGCCACCTTACCGTGATGGAGGGGTTTGGGTGCCCTAATGATCCTAGGAGCCCGAGAGCAGGTGTGGGCTTATTAATAGCTCCCCGGTTCTCAGCTAATGTGTTGGAGTTTACCCTGGTGGACGAAAGGGTTGCTTCCCTGCGGCTTCGGGTTGGGGAACGGGTCCTGACTGTGGTTTGCGCCTATGCGCCAAATAGCAGTTCAGAGTACCCACCCTTTTTTAAGTCCTTGGAAAAAGTACTGGAGAGTGCCCCTACTGGGGACTCCATCATCCTACTAGGAAACTTCAACGCTCATGTGGGCAATGACAGCAAGACCTGGAGGGGTATGATCGGGAGGAATGGCCTGCCCGATCTGAACCCGAGTGGTGTTCAGTTATTGGATTTCTGCGCTAGACACAGTTTGTCCATAACTAACACCGTGTTCAACCATAAGAGTGTCCATAAGTGCACTTGGCACCAGGACACCCTAGGTCGACAGTCATTGATTGACTTTGTAGTCGTATCATCTGATCTGCAACCGTATGTGCTGGACACTCGGGTAAAGAGAGGAGCAGAGCTGTCAACAGATCACCACCTGGTGGTGAATTGGATCAGGTGGCGGGGGAGAAGGCTGAATAGACCAGGCAGGCCCAAGTGAATAGTGAGGGTCTGCTGGGAACGTCTGGCTGAGGACCCTGTGAAAATGGTCTTCAACTCCCACCTCCGGAGGAGCTTCAACCACATCCCGGAGGTAGTGGGGAGCATGGAATCTGAGTGGGCCATGTTCTGCGCTGCCATTGTCGAGGCGGCTGCTCGAAGCTGTCGTAGCAAGGTCGCTGGTGCTAGTCGTGGCGGTAATCCCAGGACCCGCTGGTGGACACCAGAGGGAAGTGATCTGCGGCTCGGGTGGTCAGTGAGACAAAAACCCGGGTGTGAGAGGAGTTTGGAGAGGCCATGGAACAAGTCGGCGCCAAAGAAATTCTGGCAAACTGTTCGGCGGCTCAGGAGGGGAAAGCAGAACCCCATCCACACGGTCTTCAGTGTGGGAGGGGAGTTGCTAACCTCAACTGAGTCTATAGTTCGGCGGTGGAAGGAATACTTCGACGATCCCCTCAATCCCACCAACACGCATTCCGAGGAGGAGGCAGAGCCGGAGGACTGTGGGCTGGGCTCTCTCATCACTGGGGTCGAGGTCGCTGGGGCTGTCAAACAACTCCGCAGCGGCAGCGCCCAGGGGGTGGATGAGATCCGTCCTGAGCTCCTGAACGCTCTGGATGTTGTAGGGTTGTCATGGTTAACACGCCTCTGCAACATTACATGGACATCGGGGATTGTGCCTTTGGAGTGGCAGACAGGTGTGGTGGTTCCCCTTTTCAAGATGGGGGACCAGAAAGTGTGTTCCAACTACAGGGGATCACACTCCTCAGCCTCCCTGGGAAGGTCTATTCCAGGGTGCTGGAGAGGAGAGTCCGTCTGCTAGGTGAACCTCGGATTCAAGAGGAGCAGTGGTTTTTGTCCTGGCCTTGGAACACTGGACCAGCTCTATACCCTCGTGACGGTACTGGAGGGGGCATGGGAGTCTGGCCAACCAGTCCACATGTGTTTTGTAGATTTGGAGAAGGCTTATGACCGTGTCCCTCAAAGTGTCCTGTGGGGGGTGCTCCGGGAGTATGGGGTAGATGGCATTTTGTTACCGGCCATTCGATCTGTGTATTGTCGGAGCCAGAGCTTGGTTCGGATTGCTGACAGCAAGTCAGACCCGTTCCCAGTCAGGGTTGGTCTCTGCCAAGGCTGCCCTTTGTCACCGGTTTTGTTCATGGACAGAATTTCTAGGAGCAGCCAAGCAGCGGAGGGAATCAAGTTCGGTGGCCTCCGGATTCCGTCTCTGCTATTTGCAGATGACGTGGTCCTGTTGGCCTCATCAGACAGGGACCTCCAGCTCACACTGGGACGGTTTGCAGCCAAGTGTGAAGCAGCGGGGATGATGATCAGCACCTCTAAATCTGAGGCCATGGCTCTCAGGCGGAAGGGGGTGGATTGCCCACTCTGGGTCGGGGGAGAGTCGCTTCCCCAAGTGGAGGAGTTCAAGTATCTCGGGGTCTTGTTCATGAATGAAGGGAAAATGGAGCGGGAGATTGACAGACGGATTGAGGCAGCGTCGGCAGTGATGTGGACGCTGAAGCGATCTGGTGAAGAGGGAGCTGAGCCAGAAGGCAAAGCTTTCAATTTACAGGTCAATCTACATCCCAACTCTCACCTATGGTCATGAGCTCTGGGTAGTGACCGAAAGAATGAGATCGCGAATACAAGCGGCCGAAATGAGCTTCCTTCGCAGGTTGGCTGGGCTCAGCCTTAGAGATAGGGTGAGGAGCTTGGACATCTGTGAGGAGCTCAGAGTAGAGCCGTTGCTCCACTGCGTTGAGAGGAGCCAGTTGAAGTAGTTTGGGCATCTGGTCAGGATGCCTCCTGGACGTCTCCCTGGGGAGGTGTTTCGGGCATGCCCATCCGGGAGGAGAGCCCGGAGCAGACCAAGGACACGCTGGAGAGATTATATCTCTCAGCTGGCTTGGGAATGTCTTGGTGTCCCCCCGGAGGAGTTGGTGGAAGTGGCCGGGGAGAGGAACGTCTGGATCTCCTTGGTCAGGCTGTTGCTGCTGTGTCTCTTGTGTGTTTATCCACTCTACTTGTATATTTATAGGGAGATGTTTCATTTTCCACTGTAATCTTGAAGTGTGCGTCCATGTGTGTAGGTAGGTTTCTGCTCACATCTTAAAAGTCTGCCTCTGTGTGTGTAGGTTTTTGTGCCTTCTGGGTTTAAGTTAGTCTGGATCTGTGTGTTTGCATCCTCATGCTTCCGATGATGCGTGCGTGGGCTAATGTGTTCATGGGTGTATCTCTACAGAAAGCAGAATATCTCTATTTTAGGTTTGCACGTTGACAAAGCAGTAGGCTGCTGAAATAGTGTGCTACCAGCCGAGCTGGGGTTCTGTAAGTTCATGATTGTGGATGTGTGTGGGCGATAGGGAAGAGAAGGTGATGAAGACTTAACGTGCATTCTTAACTTAAGGCATTAAGGGAAATAAAAGTTGCAGCACAGCAAGTAATGCTGAAGGAAATACAAAAATATAGATTAAATCACACATCAGTTGCTAAGGCAATGAAATTTTAAAGTGATAAAGTAGAGAAAAAGCACGGTATGTTGTCAAATGGTCACTTGTTGTATTAATCTATCATACATCCTGCAGACAAGAAGGCAATCAGTGCTTCCAGCATTGTAGCTTGTGGCAGTTTGAGATCAAGAATTTTCCAAAACCTTTGTTGATGAAGGAATTTCAGGGACTTTTATAAAGCGTCTGTGTTGTTGCAAGGTTATGCCCCCTCAAAGCTTAAAAAAATATAATTAAGAAACAGGTGACAATCTGAGCCAATGTTAATATTTACTGTCAAAAAAACACATGAAGAGAACAAAATAAATTGGTGAATTAACCTCTAAAACGTATTGCATTTGTAGCAAAACCACACAACAGCATTGTTTTTGAAAAATACCAGTAACACATTAGACGTTACATTGAGCGACAGTGATACACTGGCTGCACAATAAGTATGGGCACTGTATTTTGTTTTCTTGATTTGAGCAAAATGAGTAAGTAAATGAATTGTAAATCGAAATGAATTAATTGATTATTAAAATAATCGTTAATTGCAGCTCTACTGCAGGTGGGACTTCAGGGAGAGGTTAAGACAGGCCAGATGACTGGGCAACCACAACAACAGTTGCAGATCTACGAATTTGTCATACCTCATTTGTTTTTGCCATATTGTTTTCAGTACAGTGTTTGTAGTGTTAGGAGTAATGACTTACAAAAAGACTAAGTAACACTAATGTAGATATTTACCAGTAACACATTTTTCTTGGCTTCATTGTATTTAATATATCACATGACAAGTGACCAGCCTAAATTGTTATTGCTTTTTCTAATTAAGCCACATCATATCACATCTACCTGTTGATAGCTGTGCCTGATTCCACAGTTGTGGAGGCTTAAAATAACCACTGCATACAACAATGGGCCACATATCCACCCCCTTCTGGATATGTAATGTGGTGAAATAACAAAATCTTATATATAGATTGATAGATGGATAGATGTACTTGATCACAATCTGTGAAATTACTTTGTTACAGCAGCAATAAAAACAGTCTAAAACCAAGAATAAGGGATAAGGAAATAAGGAAATCATAAGGATATATTGGGTACATACAAGTATGTATGTAAAAATATGTGTGACACAAGTAATACTAGTAATAATCATCTGCTCCTGTAAAACATGACACTTAATTCCATGCTTTTAGTCGTACTTCATTATTTATTTTAGCGAAATTAACGGAAAAGTAGAAAGCACATCTCTGCACAGACAGTGCAAGAAATTCATTATTTTCAAATACATTTAATATATCGTTTTGAATGTAACTTTGCCAATCTTGTTTTTTTGATATTTAATCTCACTTGTCTGTTACTGGTCACAACTCAGAATGAACATTACAGTCACATAATTGATTGTGTCAAAATGGCCACATACAGTGCTTCACACCTCATTAAGCTTCAACTCAAGTCTTAATCAGTAGGACAAGCAGCTAAAACGCAGCTCTGACATGGTTTGGTCTGACCAACATTAAAGCAGACATCCAGAGGTAAACCTGATGCACCAAAATGTGCTCTGAAAGCAGGTTCCTTTCAGTGGCAAACAGCTAAAAACACATCATCCTCTGAATTTATTCCACCTAATTTCACTGTTGCAAATATTAGAATTTTAGAGCCAGGAGTGGTTTCCCCTTCAGTAGAAGGTGGGA
This sequence comes from Mola mola, assembly GCA_001698575.1. Classification (NCBI taxonomy): domain Eukaryota; kingdom Metazoa; phylum Chordata; class Actinopteri; order Tetraodontiformes; family Molidae; genus Mola; species Mola mola. The sequence continues at coordinate 3,086,092 of KV751316.1, forward strand.
ACCCTGTTAACTGCTGACGAAAGAGCTCAATTTAACAGCCGAGCCAGAACGCTTGCAAATGAAGCACTGAATAGGCTGCATTAGGGTTTAATTTGTACCCCTGTTTGACCAAACTCTGGCAACGGTCCCCCACCGTAATTGATTTTACAACCTCAGCCTGAAAGGAAAAAAACTGGGAGAGCAGTTTACATGAGCCTGTGGTGATTGTCTTTGTTTCCCATATGTGACACAGAACAGACAAATAGAGTTTAGAATTCGATGTACAAGCAGTTGATTTAGTAGTAGAAGTGATCTGTTGGCTGGAATAACCGACTTTCACTGAATGCATTTGCAGGTAACAGCTGCTACAGCCCTGAAGCTTCTTTTATGTTGGTGTGCACGTTTTTCCTTAGCTCACATAAAAGAAAAGGAAATAAAGAAGTCCAAAAGCAAACTGCATATATTATCTACCAAAGAAAAAAATAAAAATCAGCTGGTTATGGATCAAACCACATTTATTTCTACAGGGATTGCTGTAACATTGTACCACCGATACTGCAGGTTCACACCCTGCAACATTTTATCAAACCGGATGTATCATCTGCAGTTACCCTGCAGGGCTTTAACTCATAGTGTCTCAGTTGCCTCCCAAAGGTTCCTAAATTCCTCGACGGGTTGAGTTTTCCTCCACTCCCTTCTTCTGGCTTGCTGCTCATGCTGCGTTCATATCCCCAGTGTTGTTGCCTCATGTGTCTCTCAGGGCGTCTGCAGCATCTCACTTCCAGGCTGTAGAAAGACACACACACACACATACACACTGTCTGTCATTGCTGCTCTGACTGATTGTCTGTTTTGCTGCAATTTCCCTGCACCAGGTTGGTCATCAGAACACTGAGCATCTTGTGAGATCTTGTGAATCTTGATTTAATCAGACAGCCTACATAAACTGTATCATCCTCAAAGGATTTCTCGAGGAAACTTCCATCTGTTAGCTGCTTGACTACAGTGAACTTTTTTCACTCCTCGTATACAATTCAGGTTTTTCTGTGATTACGTGAATCCCTTGAAACTGACATTCATTGACTGATTCATTCGTTGTTTTTGTCTTTATGTAATTTTAGTTTTCCAATTCACTGCAGATAATCTACTGCAGATGTTTAAAAAAATAGCTGCAGATGTTTAAAAAAATAATCCCTCATCTTAAACGAACAGTAATGCAATAGAGGTAGCATTAACCTTTGCATACCTGGCCATATGATAGCTGGGCCTGCTGTTTCCGCTATGAGATCTGCCTTATAACTCAAAAGCCATTTTTGAGACAGCAGACAAGAGAGACTGGCAGATTGTGGAGACAACCCACAAAATCTTTGTAGATAAAATAATATTTGTAATCACTGTTAGCTGTGTCGTTCATACTATTAAAGTGTTGGGATACTTCGGTAATCCTTAGTATTTTTTCTTGTTTTCAAACTTGGTTAGAGGAGAACAGTACGATCATTGGAAGGGAATCTCAGTGGTGAGCTGTGAGATGTATCACTTAAACAAGACCAGACAAACCAAAAAGATCTTAGTGCAGCCTGCGAGGAACAGATTATCCAAAGCTGAAACCTGTTACGTAGAACTTTATGATCTTTGCACTTCTTTTCATGTTGTTTCCACAAGTAATTTCTCTGTCATCTTGATGTTGGGCAACCCTTGCAGGGTGTTGAGCAATGAACTTCTATCCAAAACACAGGCGGTAGGCCACAAAATGTACAGTATGTATGAGTCATAGAGTATGATTGCTAGCACTCTGTGTACACATACATTTCCTGTCAACGTCATCATGAAATGCCTGAGGCAAACAACATACGGAAATGGTTGAGAGCTTCGGCTGTAAAATGCATCTCATTGTTGTAGACATGCTCATCTTCCAGTAAAAAAGCAGACGTACAGATTGTTCACAGTCGATGTTGATATATCCTATGTGGGTTTCCTCTAAGTGCTTCCACAGTAAAACAGCCTCACTGGGAGGTGTCCACCATTAAAATAGTGACTGATTTAGATGTGTACACTATTCAATTCCACTCCAATGCTGCTTACCTCATCCTTTTAATGCAATATTGTTTTGACTTAAATTTGTTACTTTTTATAGAAAGCCCTTAAGTTAAAGTACCATTCTGCATTGAAAGCATTCTCATACAGTACAGGTACAAACTGTACTTGATTACCCTAATGTAGTACACATAGTTTGTTTCTTCCTCCCCTGGTGTTTGGTAAAACTGGGCTGCACCACATGCAGAATAAATTATAAGTCAAGATGAATATGTCACGTGAATATGACTGCAAGTATTTATGGAGTTCATCACCACTCATTCTTATTTTGAATTAATGCAGCATGTCCTCTCTGTGGAGTTTTATACAGCAACCAGACAGATAAACACTCCATCAAATCCTTGAGATGCATTGTGAAGAAAAAAAACCCAACTTTGCTGCTGATTGTCTGCTTCACTGATCACTGTGGTTCATTTTTCAGACACTAGATGACAGTAACACATTCTTGAGAGGGAGAACAAGGAAGGGAGAGGAATCAAGCGTTAAGAATGGGAAGAAGAAGGTTGGAAAGTGAAAGCATGGGAGTAAAAAAAAGAGTGGGAGGGAGATGCAATGACTTCGGAAGACAGAAGATGAGATAAACTGAGGATAACATGTGACATAAAAGAGATATAAGTAAAAGAGGTTAGAAGGGAGAATGTATAAAGGAAAGAAATTGAAGAATAAGTACATCCGAGACCCAAAAGAAGGGGTGGATGAGGGATAACTATAAGTGTGGCATGTAAAAAAGGAAAAACTTGAATAGATGAGAAGATGGATGGGGACGGAGACCAGAGAGGATCTGTATTGTGGGGACAAAGATAGAAGAGATATCAGATTCAAAAGTGTTTTGCCAATATTTAAAATAAAGATTCTGGGTGTCATACTCTCATTGAGGAATCAAATTAACGCTAATTCTCCACCGCCTGTTTTATCTGATCTTTTTCTCTTACTGTCTGTCTCTCTGCCACTCTCTCATCCTCCGCTCCTCTTCTTTCAAGATTTCACACTCACACTTCAAAACCTTGATTAGGAATCTTTGTTCCATTTATAGGCTTTATAAACTTTATAACAGCACGTTATAAAGTTGAAAGCATTCTCGGGACATTACCAGCCTGTAATCCCTCTCTGTAACATCCATCCAAAGCTCTGTAGCGGCAACAACTGAAGCTGACATTTGGACACTTAGGTGGTGCATTAACACAGTGTGCCATGCTTGAACAGTGTACTTGCAATATGCACTTTGTTACACTGTTACACTGAGAGAAATGAGGCCACTTAGGAAATCTAATTTATCTCTTATGCTGAGAATAATTAATAGAAACTACTACAGATTGGGAAGATTAGTAGCACTCCTATCTGTCTGCAACCCAAACTCCATGATAGCTCTTAGTGTATGTTAGTGTACGTTATGACAAACCATTTTGAACTGAAACTGAGTTGAGTGGCAACACCGAGTTTTGTAGGCCTGGCCAGAGTTATAAGGCGCATTTATAGTACATTATATGTTGACTCTGAGCCTACTATATGGCCAAAGCACGTGACCTGTGCCATAACGAGCACTTTATATGTGCGTGATGGTGCGTCAGCATTGCTCTTCAGTTAGACCCGACAATAGGCGGATTGATTTCTAAGCTACTCCCTTCTTCCTGCGCTTGTTCCTGTCCTTGTGAATAATGGCGACTGAAATCTTGCTGGATTTAACTATTGCTGAACAGTTGTCTTTACTGAAAACTTGCATCGGTTCTTCCCACCAGGCTTAAATCTGGCAGTGTTTGAGATATTGTGATAAAGAGTCAAACAAATGTACATATTTGCAGACTGTCATCTCAGCCTACAGCAGGGGTCACTATTGAGCAGACACCCATGAATAATGAATCACACATTTTGATGGAGCATTTTTTTTTTAGCCTCTACATGATTGGTTTGGCAGCACAGCAAACAGACCAATTGCATTTAATAATCTCACATGATAACTTTTAGTCCAATCTGTGAAACTGACGGTTGCTAATGGATTGAATGACTTACACACAAGGTAGAGACGACAGGAGGAAGAACAGATGGTAAAAAGTGAGTCAAAGAAACACCAATAAGACAGAAAGTAGGGGTGTTTCATAACTGAGAATTGTAACTAAGAATGATAAAAACAGTGATGAATATGGTGTCCTGCATATCGCAGTCACGCTATGAGTGTGCGCAGTGCCGTAAAGTCACGTTTTTGTACATGTGCGCTGAACTTGTTTACTTCTGGTTTCTGATCAGTTCTGAAGGACAGAATGACACGCTGGCACAAATCCCTTTTCTCTCTCCTCCCACTCACCATTATAGATTATTATTAAATAGCCACATTTTACACTATAAAACCTAACTGGATATAATTGATGATGATGAGAAATATTTTACCACTGGATTAGAAATATTCTAAAGTGATAATGAATTATTGTTATTATTATTATTATGGTTTAAAAATGCAGCAAGAGTGACTGTTAAAATGGTTAAAAAAAAAAAAAGTTTACAATAAAAGGCTTGGTGTACTTGTTTTATTTGCAGGGCAAAAAAAATGTGTGAACAATATTTAATTCAAAGAAATGCTTGTCGTATGTCGTTATCCTCTTCTCACATCCTGACATCCAGACCTTTGCTGGAGGATATTGTTTCTATCTGAACCTTTCTGATTCTTAATCGAATAACTATGGCCTACACCATAGGATTAGTATAAAACTATGCCTTACTTTCAACACACGACATGGGCAAGCTGGCTTTCATACTTAGCAAATTGGCAAAAAATGGTCAGATGCAGTTGTCCTAGATTAGCAAAGACATTTTAGTCTGGTA
>KV751316.1:3090991-3141663 GCA_001698575.1 Mola mola
ATTCTCTAAATGTTGTGCAGGTTTGATCACAAGGTCTGTTAATCTATCCCCAGCTACTGGCTGCAAAATAACCAGTCAGTCGTAGACAGGGAGCTGCATGTGCACATTTAACAAGCTGTAATAAGCCTTGGTCAAGCATATGGCTCCAAGTGTTTGTGTATGCGTGCACACGACATGGTGAAGCACATAAATGTTAAATAATGGCTAGAAATATTCAGTTCAATCTGAGTGTCTTTGTAGAAATGTAGCAAAAGTTCAGGCTAAATTTGCCCGCTGTGGCTTTTAAGATATGATAGTCAAATGGAACCAAACAAAATCAAATCTTTTTTAAAAAAAAGCAAAGGCTGAAATTAAATAAAGGCTAGAAAGTGAACCTATTTTAGACATTTTGTGGCTGAAATGAAGATGTAGGCCGCCACAGGCTCATAGATGGTTAACACACTCTTTAGCAGTTAAAAATCCCTCAGAGGTTTCCATGATGAATCAATTACTCACCATCAACAGCTCGAGTGATCAAGAACCAACAGTATTAATATGCAATTACCACAACCAAAAGGAAACAGTAAAATTAAAATAAATGGAAAAACCTTACGCTGATGACAGGGAGGGTTGAGTTCACCCAGCTTCCTCACCCCTGCCACCAGTTTAAATAACTGGCATTTTGTTTTACTACCTGATAGCATTTGCATGCTAAGGTGCGTGCAAGGTTTTAAAAGGTAAATGAAACACGTTTTTGAGGAACCCCAGCGTGCTGTTTCCTCTGGAATCAACAACTTTAGACCTTCAGGCTCATAGATTTAAGAGTTTATGGACCCTATTTTAATTGCACAATCACAGTCACACAAGTGGAAAATGGTTGGTCTAATCTGATCTAATAAATACGCTCTTAGCCAGTCACAACTCTGTACATGCTCGTGCTCTGTACGGTTTCAAACTGCTAATAGCGAAACATGAAGATGAATCAGAAATTAGTTATGAGGAGATCATGTAGACTTGTGGGTGCAGAATGAATTTTCAACTTTGTTGAAACTTCATCAGGTGTTTCTGAGCACTCCACATCGTATGCACTCTTTTCGAAACTGGTATCAAAATCAGAATAAACATATATTCACAAAGTAAAATTAAATTGATGAGATACATTTTGGGGAGTGGAGTAATTATTACATTTCGTTTAATTAATGTTTTACAAAGCCTTGCAACCTTTTGAGAATCAGGCTTGTGGTACAAGTATGCCTCCTGAAACCATTTTGGCCAAAACACCACCTACCGCCTTCATGCAGTGTTTTTAACCGCCTTCCTGTTTGCGTCTCTGCTCACGCCGTGCATGCCGCACTGCACACCAAAACACCACACAGATGGGCAAGGAGACTTTCAAGGTCTGAAAAACACAGTTTGCTTTACATCAAAGTGAAAATGTGTTTTTCGAAGGGCAGTTGGTGAAATATCAAAACAAACCACGATAAAAATGTAATGAAATAGTAATTAGTAATACATAACAACTGGCACCTTGCTTTTTAATCAAATGACTCAGCATTCTGTTAAGAAATAAGAAGAATCCTAAAAACCTTCATCCTGGTTATCCTGATATGTTCTTCAGCCCCACCAGCAGGTTTTTAGCCATCCAGTAATGGACAGTTTCTTGATCTTGTGGATGTGGCTCAGATGGTAGAGCGGTGGTCCAGTGATCATAAGCTTCCTGGTTCGATCCTCTGCAGTTAACATGTCGAAGTGTCCTCGAGCAAGACACCGAACCCCAAATTGCTCCTGATGCTGTGCCATCAGTGTATGCGAAACCTGTAGTATAAAAGCACTTTGAGGGGTCAAAAATGACTAGAAAAGCGCTACATGAATAAAGGGTATTTACATTTAGATCTACTGCAAAGCTTCATGGATGGTGTGACCTAATGACTTGGTGACAGTCCAACCTTGTCCTCTGGTAACGTTCACATCCGTGGATTTCAGATTTGAAATTACTCCTTTAATAATATTTGATGAGAAACAATGCTATTGTAACTCTCTCCCTGCCAGAGGCTGTTGATTAACTTGCAACAGCAACTGCATTTCTCACTTAGTACTTTGTAAGGTTTTGAGTCTCATTCCCTGGTCATATATTTACGGCTACAGACCGACTCGTGGTTTTTCTCTATAATCACATGAGATATTGTTCAGTAATATATTTTTTAAAAAGAAATTGTGCACTTGCTCAGCTAAATAATGCATAAATAAATAAATAAATAAATAACATATCTGACTGTCTTCATGCATTGTATCACTGACTATTCAAATGCTTGCTTGTAATCCAATGGTGGTAGATAGCTTGTACCTAACCCTGTCTGTTGGTGGTTGGCACTATAGGAAACAGAAAAACAAAAAAAACAATCCACAGAATAGGCTGTCCATGACATGTTCATGGGGGTAGAACCTTTGTGTTTAGCACGACACATCGACACTTATCGTAGCAAAGCGACTAAATATTAGCCTATTTGAAGACAAGAGGCAATACTGAACTGTCACTCGAGGAGAATCAATTTGTAGGGTTTTCTAAGACTAATTTGATCATCCACTTGATAAATGTCTGATGCTGTCCCTGATGCTAGATTTCTAATTGAAGCTGACCATCCATATACTTTTTTAAGCATTTTTTGTTTTTTATTTTGCAAGTTTGAATGAGTTAAAACAGTAATATATAAAATATTTTTCAGTGCATACAATAATAATTCCATATTTGTAATATGCTTTGATTACTGTCCGGGTGTGGGGTTTTCATAGACATAACATGAAGGAATCCACGCAACGAGAAAAAAAAGCTTTGTGGAGGGAAGGAATGACAGAGAGAAGCCTTATTTATGATAGGGCTCTTTCTGGGTGAAAATGAAATGATAAATTTGAGGGGCATCTTAGAGAGCCCGAGAGAGAAAGTTAGTTGAAAAAAGGAATTGCATAGATAACAGTAACCGGTTTGTGTGGGAGCCTCATGTCAGTTTATGTAATATGCCTCTTTGCATGTCTACTGTAAATAATCCTTCAAGGTGCGCAGTGTTTCATCTCTCCTCTCTCTCAGCTTCAAGGACAGCGACAGTAGGAGTGCAAGAAAGACGACACGTGGGAATGAAAGAGAGAGACACGCAGCCTTAAGTGCTCCTCACGGGTGTCCCCGTGCTCCCCGTTTCATACAGTCTCTTTTCAGCTGTGACTATCAACCAAAAGCGAAATACCTCAAAATAATTACCAAGCAAAAGTATCTCACTTCTTTTCACTTTCTCTCGCGCTCCCTTCTCTCCGCTGGGCTTCGTTTCAAGCTCAGGTTCTCCATCCCGACTTGCAAATGTAAAAGAATATACTGTAGGGAGCATGAAGCGATTTAAGAATTTACGCTGGGTTGCTCCTCATCACTCTCTGCCCCGCTTTGCTGCAGTGCACACTTTTCTTGCCACTCCTCTTTTCTTCATCTCTCCTTATTCTATCCTTTGCCACTCTTCTCCTCCTTGTGCCACCTTTTTCCTCTCTGTCTTCATGTTTCTGGTTCTTATCTCCCACTTTGCTCTGCTTTGTGCTCCATTTGCCAACTCCTCTCAGGCATTTCATTTTTCCCTCCCTGTCCTTGGACACGCTGAATAGTCTGATGACATACAATTCCTCTTGTCTCTCTCCATTGCACTCTTTCATTGCTTCTCTTTCTTGAAAGTATGTTTCATGGAATTATTTATAAATCACAGCAGCAACTAAAGTATCCATAAGTAATTTATAGAATGTAGAGTTTAAATTTAAGATTATGACACTACATGAACAGCAATTGTGATTTCTCCCTCACTTGCGTTTACAAATCTCCTCAAACCTCCTTTTCCTTGTCCACATTTCCACGCGACAAAACGAATCTGCTCGGCACACACAAACATGTGAATTATTCATGTACACATCAGTAAATCCAAAGACACACAATTAAACTGCATCAGCTCTATAATTCATGACCCACTGTTAAAAGGTTTTCACTTGTCAGCTCGATTTTTCCGGAGAAAGGCGTCTTTTGCTGCACGTCAGAATGCCATGGATGAACAAAGACACAATGCAACAAAGACAGAAGACTTCCTGCAGCGGGCTGGATGAACTTAGCGTGTGATGGTCTCCTGCTGCCGAGTGCGCCTGCTTCAGTGGTGGGAATGGCCGAACACACCTAGGGAAATAATGGAACAGCAATTAGACGACAACAATGGCGCTGGTCTTGATATTTAGAGAAATCAAAGTTGTTTCTTCTGACAAGATAACTACGTCAAACATACTAAAGCAAAAACAGGAGTCCACAGGAGTGCTGGAAGGCAGCAGTGGAAGGGCCAGCATTCTGAACGCACTGTCATCAGTCACAGTCCTGGTGATCCACCACAGCCGCTCCTCTATTACGGTCCAGCCAAGCACACGCAGCCACACGGCCCTCCATTTGTCTGGCTAAGTCAAACGCCTGGTGTGTTGATATTACATATTGCTGCCATCTGATGAAAACCGAAATATCTCCACTTTCGATGATTTGGACTCCCTACAGTGTACTGGATGTCCGCGCTCTTCCCTTGACTTCCCATTACTCAAGGCTTGTAAATAACCAGATGTTATTGAAGCCGTTATCAATTAAAAAAAAAAGAAAAAAAAAGAAAAAGGGTACACTATTGCTCAATTTTGAAGTTTTGAGTTTCTTTTGTTGGATTATTAGAAAACCATTTTGTCATGCACCTGGAATGTGCTTTTCATCAGACAGGGACAGTATACAGTAAACAAATTGCATCAGGCCGTTTTGCAAAATTCTGTAAGGTTATTATGTTGGAAATGATTTTATCTGTAGTCGCAAAAAAATCCAGCCCATCTTCCTCAAATAGAGTATAATGTAGATTATCTGTACAAGCAGTTTTGTACAACTCATATTTAACCCTTGCTATGCAGTGCCCTGCAGCGGCTATAGTAATTATGTTGAGCTCAAAGGAGCAGGTCAAGTGACATAGTGAATACAAATGCTCGGACTTGACTGCCCTTTCCAGACTCCAGCACCCTCATTTAATATAGTCCAAAAGCCCTCAAGCACACTTACTTTAGACTTCCATGAGAGAAAGTCACAGATTTCAATGATGTATCCTTACAGATTTGACACTGTAGTTTTCCAGTGGCTGACTAAAATTCAAAATACAGTAACTTGAATGCGTGAAATCATTAAAGTGTTACGTGAGTCATATAGGCCATAAATATTAAACCACGTCATGACACAGAATTACGTAACCTTATTAACCGTAATACTTCATTCACTGAGCAGGAACCAACATTTTCAATGGTGCAATGCACAAATCTTCTTTAGAGTGATTTGAGACACATGTTGAAATACCGCCTGTTACTCCTCAAATGAGATAATAGAATCCTACCACGGTCTTCTGATACCGAGTACTGGAGGATGACCGAAAGCAGTAACCGTGGATAACGTGCACTGGCATGCAGATAATTCTTGACTAATCTGCAGCAGACGGTGAAGAATCTGCAAAGCTCTGAGGCGTATCAACAGGTTGCTGCTTGGACTTTTTGCTGACAAAATGAGCACACATTCATCGCTTTATTCTCATCAAACTTGTGTTTAACAACTAAATTACTTAAGAGCCCTCATTTGAAGTCACGCGATGGAAACTGCATTGTTGGTTACAAGAACAATTTCTTTTTGTTTTGGGTGCGTGTCCAAAACACTGTTGATGAAGAAAAAGAACATTTAGCCTTGTTGTTAGCACAACCACAAACAGCATTAAGAAAAAAGCAGTCATGTCGGGTAAATATTTGTAGTGTACCTGAAGTCAAATTACCTCATACAGGACAGTTGTTGTCCGCTAGTCTCCATGGTTACCCAGTTGTATTAATTAATTTACTCTTACTTCCACCATTGAATTGGAAATTTAACCCTCCATCATTTTTACAGCATCTCACTCTGAGAATAAAGGAGATCATTTTAGAGAGTCATTTTATTATGAGCCTTTAAATCTGTCTATCATCAGCTCATATGGCCTCACAGTCTTGCACCTTCAAAGACTTTGTCACATTCGTACTAATTTTCATTCAGCCAGCGCGGAAGTAGGAGGTTGGTGTGGGTGGACTGTTCAGGAGTTTCACCTTTTTGTGTGTATTTTAACTTCAAACATTCTAACTATGATACATTTCAACCCAAACTAAGATATTTTCACAGAACTACCAAAGTTGTGCACGGCTTATCCGAGCGTGTTACAACGATTGCAGGTACTCAACTGTTTTGGGGACTATGTTGACTTATTGAATCAGTTTAGGGGCATGTTGGACAATCGCAAGGTACAATTAAGAAACAGGGAGAAGGAGAATGGAGAGAAATGTTGTTTAAGAGAAAAGGCTGTTTGGCTGAAAATCCAAGTGAAAATGAAAAAAAAGAAGGATGAAGTTGGTGAAGGCATGAGAAAAGAGAAGGCAGATGAGTTCGTACGGGGGCCTCCCCAGCAACACATTAGTCTGTGATATAAGATGTTTCTCCCTGCATACTATGCTGTACGCTTTGCATGTGTGTGTGCAATGTTGGTCTTTTGTCCCTCGTCATCAGTACTGAATACTCCCTCTCGTCTTCAAGGACAGCGATAGGAGAGAAAGAAAGAAGACACACAAGAAAAACAGCAACAGCTTGGTGCTATTTTGGCACGTGTTGCTCAACAGACATTTGCAAGAGGAAGACTCCATGCTGCACTTATATCATCTTTGTACAGTAATATTCATGTTACTAACATTTTATGCCAAACATGATGGTTATAAACATCTGATCATGTAGTTTTGTTGCAAAGACCTAAAAAAAAATGCAACTGCTTCCAAACATTACTCGTGTGACAAAGAATGTCAGATGCGACTGTTATGTTAAAAATATGTTTATACAAATATACCATACAACATCAGGAGAGCCAAACAGATCTCATGAAACACTAGGTTCTTGAGAGGCGATCCAGAAATAGAGGTTTGCGTAGTGGCGTTGAGATTGTAGACCATAAAAAACATACATAAACTCCAAAATCTGACTTACAAAATTGATAAAAGTTGAATAAAAGAGTAACATAATGACTACAAACAACGTATAAATGTATAGATGCTAACTTGTCTGTTTCGGGAGTCATCGTCACGAGATATTTTTCGGTCTTTGAGGACATGTTGGGCAATCACAGGGTATAAATGGTCATATTACACAGGAGGGCCAGGGCTTGTCATTGGATCTCTAATTGTGATAATTATTGTTCTTACAAGCTCATTCTGAAGCTCATTGCTCAAACCACAGATTTTTCACTTTTCAAACTAACATACTTTATATCAAAATGAGATTTAATATAAAGTACTTTGACATTATTTGTGGTCATGTTCGGTTTGTCGATAAAATCCATAACACTTAACTTTTACATACATAGCCCAAATCATAAATTCTTGTCGCATTTGAAGAAAGCTGTGGGAACAGAGCATGGAATTCTCCATACGAGACAAAGCTCTTTGTCTTTGTCTGCCACACAGGTTATACAAACAATAATAATAATAATAAATAATAAATCTTTTATCCTGTCCAAGGTGTGACCGCCTGGTCAGGTGCAAAGACCTGGAGCACTTTATGACAGACTGCAAGCAGGAGAGAAGAGGCCAAAGGTTGGAATCCAAACGTCCTAAACATCACAATACTAATAAAATACAAGCCGAGGGCAGGGTGACTGAAAACACAGACGCCTCCACACTGTGCTTGTAGGTGACGACTGAGAGATGACTTTTGTTTCAGTTAAAATTTAGGCGTTCTACATTTTTAGGAAAATCCTATTTGCCTTTGAATATTGTTTTTCAAGACAGGCTTTTATCTGTTCTGTTAATTTTGATTTAAAAATCCACTCACAATAACTAGTAAGTTACTTGACTATCACTCAGAGTAAAATGTTCTTCGTGTGTCCTTCATGTTCCTTGATATCATTACGTATGTTTTATTGCCTGTGAGCTTATTGGTTTTACTGGAGATTAGTCTTGACCCAGTTTAGATACCATTCAATTTTGGAGGTGATCTGGATCAGGATCTGGATCCCTTTTAAAAGGACTTTTTAATGTTGGGAGACAAGGCCCTTTTAGAAGTTTTGGCTCATAAATTAAAAACTATTAAAAAGTTAGGATAAACAGCCATCATTGTCTCTACCAAATGGTGAAATTATTATATATTATATTCAAATCCAAATCCTTTTGTTTTGGGGGGTTAAGGAATTTAAATACTAACAATATTAACTATATACTAACTTCGAGCTTGGCGATTAACATGTTGGGGTGATTGTTCCGTCGAAGCAACATTTTAGATTGCTCTTGTTGCATTTAGTTGCAACTGAGAACAAAAATTATTGACTTTTTCTATTATTATTCTACTATTATTCACTCTAAAAATGTATGATCTTTAATAGAAATCTAATGGGAGACTTAGCAGCCTGTCCCAACTCTGTACAAAATATATTTTGTACAGAATGGATTTAATGGATTTGCATGACTTTACTGACTTTAAAATGCTTTTGATTAATCAGAGGCATAACGTAACCTTTTTGACAAAAGAAAAAAAATTGTTTTATACAAAAGGTGACTGTTGTGTCTTCTGACTGTTTTCACTTATGGTAATATTACACGTGTATCTCCTTTCACCATGAACATGTTTGATACAGGTGAGGTCAACCCAATGCCACTGAGCTCTGAAAAAAGCCTTTAAGTGACTCAATTAAGTATTAAATTATATTAAATTCATTCATTAATTTTTATTCTAAGTGTCTCACAACATGTTGTCTTAACCTTGCGCCATCTGTGTAATCCAGTTACTGAATTATGTGACAGCAGAGCTGATTCAATTGTCAGTGAAGATATAAGGACCAGAGTTTACATAGACCTGTGATTGTTCGCCTTGTTCCCAATTTAAATTAGTCCAGCCACCAACATAGCCAAGTATAACCAGATCCCTGATGCATTATTTAATCTTTTTTTTTCTGTTTTTTTGGCCACTGAGATAAAGGTCTCTGTCTTGCCTCCCATTACCAGGGAGCTCCATGTCTGCAATCGAAATAGACTCCGCTGTGTTTCTTTCCTTCTTTCTACGCTGTTATGAACATATGCATGACATGATCTTTACCCATACGCCCCACACCATGACTTACACCTATCAATGGGGATGCCACCCTGTGCAGTACATCATGCATTATCAGCACTAACACAGTGATGATTCAGACAAGGTAAATCTATTATCATGGAGTTCGACCCCAGAATCTGTAGCTGCGTCCTTATCCGAGGGGTTTAATGTTTAGGAATGTACATTTAAACAATGACTGCTTCATGAAGGTTTGACAAGATGCAGTAGGAAACTTGTTTATTAAGATTAAACAGGTGTATTCACATCAAACAGGTAATGGTGTAGTCAGTCAGTCCTTGTTATTTGGGGAAATAGTATAACCATAGCATGCATATTCACCTTTAAGTGGTCATCAATCACCAGTAAGTACAGCAGTTGAACAGGATCAATAAAAAGACCATTCCAATGAAAATAATGGAAGCCAGCTGCAAACTCCATTTGTACGCTCTGACAGCAGGACACCATTATTCATGAGACATTACAGATAAAACTTACAGGGTATTTTGCACAGAAGAGGGAAGGCAAAACCCCCTCCTTCTGATGGTGTATCATTTTCTTCTGTGTTAACAAAGAAAATGCAAAAACTCCATCACTATATGATTGAGCTTTCACATCTTTGCTCCACATCTGTCCACAACACTTTTCCACTCCTGTAGTGATGACTCAATGTTATTTCTAAAAGCGTGCTGTTAGTTTTGCCTCCTTTTACCCATGAGGCACTGTTTCTTGGTCCACTTCCTATTTGGTTTGGTATTTGGTCGAGAACTTTCTTTGCTCTGTTTTCACACCTCAAATGAAAAGCAGATCATTTTCAGGCGCACAAAAGGTCAAATCAGCTTTCACACCAGCCCAAATATAACCAAACAACTCTGGAGTTATGCAACCATAGAAGCATTAGCACCTCAAGGTGCGTTCTGCTGGGGCTGCAGCCCCCTCTAGTGGCAGCTGACCAGAGCCAGAGATCCAACTTCATGTCTAATATATTAGTCACAACTGTCATTACTTATCATGCCACAAACTGGACTGAGTGGAGTTAGCACTTGATGAATTCCTGAATGCAGTTGCTTCTTTCTTGTAGCTAGTATATGTTCACGAGTCACCTTTGTGTTTGTTTTAAGTTTCAAACATTTTTGAGGTGTTTATTGTGTTCAGTGACCAGGGTAGTATTCTCTTTAAGTTGAAGAGCAGCTTTGATCTTCTTACACCATAGTAACGTTCACGTTGCTTGTTTTCTGTTTTCAAATTCCAGTTTCCTGGATGAATGTTATGTGTGCAACCCTCTCCTACAATCCACCCTTTCACCTGTGTTGACACGTTCTTACTTTCTTATCACCACCAGCAGTGCCCAGTCTCTGGGGTTGCCTTCAAATTCTTAGCACCAAATCTGTCAGACCACTACCAATAGGGACCTACTAAGCTTTCTGCTCACAATAAGCTGAATCTACTTCCTATGTCCTATGTAGAATGCAATGGGTATGCAGTTTGGATTGTAAATGGACAGCTTTGAATCCCAGGAAAGCGTTTCAAGGTCAAAACTGCAGGAAACATACGGAAGAAGACAGCGCACACAGTGATGTAAACACTGATGTATACAACACTTGAATGCGGCTGTGCCTCACAGAGCTCTGTGGAAGTCATGCAGACGTTCTTATTTAGACAGACCAAGAAGAGACGTCCTGCATTTCGAGTTCCTCCCTGGAGGGACAAACGCCCAACCTCTGAATTATCAGCCCAAACACACACGCTGCACGGGACAAATGAGTGTGTGCAGAGAGGTGGGCGTGTGGACGTCCATACTCTCAAAGCACTCAGATAATATTGTTACAGAACATATGGAAAAACTGGCAACAGTACTCAGGGGAAATCATAGAGATCACTGATCAAACAATCTGTGTCCTTAATTGAGCCGATATTTTCCCACAATGCACTGCATTGTCAAATATTGAAAATGATAAACCAGCATAAATGCGGTGACTAGCCAGCCCTTAAGTATTGTGATGCAGTAAAACTAATTTTGATGTTTGTTTTTTTCTGTGATTTTACTGGTCTGCTGCCCATAGGCAAGGGTTTAATCAAACTGTTCTCCAACCGAGCTTTTGTTAGTTCTGAATTAGTTCTGCTGCAGAATTATATTTATGAACACATGGGGACTCCAGAGTGTTTTACAGATTGTCCACAGAAAATGTATATTTGTTTGAATTATCTTTGACACAGAACTCTGATTATGTAAATTATCCACACTGCAGCAGAACATTCAGAGGCAACGACTACATGCTGCAGTAAAGACTCCCTGTGTAATCTTAGCCCATGGTCCAAAAGCATACTTCAGCAATATTAGTTATTATTATTTTACATCTTCATAGGAATTAAAGCCTTGCAGGGCCGTTAACTAGCACTGGATGCAGCTCCTCCAGTCACTGCCTGTCTCTATATAAGCTGCTGGAAGAACGGCATCATCGCAAAGTCCAGTACCTGGCAGTCGATGAGAGCGCGGCCCAAAGAACAAACGGCGCTGACCAAAGTCTTATCCTCTTTTACAGTTGTGCTGTGCTGCCGTCCTGGTTGCTAATACTGTCATTCTGCTGCATCATCTCTTATACTGGTGCCAGCCTAACTCCTTTATCCTTCCTGCTGTCTTACTCATCATTCACTGTTTCCTGTTGTTACTTTCGCTCTGTTGTTTTGGTAGATTTCAAAGCCCACATGAAAGGATTGGCTTGTCCCGCTTCACCCTCTCAAATCTGGCCTGTAGAGCTCATGAGCATTTTATTGTAATAAAGAGCAAGGTAAGAACATGGAGAGATGCAAGAGGGCAAGGAAGGACTATAAAGGACATAACAGAGACACAAACACAAAACATGTGAAAGACCCATTTGTTATGAAAGACATTTAAGACAATAATGACTTGATTCCTTGATACCAAAGACTCATTCACTATAGATTTTAGTTTAGAAGAGCAGACAAAAAACAAGAAACACAATACAATCTTTTGTTTTTCTGATTGCAGCATCTCGAAGTAGGAATCTAGTGAGGATGTGCTTGAAAAGGACTTTTAAGTGTTTCTGTTCTAAACAAAGTCGCTGTGCGAGGTATTTTTCAGATGTAAAACGGCTAGTATGCAAACCAGAACGCCTCACTTACTGTGTTCAACAATATAACACGTTAAAATGCTTAAAACAGCGGGTCACAAAAGGTTTTGTTTTTCCTGATTTTTGTGTTCCACTTCAAACCGGGAAAAAGGCACCTTAACTTGTCCTCTCCAGCTCAGTGAACTTAACGGTTTCAGACGTTCTGGACGCTTAGTTAAAACGTTAACCCACTCTAAAGTAAGTGATCATTTTTTGTGAAAATCATGAAAGCTTATGTTGTGTAAGTGGATGTAACACGAAAAAACATTCATAATTTTAAAGCATTTTTGGAGTGTCAGAGCTCTGAGTGGCCTGATATGCATCATAATGTAGCTTCCCCTGTCTGACAGTAAAGAGCAAGCGGGTCTTCACTTTCCGGATTTTGCATACGCATATGAGTTGAAATTTGACATGCAGGGGATATCCCTGCTAGGAGGGCTTTTTTTTTTTTTCCAGCACTAATCACATCCCTTGCTTATGACGATAACTGTAATCTTACAGCATCTTGGCCACACTTTCCTCCTGGACTGGTCAGGCCAGGGGAAGACGTTCTCAGTTCTGTCTGCCAATGTAATGTATTTTACATAATAAATGTAATACATAGGAAAAAAAAAAACAACTTCCCATTAGCTACACGCTCACATATAACAAACACAATTCACTATGATGCAAATGTGACATACATTTGACAATGCAATGAAGTCCGTACTGTTTCTAGGATGTTCCTGGTTTAATATGAGATAAACATATAGTAAGGCATAGTGGGGGGCATTGTGGACTCCCTCATATCTAGAAGAAAGAATTCAGCACCCAAGAAGTAAGAACGCACTGAACCTGTTGTCTTTAACCAGCATTTTATGGAAACTTTCTTCTTTTCCGTTCAGACTGGCAGAAAAACACAACTGGTGGTACAGTATTTCATGACCTAAATTTCTCTATTGCCATGGATCAAACAAAATTAACTATTGAGACATTGTAGGGAGTCTGGAGGGGAAGACCCTGAAAACCAGAAAAGTGCTCAATATTACATGGAGAATCCCACCATCCCATATGTACTAAGAAGAGCATTGCAACAGTTTTAGATGGCATTGCAGTTCTGATCAGGATTTCTGGAAACAATCAGTTCATCTTAAAGATTGTAAATGTTCTTATTGAGGACAATACATTAAAGTCCTCTTCCTTGTAGGTTTTGTTCATTGGAACTTTTGCAGATAGTGGTCTGGCTGGATAGTTAGCAGCTGAAACTACGGTGGAGAGCTGAGGCAGAGGTGTGATGGCTGAGCATCGGCAGTGTTCTAGCAAGAAGGACAAGCACATGTTAGAACTAAGTTGAATATAATATCTAAGTTCATTTTAATCAGTGCGTACTTCCATGGGGGGTGGCTGGAAATAATCTGGCAATGTGGATGAGTCAGGAGAGAGAGTAGAAAAAAAAATGGGCGAGTGTGGAGCTAAATTGAAGTAAATAAATGTTTCAGAATAAAAGAAGAATTTGAAAACCTGTGTGGAGGTGAAGCCGTAACACTTCCAGACACTGACTAAACCCTTAAAAAAAATATTTTTTCTTTTTTTTCGGGGGGGGTAAAAATCCCTTTGTGATCTTAATATGACTAGGATGGGCTTCTACACCTTTGCGTCATCGGGGCTGTGGGGATCTGATTGTGCTTCTTAAGTCCTGGCCCATCTCCACTCACTGCTCTGCCCCAAACACACTGAGGCTCTGCCTTCTGCTGGACTATATACCTACAATGGGTGGTACCCTATAAACACTAAATTTAGGGTGACAAATGTAATAAGGGCAAAAAATCTATTGTTCATGAGATTAAACATTACTTTGTCACTGCTAAAATTAACTTATTACATTACTTCTTGTAGCACATTACCCCAACGCTGTGCCCTAACACCTGACCTGAGCTACCACTGTTATAACCCCAGCTCTTATCGCAAAACCAACATGGAACAGGAGCAGGACCAGTGTCCCTGAGCTCATTTCAAGATTGTCAAGTCACCTTGAGATCCGCCTGTGATGAATGCGCTACAGCCCCTCTGGCTCCATTGGGTCAAATTAACCCCAGCAGCCTCTTCATGGTCAGCCCCATCACAGTGGCACCCTGCTGCACCATCCGTGGAAGATTTGTAGAGTTCGGACAGAACAGTCCAGAGGCACCACTGGTACTCCACCTATAAAAATGAGAAGTCACAGCTGGCGTCACCTGCTACATGCGGTTGTGTTCAATAAATTGCACTTCGGAGAAGGGTCATAATAGTGAGAGTTCACATTCATGAGTGTGTGTTCAGGGGGAGTGTGATGCTGGCCACATTTGCTTGAACACATATTTGTTCACTTGATTTGGTAAACGAGGGTATTTATTTGGTGGCACTGGATATAAATGGAAAGTACTGTTTCTCACCTCCTTCACGGTGCACACAGAGCTTCAGATGTACACACTGACAGAGCAAACACGGAACATGACGTGTTAACATACACACTGGGGTTACGAACCAAAGGAGTTTATGGTAATAAGGTTGCATGATGTTGCTAATCAGCTCCACTGGTGAATTCAAATTAGTGCTGACACATCAACAACAGGAAAAAAAGAATAGTGCATGCCTATGCATAGTTATATATCAAGTCTAAATAAAATAATTGCAATATTATAGGAAAAATCCATCACATTTTAAGGCAATTAAGTTTGTTTAGAAAAAGTATTTAGGAAGTTTAGCATGTGCAATATGTTTTCATACTGTATTTATTTTTTACCAGCTTTTTCTCTCTCTTGGCAAATGTGAAAACTCTGACTTTCAGCGTCAGATAAATAGGACTCACCTCCATCCTGTTCACCAAGTGTCAGTGGGTCCTTTCACTGAACTAATGAGTCTCGCTCAACTTTACATCCAAAAGCATTCTCAGTCATTGCTTTCCTCACCTTTATTGCGACCACTTCCAGCACTCTCTTCCCCTGTGAATCTGTAAAAACCAAATCCACTGCTGCTGTATGGAAACTTTTATACTTTAAAGAGTCCAGTGTCGTCATCCAGTACTGCTAAAGCAGTGATGTCTTCTTGAATGTGACCACAACTTTTCACTTATGACATATTGAGTTGTTCTATACGTTGAATCTTTTCATTTCTCAGAGTAAATTGTCCGACACAGAGCAGACTATACTCAATAATCATGCATGGGTCTTGGAACACTCAAAATGAAGGAAAAACACTTGCAGTAAGATCTGAATTGAATATATAGTATTCCATTATAAATATTTATTGAGTCGATGAATATGATGAATGTTTTGCTGGGACAAAATATATATTTTATGTCATTTGAAGGATGCCTGTGTATTGTTTGAGACAAGACGGCAGGCTGATTAAACATCTGAACTATTACTAGACTATAATAGCTGAATGTTAATGCTTAACTTGATAAGTAGCTATAGCTTGAAGACGAGGAAAAAGTATTTTTCTCAACAGAGACAAAGTAATTGCAGTTATTCTGATGATGCTACAAATTGTGAAAGAATTAGCATACGCAAAAAAATAATTTGCTAATCAAATCATTTTACCCCGAAGCTCATTGAAATCTTCCGTGTCATCCTGCTCAAAAAATAAAAATTTTCACCACAAAAGTGATGGATGGAATTTATTTGCAAAGGGCTAAATCATAGCTGTGCAGACATAGCTAACTAAATTAGCTACATGTTTAGGATGTGTGGAGCAACATGTAAAAGTGTTGTGTTATCAAGATTAAAGCTAGGTTTGGCAATGTATTTTAGAAGAATTGTTTCTTTTATTTTATAATTTGTAGCATCCTCAATGACATCCATATATCAAACCCCATTCAGCACTATCGGACTTGTTGATTTCTGTTTATTTGATTGACAAAGCTAAGAATACATAGATTTCACGCATATTACAACATAAAAACACCGGATCCATGCAGTAAAATCGATTGGATTTATCGAAATTTTGCAGGTTGGTGGAGCCAGAAACTTTATATAAAGCTAAGAGTAATATAAGTGCTATGGCTCCATAGCATCTTGATCGCTCACCTGGTGGCTTGTTC
This sequence comes from Mola mola, assembly GCA_001698575.1. NCBI lineage: Eukaryota > Metazoa > Chordata > Actinopteri > Tetraodontiformes > Molidae > Mola > Mola mola. The sequence goes on from KV751316.1 coordinate 3,107,325, forward strand.
CAGTATTTTCCTCAATTGTTTAAGGTAGGCCTTAGGCTAAAAAACTAAAAGTATACTTGTCAAAAAATATCCCCAAATATGGTTTCCGTCATTTTAGATAGTTCTGAGCATAATGAGGCATGTTTATGTTTTAATTTTCCTGGTCAGAGTGTTTGGGTGTGCAGACTATTGTACAGATTCTGGCTTCACTTTTGTATAATGGGAAATGGTTCATCTTTATTTCTGTCAGTGGATCGGGCAAAGTGTGCTGCTGTTTGTAGACTCTCGCCGGAACACAACACACAGGAGGCTCTTGAATAATGAGGGACTCTGTCATTATGGGCGAACTGTCGTCCATAATGCGACAGAGCACTTCACTGCTAACCTTCCGCTCTGCTTCAATCGCCAACATTACATGACTTGCCTTGCTTTAAAGAGAAAAGGAAAGATTGTCCATTTTTAGATGTAAATAAACAAAGACAAACAGTATAAATTAGGCCTCTGTTTGTGGAATGAGGCCTTAGTTTTATGCATCAAGATTCTTTATTCCTAACGGGATGCTCCAGTCATTTCTGTGTTTCTGACTGAATCACTGGACAATTAATTACATGCCTGTGCTTTGGGATTTATCGTGTTGAACACCTATTTGATGCTCAGCTTTGAGGATAAAAGGGAAACGGGGATTCTCCCTCAGGTATGAGACTGTCAAGCAATTTATTTCATTCTATCTTTTATATTCCTCTGTATATAGTCCGTTCCATCCCCTTGCGATTGGTAACACACAGATGTTACAGTGAACACTCCACACTTAAACACAGACACATATGTGTCACAAAGTCCTTTAGAGCTGTTAGTATCAGTGGAATAACTATAAATAACAGATTCATTCAAATTACAGGCACTACAAATGTTTTGGATTTTTTGGTGTAGTCCCACTTCTTTCAGTATTTCTATAATAAGGTCTTCAGTTTGCTTGACTATGGTCTCCATAGTTTGTTTTATTTAGGTATATGATCAAATGTTTTATTGCATGAAATGTGTTTTGTTTTCTGATTCAGTCTGAAAATAAAATACTTCTACAAAATTTTACTAGAGTATAGTACATTACACCTCTGTTGGTAATATATATGTGTTTATTTCCTTGTTTGTACATGTTTTCCGGGTGTATTTCCGTTTGTCTTCATTGTGAATATTGAGAAGGTATCGCGCCAGTCTTGTCGCAGATCAGCAAATTCATCCCTCATTACTAATGCTTCGATTTGCCGCAGCAGATGCTCAGGAGAGCACAGGATATTAATGGAGTGTAGTCTCGCCAACTCATTTCATGTGATGAATATTATCAAAGATTACAGACGAAATGGTGAAAAGAAGAGAGGAGCAAGGGGCAGAGCAGATAACAAGGAAGCAGGGTAAGTTCAAAACAATATTTGGTCGGTGCAATATAGATTTGTTACAAATGCATTGTTTGTAATACTTTACAGTACGGTACACACATTTTGAGTTGATACCAGGGAACAATTGTCATTTAAATATTGATGAGTAACGCCGAATCAAAATGTATAGATATGTGAATGTATAGTAAATGTTGACCATTAGCAGCAATACTCATAGACTTCGGTGTCATCCTCTGGATTAAACCGCCATGGGGAGGAGTTTTAACTTCAGTATCTCACTGCAGCTCCTGAAAAAGAAAGCATTCCTGAAGAAGCAACTACATCTAAACCTGATATAGTTTTGCATGTTTCCTGCATCACACCACGATACCTAAATTCTGAAAAATCCAGTGTCTCCATTAAACATTTTACATATTGTCAGGACCAAAAGAAGTTTTATTTGACATAATGCAGGTGTAAGCCAGTAAGGGATGTACTGGCTAACTAGAGGCCTAGCTTGGAGTCAGCATTATATTTTTCATCTCCTGAATAATTATTATTTAAAATCTTTCCCCATACAGTCAGACCGCTAAACAGACTAAAAGAAAACGCCAGAAAGGCCTAAACAAAACAGACAGCTGTGCAGCTTTGAGGCACCGTTTGCTGCCATCTCTGTTCAAAGCCACCTTCTCAAAAAGAAACTTTTAAGCACATCCACCATGCCACAGCCGTATGCAACGAGCACTGAGATTGAAGGTATGCCAAAGGGACTTCTTCACGTAATGTCTTTGAATGGGTAGTTTGTGTACTATTTTCTTTCTTTCTTTCTTTTTTTTTGAGTGTGTGTATGTGCAACAACCTGGAAAAAAACAAACCGATCCTGATAAATTGTGGTGTAGCGTGATCAATTCATCAAATCAATTCATGACAGAGCCATGTGTAATTACTGCGCCTGACTTCTACTTCTGCTAGATTAGCCCCTACCACTTACCAGTTTACATTTACATGCTTAACACTTGACAATCAGAGTGATTTAATTAATGCAGCACAACCAGTACAATTAGCAAATTGATTAGCAGCTGTCTCTATGGTTTAGTCACAGTTGCTCTCAGTGTTCTAAGGCAGTGGCCTCTTCTTTACTGTGAGCCAACATCTACATCAAAGCGAATGACAACATACACACATCATCAGCAGTCTTCGCCCTTGTGAGCCAATAAAAATGCTCATGAATGGATTCCTCAAAGTCTGATCAATCTGCGCTTTAATGAATTTCAAAATGCTGCATTTCTTTTGTGGCAAAGGGTTGATGATGCTTGATCAAATTTGGAAGTGTGTCCACTCTCCTTTTGCTGTATCGTTAATTCTTTTGCATGACAATTTTTACTGTATAGTCGTATTTGGTGGAGATGGAATTTCGGAAATTTCGGGATTACATCTAAAGGGCAGAAGGACGGGTCCATACGGGACAGAGCATCAGTAAAACTGTGCAGAGAGAGAGGTTGTTATTGATTTTGTTAATTCTGAACAAAGAAACGGGTAGCATTTATGCTGTGTTGTGACAAACAGGCAGGTACATGGATGCCGCAAGGTTTACAAGCGGGTCAATTGTATCAAACAGGAAGTGGGATTGTGTTTGCTGTCACTAATTAAGCCAGCAAAACAGCTGCATTGTTACATCTTTGACGTTTTGGTTCAGTGTGGTTAGTAATTCTTACAGAGGAGGTAGGGTTAGGGCTAACGTATATCGTATATGCTACATATTTGATTAAAAAAGTCTGAATATGTCGTCAGACTCCTTGTTGCCATCTTGCATGTCCTCTACTTTTCTTGCCCTTGCGGTGAACTCAGATCTTTGTTTTGCCTGCAGTTATGTTCTGCCTGTCCTCTGCAAAGTGTGCTGCCCTGCCAACACTTTCCCAACGCACAGTCTCTCTGGTGTCCATCTCACTCTTACACATCAATATGCCTCAAACTCCTCTCTTCCCATCTCTCTTGCTGTTGTCTCCCCTCCTCTCTCGCCCAGCCGCCTCTCGTGGTGGCAGCTCAGCTTGTGTTTAGCTGTAGTTTGCTTCTGGCCTTTGTTGTGCCAGAGTGTTGCCAACTATCTCTTTTCCCTCCCAGCCCCCTGGGTAGGTAATCCTTCATGCCCACCCCTGGTGTTCATCTTCCTCTTGTTTTTTGTCTGTTATTCAATTCTTTCCGTCTTTCCTCTCATTTTCTCCTCTTACCTCCCCTTTATTTTATTTTCCTCAGAGGACCACAAAGTGATGAATGGCTTGAAAACAAAAGCTTTGTGGCATTAAGGGACTGCCAAGAATAAAATGATTGTGTGCATTTAGAGGATTTATTTGGTAGAAGTGGGCATTTAAATTAATTATTGTTTTATTTTTAGTACAGAAGTCTGGAAACAAGAAACCAGACTAACCTTTAAGGAGGCACAAAATGAACACTGCGTAATCGATGTTAATAAGATTAGTTGTCAAGCTCTTCAGGTAGCTTTTGCGTAGAGCAAAGGTCAGCGAGAAAGAAGTTTAAAAATGTTTATACGGACTGAAGCATAGTGATCTCAGAGCTGTTTTCTATAAAATGATCATTCACCGTAACCATGAAAACATGCTGAATGTAATTAGTACATGGGGTTATTTAATGGATCTTTAAGTTTTAAATGGCGGCCATAAAAAAAACAATGCATTTCACAGATCCCAATGAAAAAAATAAATCAATAACAAAAAAGCAAAGGAATGAATAAACAAGCCGACAACCTTGAAAACCCTTTTGGTTGCATTGTCATTTTGTTAGTATTACTGTCATCATTCTCTATCTTCTGCCTGCTAATAAGTCAATAATCCCCTGTTTTTTCTTCCTTCAAAACTTTCTGCCTGTGAGACTCTGAGTCAAATTTGTGGAAGTCAAGGATTCAGTAAGCCAACATGCATTCTACACTTTAAAAATAACAACTTGCACACATTCAGCATCCCCGTCTCTTGGTGGCACTTTCTGCTGTTTGCATTGGCTGTTTGGGCCTCTAGGACTGATTTTATCGACTCCTCTGCACTCCACTGCGTCGCTTCGACTCGATGTTAGCTTCAGGGCTTGTACTTCCACAGGAAGCCTTTGTCACATAAAATTGCACTTTAGTGATATTGAAAGGGAGGAAATTCAAGTGTTAGTGTGAAGACTCATACAGTCAGGATCAATGTGAATCTGCCTTGAAAGTCCTCAAGGGCAGCGTGAAGTTTAACAGCAGATGTTTAGTATTAAAGGCTGACGTTCTGCCTTCATTCTCTTCTTTTATTTTTGGTGACATAATGTTTCTTTTGATTTGAAACCTCAATTGTTGCACATTACAAACAGCATTGCAAAGAAATTAGCATCTAGTCTGTTCTGATTAGATTTAAATGTGTCTCACAGAAAACATAGTGAGGGGAATAAGAGTATGTTGCTGCCCAGGACAATGAAAGTGACCCTCTGACCTTTTTCTAAAACTGTTAAATGATAATAAATACATTTATGCCAAATGTCATAAATGTAAGAATCAGGGGTGTTGTGTTTAGGGTACAGTTAGTATAAATGTTTGATTTAAACCCCATTTTACTCAATCGTTGTCCAGTATAGTGTTTGTTGTTTTCCCCTTTTCTTCTCCTCCCTGTTTCCCTTGTTTAGGTGTGTGGTTTTCAGGGTGCAGCTTGCTGGTTACGGCTATAGTTAATGCAACTGCTAACTGTCAGTTAATCAACCCTGCTACTAAGACCTGGCTTATAAGTATGCGCAGTCTTGTCTACTTTCAGTATGGTTGGCTCTCTAATAAACAATTGGATTGCAAGAAGCCTCTGCTTCTTAAATGTATACACAGATTTGCTATGTCTTGATAAGTTCATTTGTGTTTGTCGAATACATATAAAAAAAAAATCCCCCACTCTCCCTCTGTGTTCGGTCCTGCGTTTCCTTCAAGCTCGGATCATTTACCAGAGGCCTGGGAGCCTGTGGGTCGTGCGCATGATCTTAGCTGTTCCTAGGATTGAGCTCTTCTAGACAGAGATCTCAGATGTTATTCCTGAGGTTTGCTGGAGCCACTCTCCCAGCTTGAGGGTTACAGCCCGAGTGCTCCTATCACAGCAGGTACCACTGATGCCTTTACTCCCCACATCCTTTCCGACTCCTCTTTCAGCCCTTGGTATTTCTTGAGGTTCTTGTGTTCCTTATCCTGATGTTGCTATCACTTGGGATTGGGACATCTACCACTACCGTCTTCTTCTACTGCTTGTCGATATCCGGTTGAAATGATGCTGACATGATCGGTGCCTCTGTGCTGTCCCTGAGACCAGCCTTCTCCAGCCACTGGTATGTTTTCTTGATATCGGTCACTTCCTCTATCTGTTGGTGGTACATCCTGTGCAGGGGCCTGTCCTTCCATGATGGTCCGTCTTCCTCTCCTTTCTCCTCACTGGGTTTCTGCTGCCTGAGGCATTCACTTAGCAGGTCATCATTGGGGGCCATCTTCCTGATGTATTCCTGGATCTTGGTTGTTTCATCTTGGATAGTGACTCTGACACTCACTTATCCTTGGTCTCCCTCTTTCTGCTTTGTGTAGCGCCTCAGGGTGCTGGACTTGGGGTGAAACCCTCCATGCATAGCGAAGGACTTCCTTGTCCTGACATCTGTGGCTTCTATCTCCTCCTTTGGCCAGGTTATTATACCAGCAGGGTAACTGATTATGGGCAGGGCATAGGTGTGTTGATGGCTCAGATCTTGTTCTGAGAATTCAGCTGACTTCTCAGGACCTGCCTTACTCTGCATAGGTATTTGGCTGTGGCTGACTTCCTTGATTTCCATTTGCCTGGGGGATCACAAAGTATTTGTAGCTGTCCTGAACACCAGGTATTTCTGCCCCCTTCAGCTGTGATCGTCTTTGATATGTCTTTGATATCATCTGGCTACTCTTGTCTAGCCGCAATGGTTCGACCAATGTCATTGCGGTTGAACCTGGTGATGCAGATCAGTCAGTGGATGTCTTGCTCACTTTTCTTATGCAGCTTAATGTCATCTATGTAGAGGAGGTGGCTGATTGTTGTTCCATTTCCAAACTGGTATCTGAAGCCCTTCATTTTAGTGGTCTGGCTGAGGGGGTTCAGGCCTATGCAAAACAGGCATCTCCTTCCCTTATGCTGTACTTGACACTAACTTGGGAAATTGGTGTTGAATTGGCTTCTAGAGTTGTCTTGTACACATCCAAGCTCTCCAGTATCCATGTGTGTGGCTTTGAGTCGTAGGCTTCTTGTAGTCGTCCAAGCAATGCATAGGCTGGTCTTTCCAGTCTTGCAGTCTCTCTCTTTATCTCTCTGTGTGGAATTGCAGTCATCTTCATTATATATAAATATAAATAGGCTAATACAAAAAAACCAGAAGTGTAAAATTAGTTAATGTCCCAAAACCTCAGGCAAACTTCAAAGAGTTCATTTTAAAATTAAAACATACGTACACAAACATTGAAAACTCTTCTTCAATATGATAACACATACATTTTTGTTAATTACACTATTATCAATCTTTCCAAGTTTTTAAAATAAAGGATTGTAAACAAATAAGAACCCCCCCCCCAAAAAAAACAAAAAAAACAACAACACACAAAACAGAAGAAAAATATTACATTTTGTTGTCTCTGCAAACCCACTATAAATGTTTCCAAAGAACTATAGAACATTGTTCAGCAGTTGGCACACATCTGCATTTTATGGTTGCAAAATCATTAATTAGGTAATCACATTACAGCAGATGACAGCAACACTGCTTAGACTTGAAAAACTTTGCATCGCACAGCAGAGCCACTGTTACCTGGCAGAGTTAACACAATATGGGGAGGATGGATTTAAACATGCCTGCTAACATGCACAAGTGTCATCCTACAGTGTTTATTTTTCTCTTTTTGTGTTCCTGACTTCTGCTCCAGAAATGTTGGCAGCAGCAGGTTTTGGGGCAAGTGAAAACCAGGAGGACCTTAGGACCTATAGGAGGGGCTAATGTACTTGTGTTTATTAAGCATTTTCTGATTCATACTGTACAATGTTTTAACGCTGCCTATTCAAGTTGCACTTCATCTTGATATTAAAATATTCATCAGAAACACTGCAATAGCAGATGATTTATAGGCCGTTTTAGTGCCAACTCTGGCACCTTGACTCAACCCTGACATCCTCACCTGTAGGATATCATCTTACTTTACACGATACATTTACAGTAAACAATTAATTGATGGCAAGAAGGTCTATTCATGAAATGAAATGTGATTATTTGTTATTTATGTAATATGAAATGTAAAAAAAATTACAAAGATAGATAGATAGATAAGATTCAAAGATACATCCATTTTAAAGAAGATCGGACACTTCATATTGTTTAGTATGAGAGAATTTTTAATTCAAGAAAAACTGAACTGATTCAGTCTATTTCACCCTGATCCTTTTCAGGGTTGTTTTGTAGTGTCACATTAGTCTGGTCTTAAATGGGAACCAGCTTCAAGGACAATTGAAAATTCTGTTGTACTTCATTAAAATTCAAAACCGCAAGCACAATAGCACTTAAAAGAAAACCACTCTACATTTGAGCTCTGAGTCATTCTGATTTCAACGCATTTGGCTTTTAGTAATGAACAATCAAAAACATCATAGCTATTTAGTTTCCTCTGATATGTTATTGGGGTTCTTGCAGTAAACATTTTCAATTTGACATATTCTGCTGCAAACTTGAAAAAACTGAAAAGTTCACTCCAAGTGTATTTTAAAATTAATTTGCGATACTTTAAGTTTCAGCAATTTATGCCAAAAGCTGAATCATTAAGATCTCTTGTTGGCTTCCCACATCCTACTCCCTCCCCTCGTTGTGCTCCTGCCAACCATTATTCTCTGTTGAGCTAACGAGTAAACTGCACTGTGAAAATTCACCGTCCACACAGGCAGATAAATGTGGCTTACCCGCTGGTTCAGTCTTGAATGAACCTCATTGGGAGATACAAATATCTGCAAGGCATACAGAGCGATGCGTGTGGAGGCGGGCATCACATCAAAAGCTCTGCATATATATTTACTGTATGAGGAGATTGCAATGGGTGTGTATGTTGTCACTTGTTTTAGATTCTGGCATCTCCCGCTTGGCTCTCGGTTGAGTTCGCTCTAACAACCACAAACCAGTGTTTCCCAAACTACTGTCACTCAAAATTTCTCCCTTTGCATCATCTCAAACATAACATTGAAGAAACATAACAATGACAACATCATAATGACAGCAAGTTTTTGCAATCCAATGAAATGCAATAAACACACAATAAATGCCACAATAAAACAATGCTTCGATTTTGTGTTTTAGCATTTTTAAAACTACAGGACCTTGATCCAACTACAGTAAAAAAAAAAAATAAAATAAATAAATGTAATTAATGCAGAGATGAATTAACAAAGTTAATACCATTTATGTGTATACTTTGATCAAGTTCATTATCTCTCTCACTCCTCTCCTTTTTTGTCTTTCCTGTTTATCATTTCAACCACCTCTTTCTCTCCCACCTTTGCTTGTTCTCATCGGACTCCCTCCTTCCTCACCTCTCCTACTCATTATTAACCTCTCCTACTCTTGTTTCCTCCCCCCTCTCTCCGTAGCTAAAGCCAACTGCCAGCATGCATTTGTATGACCTACTGTGTGTGTGCATCTGTATACTTAAACATGGACCGGTGTGGTTTACTCACATGCAGGATTTGACCTTGTGCAACCAACTATGTCAGAGCTTTTCTTTATTTTCCCACTGGTGTACACGTGTGTGTGTGTGTGTGTATGTTTATTTCTGTGTGTGTGTCCATGCTAACATGCAAGTTTGTCCTTGTGCATTCAAGCATATCGGCACTCGTCATAATTTTTCACAAGCGTGTATGTGTGTGTGACAGTATGTCTGTGTAAGGGTGCTCATGGCTGCGTTTGCGTTTAAGCCAACAGGGCACCTGCAGGTGCAGTCCATTCAATTAAGCAGGTTTGGGAGAAGAGCAGGTCACCAGTCAGACGCTGTTTAGTCAACACACACCGTCCTCAAACAGATAGACACAAAGCAAAAAACAAATGGAGAACAACTGTATCCACCGCTATTTCACTCAACAGCCTCCCTGTTTACTAGGATGATGCTTTTCTTATTTCACTTACGTCATGATATGGTAGGGTTTAACCTTGCATATATGGAGGGAAAAGCCAAGTCACCCTCTTTCTTAACCTGCCATCCCTGTCTTGGCTGCTAGACGCTGGCTCCATCATAATCCAACAAGTTACTACGTTTTGGCCTTAATTCCTTTGTTTGTGTCATTGAAAAGATTGTGGGTTGGAAAGTAAGTGAGTGTGAGTGTCGTGTGTGATGACCAGTCTCCACTGAGTAAATAAGACCTGGCTGTCACACTTGCCTCTTTCATCGTCCCTGTGGCACAATTTTATTGTTTGGTTTGCTTTGGCCTATTTACTAGTTTAGCAATTATTAGCTTAGCTTAGGTTTTGTACCATCCAACAAATTCCATTAATCTAACAGCCCTTTTTCTGCTGACACACTGATATGAATGACTAACAGGCTTCATATTTATTATGTTTATATGTCTCTTTAAAATTAATCCGTAAACCTTTACTTTAAAAAGATAAATCTCTTCTTTTTTGTCATGGCTCATCAGCTGCAATGATGTCAAATCACACATCCCCTGATTAGCACATTAGGAAGCTCCATCTAGAATCTTATAGAGGGCTACATTATCGCCTACAGCTGTCTTCACACCACTCAACCGATGTGTAAAATCTGTGGAGTCTCTCTTTAAACAGGAAGCGACTCTTTCAGTTGCAGTTTGCCTTGTAACAAAGTTCAAATGGCTGCATTGCTCACTGGATTCATTCAGGTGTGATGGTTACTGCAGTAGAAACAGAGTTTCTCTTTCCTGTCCGAGGAAAAACTCCATGTCATCTGAAACTTGTAGATGTGGAATCAATGCTTGTGATATGAAGTTCCATTAAATTTCAGAAAAAGTGAAATTATCTTCCGCGGGATTCTTGTAGGCTTGCATAAGTATTTAAGTCAACGTTATGGTTGAGCAAATTTAAAAGCGACAGCTGAACAAAATATGCTTGTGATCGAGTTTGTGTTTTGTGTGTGTGCATTTGGTGTACTGAAGCTGATGTGATATGAGGAAGTTGTGGGTGTGTTTAGGCATCTTTTACTTCTGCAAAGCAACACAACAAGAGTATGAACATACTGTGTTATGCTTGGAACAGTGTAGTCAAGCTCTTGAGCATTGAGAAGTAGCTGGGCTCCACCTGAGTGCCATAATTTGTTTTTGTTTTTATTTCCTTTTATTCTGGGAGTTTATCCTGGGAATTTGATGTCGCTTTAGAACATATAGTTGATTATATAATGAGAAAAGACTGTGTCTTGAATTACATATTTGTATGCAGTGTCCAAACATCAAAAGTGTGCTGCTGGCAGTCAAAAATGTACTCCTAACAAACCAAAAGCTACTGTTGGTCAAATCGTGTTAAAAATGTTTGTTTTGTTGTTTTTTTCTTGCTTTTTTCAGCCAGCTCATAGATCTGCTCTTAGCCAGGCTGAGCACGCCAACAATAGCCAGGAGAGCTAAGGTTAGGTTGTATGAGCCCAGAGGCAACACTGAACAACTGTCCTTTAACTCTAAGATGAGGGTGATGATAATAATTGTTAATAACAAAGAAATTCCATACATTTTTTATGTAGGAAAGAGACGCACGTGTCCATTCACTGGATGTTTTCAGAGTTGAGTGCAGACCGTTTTTGGGGGAAGGCTGAATTAAAGATATACATCGACAGCCTAAAATATTGACAACATGAGAATTTCCCAAAATGAAGCCAATGCATTTTGATCATCTCGTGGTGGATTGCATTAGCTCATAAACCCTTTAACCTTGGTTATACACATCAGATAGGATTTTCTCCAAACTAAAAACTCTAAGTATGCCTTTTTACAAAGATGGATTCTAAAGTCTTCATTTGTTATCTATCATTGTGATTATAAATATCATTTGATTCCATAAAATTCTGGTGAAACCTAAGGATTGACACCTGAAGTCTGTTTGCAAGAGGCCTGAGGGGTATATGGGCAGGAACTTGATACTGAAATTCGCTGCCTGCTCACTACTGCGCAGACTCTGGCTCCAGATGACAGAAGTGGCCACGTGTCATTAGTTTTTACACCAGTTATACACAAAGAATTCTATCAGGCTCAGTTAGACTGACAGGGATCGACTGATGGGGATTACAGAAGTACCTCACAAACCAGGATAAAAGGTTTCAAATCACTGGCTTCCTGGAAATGAAATTAAACCAACTGAATATAAAAATCCAGCATGTCTACATGAACAGAACAAATTGAAGGTGTTATATTATCAGATGTCAGAATATGAACTACAATATCATGCAATACATGCCAAATATTTTCATTTCAAGAAAAAAAATATATAATTAGAATTACTTTGTTTAATTAGTAAGTGGTCGCTCCATGAATCTTAAGCTGAACTTGTAAAAACAATTCAAGTCACTGTAATTTTTATGGACATTATTTCAAATTGAGTGCTCTTAAGCAGGGTTTTATTGCAAAAAAGAGACAGAGACAGAGCAGGAATAAAAGAAATAAAAGAAATAAAGAAATCAATGGAAAACTAAAGGGGAAGGGAGAGGAAAAAGTCAAGAGGAGCATCTCTCTTTCATGTGCTGCCATGTTTTCCCTGGGAAATCCTAAGAGAAAGAAAGAGCGAGAGCACATCTTGCTTTTAAATAAATGAATCGGCATCCAAATGTCTCAGGGAAAGCGCTATAAAAACAATATAAAAAATATTTCTCTCTTCCCTGACTCCTTTATTTCACGGACACACACAAACACACGACTATTGACCAGCTTCACCTTGTCCTTCTTTCCTGTCGTCTCCTCCTCTTTTGCTCGCTTGTGCAAAAAGCCTTGCAGGACACTTTAAAGGATGGAGGAGGAGGATGTGCGTCTGCTAAATTTATTTTGTCACAAAGCTTAGATGTTTGAATGCTCAAAGGAAACCTGGTTTACATGGGACACTGGGTAACATTTAGCACATGCTCTAAGAACGCCAACATTTTTTTTCTCAGGTTTATTAACCTTAATCGTGTTAAAGAAGCTGATAAAACTGATGAGTGAAGTAATCAGACCTTTTCCCTCTGTCGTGCCATCGGTCTGATAAAACACATTTTCGTCACAAAACTGGTTAAGCTCTACATGAGGTAGACTGGAGGATTAATCGATTCATCTAATTCCATCTCATCCCCTCATTGTCTTTTCTCTCACAAAGACGCTCCTTGATTTCATTATATTTTTGGCTTACTTCTACTCTCTCATAAACAGTCTTTCAGCTCATAGTCCAAGTCATGTGGAGTTCAGAAGTGGAAGACGACAATTTGAGAGAAAGTAAAATGCGTTTGGTTCTATGAAGTTGCTTAGAGGTGCCATTCACTGTAAAATGACAAAGGCTTTTTTTTGCGTTACTCTTCCACAATCTGTGTCAGTTTGAAATATTAAAAATCCTTTATATTTTATGCTCACACATACAGTATAGCTAGAAAGGCCCATCACTGTTTATCAATCTCATAAACAGTAATATATATATATATAGTCTTGTCTTGAAGGAGACACAAGACCGCCCACAGAGGGCGAGAGGGGAATTTATATACAGTATATATATATATAAAATCATCCTTTTTTTTGGTGTGTTTGTGGTTTTGTAACTATGATTGAATTAAGGAACTACCTTTTGACAACCATACAGTAAAACATAAGTGACACGTATGGCTGCCTGCTCCAGTGGTGTCACAACACAAGTTAACATGTAGACTGGGTTATTGATAAAGAGTGACCCTACGTTCCTCCACAACCAAACACTCCGTGACAGTGTTGACGGAAGACTTCCTTTTAAGAAGGCAGAGACCTCGGAGCGGACATGGGCTCTAAGGTGAGAGGCCATCCGCATTGACCGACTGTCAACAGTGTGAATGCAGGCAAAACTCCTTTTCAGGGCTTGCCTGAGCCACATGTGGCTGTTCCAGATGCATGGGGAGAAGTGTTTCAGTGCCTGCTACCTGCTAACTTAAAGGTCATGTAAAATATCACCTTCAAGACTGAACAAACCAAGACTTCAAGGTCAAATCCCTTAATCTTCCAATGTGATGTCACATCACAAATGTTATTTCCACCTCAATGAAAAATATTCATTTTAATCTTTAGTTTACTGATTTAGAGAAGAAGCTTTTATGGTTTGTTGATTTTTGTGTCTACTGCCTTCACATCACTGCAGGCAGTCTTGTTTCCTTTTCCACCAGTAGCTGCTAAGTTGTCTTTTGTACATTTTCAAGGCATCAACTTTACAGGCCTCTAATGATCCCTCTGATCTTATTACATGGTCTGTTGTTTAATGGAACACCCCACAGAATCTTTGAGGTGATTTAATATGAGGATAATCCATTCAAGTTGGTTTACTTTTGTTCTTATATTTCTATGCTATAATGTCTGCACATTTGATGTGTATTTAGTTGAGTTTAATGAATTTGTCGAATTCTCACGCAGCAATTGAATTACAGTTGGTAATTGTCTCTGACAATGGGATGCTAAACAAAGAAAAATATGGTGGCTGAAAATTCTGAGCACAACATAGAAAGTGCCATCACTATAACAACATATCATTAGGGCACGCGTAGATCTGACTACAATTTACAGTACATGTATATTTAGTCAAGTATATCTGTTGCTGATGCATCTTCATGGTGTGTATGACAATATTACACTGTCAGCTACAACACCAGTGTGGTCAAACAACTTCAGGATAAATTCATACCTTAAAGCAGTGGTAAGGCTAACATACATAGCCCCCCTTGACAAAAAGCATATTTTAATGATTTTGTAATTGAAAAGATGCAAACACAGTCCCTGTAGGATATGGAAAAATGACAATATTAAAACTATCTTTGTTTTATTACAAAAAAATACAAATAAAACACAATTGTGGCATGTAGAAAAGTCTGGCGACCCAAAGTGTTCTCAAGTCTCAGATTCTTTTTCTAAGTTTTTACAAGCTCAGATCTTAATTCAACCTGTTCTGTATGTCAACGAGTGACATTAGGAAGTGGCAGCTGGTGCCAGTTTAAAAGAGTTGAAATACACTGACTCTTCAAACCTTGTGCAAACCTTCCATGGGTTCCTCTAAGTAGCTGTGTAAGACTGAAGGTTTTCAGCTTGCAGATTCCACAGTTTGAAATATAATTAAGAGATGGCAGCTGAGGGGAACTCAGGAGGTCAAGATGAGATCTGGAAGACAAATAAAACTAAGAGAGCTAATTTGATTAGCAAATCAAAACGCCCATTTTCACTGCAGCGTTCCACTTGACGTGCGTCCTCATCTAAAATCCATTTTCAAAAGTATGCAGTGGAACATCTACAGAAATACATACAGTGCTTTGGAAATAAGTGCTGTGAAATGATGATGTTAAAATAGAAAACTCTGGCCACAATAAGCAATGGTAATTGGCATTTCATGAAAAGAACACCTTGCCATCTGTCAAGCATGGGGGTGGGTCTATCATGCTTTGGGGAACCTAAGGTCCTTTGCAAGGAAGAATGGGATAAAATTCCAAATGCAAGAACTGAAATACTTTTAGCTGGCTACAAAATGAGTTTGCAAGCTATGATATCTACGAAGGGGGATTTTGCTAAGCACTGACCTTGGAGGGTCCCAAACTTTTGCACATGCCACAACTGTGATTTATATTTTTTTTAATTTTTAGATCAATTCATGAAATAAAAAGTAACTATATGTTAATGTTTGCTGGTAATGTTGTTCTTTTTTCCATATCCTAAAGAGACTGTGTTTGTATGTTTTTAATTAAAAATATTTTAGATATGCTATTTGTCGAGGAGTCGCCAAATTTTTGCCAACATCTGCACCATTCAAGAGTTTGGAGGTTCAGGCAATGTGTTTTACAGACATAGAGAGACGCGTAGTAAAAGCAGCACACACACACTGCAGGACCAGATGTGCCCAACTCCGACCTGTTGTACTAAAAACATGCAGCCCGTGAAACAGACACAAATGCCCTCCTACGAAAATCCCTTAAACAACACGATACTGAATTTCTACAAATGGTGAGGTGATCTTCCAAGGATCCAAGACTAACCAAATTATAGGCCAGTGGATGGTTGTTATATTAGCGGTGGAGCCAACGCTGAATTTGGTATTTATCAAATCACAAACAACGGATTTGTGCCATGTACTATTTAAAACAAATATAAGGGCAAATATTTGCTTGTTTTGTGAAAGTAAACAAAAACAGATAAAAAGAAAAACATAATAACAGTCACACACTTGGGGATTAAAGATATAAAAACAAATCTGGGACTTTCATTAACATAGCGTACAGACTCTGGGTATTCTGGGTTACTCCACAGTGGTTAGATCCCCACATAGGCTATAAGGGAGATCAGGCTATTTTAATGCCTGGCTGATGCAATTTAGATACACTTAAACAGCGTAATCTGCACTTCATAGCAGTCCACCGGCAACCAAAACAAACAAGCAACGGATTATTGTTGTAAATAAAGCAATAATGTGGTGTCACACCCACACAGGAAGATCTGAGCACAGAGAGTATGAAAGGCTGTAGCTGTCACCTCCTCCCCCCCTGAATGAGCTTTTACCATTAACTCTAATATTAGAGTGCAACATGATGATCCCATCGGTAAGATTATCTTCCACAGCTGTTGATTCTTTATTCTTAAATTTAACCACAAGGCTGTATGCATTTTGCAGGGCATGCGAACATGTAGCGTAGCTAGCCTGCTGCAGATGTACTAACAAACGTGGACACTGACTCAAAGGCAAGCGCGTGTAGAATGAGACTCCTTGCATGCACAGACAATATATACTGTAGATATGTCATGATGATGCTTTACTGCTGGTGTCCAGTGAGCACATTATGGAAGTTGAGCATTCTGTCACTGCCTTGTTGCATGTGTGTGCATGCGAGCATGTTTGCTATGATCACATCAATATTCAGAGCCCAAATTGCTGAAGACGCTCTGTGTGTGTGTGTGTATGTTCTTACTCGACAAACTTGTCAAGATTTCTTCCATGCACCAAACAATAATATGACTGGTTTAATGGACCTCTTGGGAATTACGCACAACATGCAGCAATACACGTTGTGATTACTCTTCATGATAGCTGTAATGAAGCTCCTCTGCTGATTCACAGATTTCAGGGTAAGGGTGATGTGTGTGTGTGTGTGTGTGTGTGTGTTTGGCTGCATCTGTGAAACCTATAAAAAGAATGCCTTGATCTGGATAACCAATTAAAACAATTTGCAACAAAAATGCCATAGAATACATGTACTGTACGTTTTACAGGCAACACTGTACATGTTCTCGTCTTTTTTTTTCTTTAAGCAATCTTATTTTAACAAGAGGATTCCACTGAGGCTGGATTCTCCTTGCCCTGTGTAAGAATAAATTAATAAAAAAATTAACCTGGTAAAAAAACAAAAAAAGAATTAGAAAAAGAGCATATTTTATATGAAAAGGAATTATGAAAATAATGGCTTAGGTGAACATAATTTTCAGACATGATAAGCTTTATCATGTGATAAACTTGCACTTAGATAATATTTGCTGTCATGCAGAATGCAAACAACTTTGTTGTTGCAATGAAGACAATGTTCCATAGCTGTTTTGCCACAAATAAAACCATACTGTTCTAAATGGATGCCACTTCACAACTCACAAGAATGTGCCGCAAGCTCTATAGGATTCAGCATTCATCCCTTGTGGAATAAACAATGCGGTGTCCCAAGAGCCCTTTTCCATCTACTTCAACTTCCTCTACTTCACGCCTTATCTTTGACAGCAAATATGGTCACAGAGTGGATCTTTGGGATAGTAAAAAGGCTGTTTAACACGAACCTTCGATCTTTGAGTGTCAGTGACAACCTGGAGCATGTTGTACACTGAGGGTCACAGTGACTCACATGTTAGACAGTTATTAATCAGGACTGGATTCAGAATGTAGATACACTAAATCCCCCATAACCAGACAGTGAACAAACCTTTAGTGACTACAGGGAACAAAAGTAGTCACTTAATTGAATAAGTTGCATCTGGCTGTCAATGAGCTTGGAAAAAACAACTTCCCAAATTATCTTCTTGCCCATTTGAGCAAACCAGGTCTCTGGTCTGTGAGACACATTTGCACATTGTGTACCATGTGCAAAGAAATGTACCATGAAAAGTAAGGTCATATAAGGGTATAGTAACAAGTATTTTTTTTTGGTTTTATTTATTTTAAACCTGGTTATGACAGCAGTAACAGCAGACTGCAACAGTGGGTCAGTGGAGGGCCATATCATTTCAAGCTCTAAGGAGTGTAATATTGATATTGTATCTACGTGTATTATTCTACAACATGTAGGATGCCATGTCTGGCACAAAGGAGAACATTTGTCCAAAAAAAAGGTATATCAGATGTTTTAGCATACTGAAGCCTTTGTTATCATGATTAGAAAGTTTAGTTCAGTCTGTATCTTCAGACTGGATAGAATGAGCCATGTGACCCATGTTGTCCCTGATGGATTGGGAGGAGCTTACTTGACAGAGTTTGTATACAGTTTAAACGAACTGTGAGGGATTGTTTAAGCCCCAAACCCCTGTCATATGGGTTTGGGGCTTAAACAAGTTTGATGGACCTTCAGATGCCTCTAGTTCCTTCTATAAAACTCCTCGGATATTCTGAGTATCGAAACACAGAACAGGTGTAAAAACAAAGTCACAACAAAACTTTCACAAGAACTTTTTGGTTTAACGAACGACCCGAGAATACACTACCACAGTATATTCTCCAGACACTAATGAGCAGACAAGTTCAGGATGAGGAGTGTGTGAAGTCTGCAAAGAGTTTTTCACGGCTGAATGACTGGTTCAACCCTTGTGGAACTTCTAAAACTCTTAAATGAATATAACACACACACACATACTACTTTTGAGAATCTATTTGTTTCCTGTGTCTATTACAGATTAAAACAAGTTGTAAATTTGTAAATTAAGCTTTATTCAAACAAGTTTTCTCGTGGAGCTTCGAGCTATTTCACGAAAGTCCTGGGAATAAAGTAACATCAATATCACATCTTCACAAGAGAGGGGAATCATACGCAGCAGTAATTACACACCCTAATGATGGAACGAATAAAGAATAACTGGGGCTCATTGCACTTTTAAAATCCATAGTACTGCAAATTAATTTCCTCTGTTTCAGATTCAGTGCGCATCATATTTAGAGCGAATCCATCCTGTGATATGGTTTCTGGTTCATCAGCTTGACTGAGGATGTTAACTCTCTTACCAACTAAAACATTGAGACCCTGAATGTAATCACAGGCACTGCATGCTGAAGTCTTGGACATGTCGGTTATGACCAGTCAACATTTTCATATAACTCACATCAGAGTATCTGACAGATAAGGTAAGCAGTGTCCAGAGCTTTGACACTATCTTTTAAATGCCTATTTAATTAAGCTAATGGAAAATTTTGCGTGACGTACCTCCTGTCATCAAATGAAACACATTGTACACAGTTATGGCTTTCATATGTTTTCACATTTTCAATCTGCAAAATATCAATGGTAATTTATGGTTGCATTAATATTTATTTTGCACATACAATGGGAACTTATGATACTGCATGTACTATTATAGCATATTGTAAGTTCTTAAGACAGTTATTGTTGACGTGGTACAATGGATATAACATTTTTTCTGTTCTCGTTGTGGATTTTCATGCAGTTTCTTGTTAGATCTTCGTGGGGACTTGTATGTGTGGGCCAGGTGCATAAAGTTGTTAAACATGAACGCACAGTCCATGCTGAGTTTTTAATACACTCAGGTTGTGTCTTATGTCAGTTTGAAGTAGTGACTGTAAATATATACACTCTTGAAAAATAAAGGCAGATTGCTTTTTTTTGAGTAAATAGTAGTAACTAAGATATCCCAACAGATTTTGTCTAGGAATCAACAAATTAGACCTGAGCACAATCAAATCCAATATCAGTGTCAGGGTTTGATCTAGATATATTCCACTCATTGGATATTGGTCAGATATCATTAGCTATGTTTATATGCACAACATTTCTTAATCAGATTAAACATTTGAGGGATTTGCAATTCTGAATCCGCTGTTTATATGAACGCTAAATCAGATAATCTGATCATGACGTGTGTATACATGCACCAGGTTTTAATCATAATAGCAGCATTTTGACATGCACAAATTTGTCTAATTTTCTTAAAATAACCGCAGAAGAAGAAGTTGTACTTCCACCTGTACTGTAAACAAGTGCTGATTTGGCTGCGCTTTGCACCTTTCCTTGCCAATTTAAACCCTGCATTCTTAAAGAATGGACCTGCGCCAGGTTCTGAAAGCCCTGCTTTTGTTTCTACTGTTCTCCATGATCAAGCTACGGGCTCAGAAATGCATAATTTTCCTGCGTTACAGGAGAAGAGAGCTGAAGGACATGCGAGGCACACATGTGCAGTGAAGGTAATTCTAACCAAACAGGAAGTTGCGATCGGAATAAGTGTTTACATGGACGAGGTTCGGAATAAGGATCAACATAAACCACCCCTCTCAATCGGAATATAATTTATTTCGGAATGAACCGAATCGGATCAGAATCGTCCAATTAGCGTGTTTACATGAAGCATTTTTATTCTGATCAGCCCTTTATTCCGAATATTTGTCCATGTAAATACAGCTACTGATCCAGAAAATGGTCCAGATTCCAAAGCTTGATCTTTATGTAGCCCCCGGGTACTAACACCATTAGCATCTTTATTAGCAACACAGCAAATTAAACAGGAAACTCACAATCCCACATGGGAGAACATCACCATACAATACGGTTTCTTGGCACACACTAACATTTTTTTAATGGACAGTTGAATAAACCGCAGCACATCTCAAAATTCCAAAGTGTTCTGATAATACTTTGTGTCGAACCAAGCCAGCGTTTATCATTTGTTGATGTCCGCCAAATAAAGTACTTCCATACTTTGTGATATATCCTAACTTTAGCGTTCAACGAAGAATCTCTGTTGACGGGGCAACTGCCATTTTTTCTACTTGAAAAAAAGAGTCATACAGACTGTATTAAAATACTGTAATAATCTCTGCATAAATAACACAGTAGCAGTCAAAACAAATAGATATTCCACCTCCAAACCCTGAACAGTTATTTAGATTAAACTGAAAGAGAAGCCAAACGCTTTCTGACCGCATGTGATCCCAAACACAGTTTGCCACCATCAACTGCCAGAAAAAGTCAGTTTCAGCCTTGTGTAGCCTTACACAAAACACCTCCACTCTCTTTTATCTGCACTCACTCAGACTTGCTATTAAAATACATGCATTCATTGCCCAAGTCTCATTAAACAATTGAAGTACATATACAAATATGAATGTGTTAACTTATTTTGTAATTGATAAACTGTCCTGTGTATATCAAGTACAGATCGACTGGACTACAAAAGGCAGGCAGGCAGGCCGACAAATCCAAAACACGAGGCAAAAATTCTGGTCAGAAAAATAAAGTGCGAGGTCATTAACTTATAAGGCAAAAGATAAGAACCTGTATGAACGCTGACAAGAATGATAAGACGATCTGGAAGAGGAGGAAAGAACGGCTTAAATACAAACGCAAACAAGACACAGGTGTAGCAATCACTTAAGCAGGAAACTTGACAGGAAAACAGGGCGCGCGCAAACACCTACCAAAATAAAACAGAAAACAGATACCGCAAAACTAACAAGACAAACTGACTAATGGATCCTGACAGTGTAACTTGTTTTGTAAGATGATAATCTTTGGGAAAATGCCTTTGCATGTGTGCATATGTGCATTTTGGTGGGTGTTGATCAGTGCAATTGTGTCTGTGAGTTCATGTATGTTTTACTCCCCTGGATAATCCAATTGTGCAAATAGTCTTGTAATTCCTTAGCTTCAGGCCGTGTTATGTTTATAATTGTGAGTGCACTTGTTTGTGGGAGCAGCTGCCTGTGCGCCCACGTGAATATATGAGTGTGTAAAACATGGTCAGATTAGCTTTTGTAGAAAACTTTCAGCCCTGACACACCTGATAATGCTCCTCGTGCATAAACTGGGTAAATGCAGTACTGCTGTAACCTTAAGTCAGGAAAGACATCTGTGTTGGTCTATACGATTAGTTGATTTCCTACTTTCTCCTCATAATCGGCCCAGCAGAACACAATTGGCTGCGCAAGTCTAGTGGATACCAATAGTTCACACTCATCAATGTAACCTCTCCAATTATGGCTCTAATACTTTCATCTGTAGCCCTTTGTTCGAATCCTGTCCAACCTGATTATGGATTACCCTGGTGAATATATGTTAAAAAGGTCAAGTATCACAACTGCGTTTTATCATATCACCCACAGGCGTGAAAGGTTACAAAACATTTTGGACATCATGGACTGTCACTGCCAATAATGCCATAACTCGTTTAGCCGGTTGCTTCCAGGTCAGCAGTGTAACACCCATACAAAATGTCTTTAAATCCTTTACTGCCCTAAACAAATCAGAAAGGTCAATTCAAATCAATCATTCACACGTTAGTCATTCTAATGTTTCAATCTGGCAGGATTATGAAAGAAAAGTTTCAACCATGCAGTTATTTTTATCTTCCTGCAGGACAGAGTATCCAGTCACCTGAGGTACTTTCCTTGGATTGCCTTAAATTATTTTTCTGACTGTGCCAGTTTTGTGTTTTGGTAACTTGCTATGCGCTTCACTGGGACGGGAGGCGTGGCAGATGGTGTGCCAGTCTACTTTGTTACGTATGTGCTGTAATCTCTATGCCAAGTATAAATTTGTCTTTTCTGCCTGGATTATCTGGAAATAATGCCAGCTAGATGGAATAAACATTAATGAGTGATTTTTACAAACTCTGAAATTCAGGAAGTGTGAAACCTATGCAGACACCCGTTCCCTTACCTTGGTTGTCTCAAGGATACCCTGGTGTCTTCATTTAAAACAGCAAGTGGGCATGCAGGCAGCCAGGTCTGTTTAAAGTTTCACATAGAGCCCCATGTTTTAGTTTTGTGTATATGGTACTGTATGTAAATGAAATGGTCAGCATGATTGAAGGAGAGTCTGTAGGGCCTCTGTAGGGTGCAGGGTTGGTGCCGTCAGGGTGGTTGGTGTGTAGGTGGGGCGCTCAGGCCTCCTTCAGGTGGGGCAGGCCTCCTACCAAGGGTTTGGGTGGGTTTCAGGCTCGTTGGGCTTTGGGGTCTGGGCTTTGCCCACGCTTAGAGAGCTTGCCTCTGCGGCCCCGCTGCCATCCTCCCTTTGGCGGGGACATATGGCCCTAGGCGGTCTTAAATCTAGATAGGTGGTGGGTTGCTCTGGTGACTTGGTTCCTTCCTGCCTTTCGTTGGGGTCGGTGTAGCTCTGTTGCACATTCCAGTCCTGCTTTTGACTACATTCTTTGACAGGTTTGAATGCACTCACATACGGTACATGCATGCAAACACACACACACACACACACACACACACACACACACACACACACACACACACAGACACCAATATGCCGCCCCTCCAACTGTGCTTTTTCCAGAGCTGAGAAATATTTTTATCTCCACCAAAGAGATGGTATTTTTAAAAGTGTAGGTATGTTTATCTGATTGTTAGCTGGATTATGCTAATATGCTATTTTTTTTTAAACGCAAATAGGTCAAGAAGGAAAGCCAGTACATTTTGTTACAAATCCTGATTAAGGATTAGCTGCAGATTGCTTTAATTCATTCTTATAATTTGATGTTGATGGATCTATATGTGTGTCTGATGCAACAGTTTTTTTTTATAATTCATCTTCAAGAAGCAGTCACTGTCGTGTTTTATTTTTCATGAATAATTATTTTGTGAAACATTAAGTTTTCTGTGAGAACTTTGAATGTCATTACCCAAACATGAACTGTGCAGAGCACCAATCAAGGGATCAGCGAAAAACAAAGCCTTTTGACCAACGAACCCAGTTAAACCAACTCTGTGAAGAAAACAAGTGTGCTGTTCTGTTTTTGTCACAGAAGTATGACCAACACACAAATTCTCTCTGCATCATTTTGCAGCTGCTATATTCATATTGGAAACTCTGCACATCCCAGCCAACAATAACCGGGGCCAGGAAAAACACAAGAGTGCATCGGGCAGGCCTCCAACGGACTGGGGAAAGATTCGTTTATTGTCCCACAGGGTTCATGAGTGTTTGTCATGCTTGACTTTCAGCTTTCCTTGCCAGGGGACTTCTTTTTTTTAGTTAAACTGCCGGTAGATATTCAGAAATAATTCTAAGATCCAGAGGAAGTGATATCAATAGGAGTAATCTTCCTATGGGATTGTTCTGAGAGAATCATCCTCCTGTGGATACATGTTTGTTAAGTATCTTAATTTATATATATTTTTGAATGTATTCAGCAGCTAATATTTTTTTTTATTTCCATGGATCCCATTTGGCCTTACAGTTTTAAGTTTATCTTTTCTGTTCCCAGAAATCACTTCCATTGCCTTTCAACTCGGCACACTTTTATCTCTCAATAACCAATAGCATGTTGATAAGTTCTGGAGCCGACCTGCATATTGTTAAATCCTCGTGTCCATTTCCCCACAGATATAAAAACGTGGCCAGAAAAAGTGATCATAAATACTCTTCTTCTCTGATGGTGATGGGGTGAGCTCTGAAATAAAGGCAGAAATGGACACAAAGAGGCATCGCTCATGGACTGCGAAGCCGCGGCAAACTGTGAGCCCCTTGATAACCAGACTGGATCTGTAAAACACTGTGTTATCTCTCTGGAGCTAAAATGGATAGAGAGATAAAATATCTGCAGATCCAACCACAGATCCTGTCAGCTCTGTACTCTCAAAGGTCACACTGCGCATCAGTACATAATAGAATAAAATGTGGGAAAGAAAGTGAGACGAGGACAGGCGCTAAAATGGTGGCAGGGAAGAAATGGTGGTATGACAGAGGGGTTACATAGGTGATCATGTGATTAGAAGAAGGGAAGAAGAGGGAACAAGGTGTCAGACAGAAAATGTGACACAGTAAACCATTTTAGAATTGATTCTCTGAGTTTATGTACTGGAGGGATGAAACCGCAAAGGAGAAGTTAAAGTATATTTTACTTGATCATTTGTCAGAGGATCACTTCTTTCTTAGACGTTTGACTAAAACATCCCTGCAAAAAGAAACAGGAAAATAAATTCATCATAAAACCCTAACCCAGTGCACTAAAGAGATATGCTGTCAAAAAAGCTGCTGCCAGGCTGCTCTGTCACCATACAAACTGTCAACCATCATGTGATATCTCTTAAAAGTGTGGAAACCCCGACTTTACATCTCACAGATGTTAGTGTTTATAGCAAAAATAGACCAGGAGCTTGATAATAAAGGATATCCCGCCTGCAGGCATGTCAGCATTGGACACAATCGCTGCTTGTCAGTTCTGACACACACACACAGAGATCTAAATGCCAGGTGAGGCTGCTTTGGCGTATAATTTCCATGACTGAGCTGAGCTCTGTTTCTGTATCAGTCATGGCGGCAATGTAAGAACGTACCGAATGGCTAATTAGCTTATCCTTGCGAAAATTTAATACTCTGGTCAAAAAAATAAAATG
This sequence comes from Mola mola, assembly GCA_001698575.1. NCBI lineage: Eukaryota > Metazoa > Chordata > Actinopteri > Tetraodontiformes > Molidae > Mola > Mola mola. The sequence continues at coordinate 3,132,470 of KV751316.1, forward strand.
GAACTCGCCTCTAGAATCTTTGCTCCCAACGTATTGTAGATACGGAAAGGGATTTCTCATGATCAGTCTCTGTCACAGTATTGGATCATCAACATTACAAGACCTTGTGGTGTATTCTGAGCACTGACGCGAGAGGGTGAGAAGATGTGAAATGTTTCAGAAATGCTCAGTGACCAAGTTGGATGGTTCTATTGAGAGCTGATGACATGAAACGGCTTCAATCTTTTTTTTCAAAACCCTCGTTATCAATAATTTGACCTTTAACGGGACCATTAAGGCTGTCACTGGTTCAGAGCACACTGTATGATACTTTGGTTTTCAGTGTTCGTCTACATTACTGGGGGGGGTTAGTAAAACACCACCACATGGCCATCTGAAGAAGACAGAAGGGAATACATAGCAGAGGAAGAAACATAATGAAATGCAACCACAGACTCTGTCATGTCAGTGAGACTTCTGATCGGCATCCCAGTCCTCAGGGCCGCTGCTCACAGAGTCCGCTGAGGCTGCTCCCACTGTAATTGGCCAGTTTGGCAGAACATTCAAAAGATAATGGATTCTTTTCCCTGTTGATTTATTTTAATAAGTTGCTTGAATAAAGATTCAAGATTCTCAAAGCATAGTTAAAAAAAAAAAATGTTGTACAACTTCTGGCATGACGAATGTTGATTCGTCACGTGCCTTGTTACTTTATAATTTTTCTGGGACATGACTAAGTCTGTGGTGCATGAATCTTAAAAACTTTCAAGACTACTGCTACTCATTTTCTACTGTAGTGTTGAAAAAGCTCATCAAAGAGACGTTGTGTAGGCTTTCTTAAATTATACACTTGATGAGCCTGGTGACAAAATCACTGTGGATAACAAGTGCCGGGGAAAATCTGATAGTCCTGGCTGGTAATTTCATTAAAGTAATCGACAGTTGCGATGAAGATGAAATTTTGCCTGGACTTGAACACATGTATGTGGTCTCGTTCAGTCTCAGGATTTACAGATAAGGTTAGAGTGTCTGCATTTCCTGCTAAGGCAGCAGCGGTGGACTGCTGTGGTGAAAATAGTTAAATGGGCTCCAGCTGTATGCGGTGGGACACCAATGCACAAAAAGCAATACATTAATAGTGAAATTGTAAGAAATCGGGCACTTCAGAATCCTTTTTTATTGTCATTGCACAAGTTTAAAACGAAATTATAGCACTCCATTTAGTACTATAATTATAATCCATGGGCATCCAAGACGGCACTTCTGTAGTATTTGGAGGGCAATTGGTCCTTGTTCATATACAATTTCTAATCAAAAATCTTTCTGTTCTGTGTCATATTAGAGCAACTGATACTGGGCTAAAATTCTGATGGAGCACTTTTCTCCCTTTGAAGACAAGGCCGAGCAGTGAGACAAGAAAAAAAATCCAAAAAGAACAGAAAGGAGCGTTTGCCCCGAGGCGAGAATAGCAGAGAAATCAGGCATCCAAGAGAGAACTTCCAATCAAATAAGCTGCTATGGTGTAACAGAAGAGTGAATGGTTTAACGGACATCAGCTGCATGTGTGGACTTATGTGGAACATCTGAGGGAGGGCTTAATGTCTGTGATGTGATGCATTAGCTGGTCTGAGAGTAGCTGGCCTACTTTCAGGCCTTATACCTGTGTGGGCAGACACAGGTGGCACTGCAGGCATGGCAGCAGGATTTTTTAACAAGCTTGAAGTCTGCTTCTGTGATGTGGGATTGTTTTTTGGAGTTGCTGACGATTAAAAGTCCTCAGAGGAAACAAAAGGGGAAAATCAATGCTTGCGCAGCACTTACTATTCGCAAGCTGTACAAAGATACAATTTGGGAGCCTGGAGATGTTGAAATGAAACCAAATAAATCGAATTAAGTTAAAAATAAATCGCAAATCATTACTTTGGATTTTTGGTCTAGTTTTTATATATTTAACTTAGAGTTTTTACAGTTATTACTGAGCTGTCACACTAAATAACCTTCACGACAGGGGTGCACAAGTATCTGCCCTGATTATACTACAACTTGAATTCAAATTAGTCCAAAACTCTGAAATTGCTTCAAATACCATACAGTTGAAGGTCAGTGGCAGCCCTTCTCTGCCTCGTTGCTAGATTTTGCCACTTTCTGCCCCTGCCATGTGTCACAGAGTGCGATTTGACACGGTGTGCTGCCTCATTATTATAGAGCTACAGGAGCCTCCCACTCCCTAACCAAGCTTCAGTTGTCTGTCTAGCTACCCCGGCAAGCTGGCAAACACAGTCAGTGAAAGTGAAAGGAGCTAAAACCCTGTTTCAGTGAGAACAAAAGAAATTAGCAGGGGGCCTGTAGTTGCATGTGTGTGCCTGCCTGCCTGGCTTTGACTCTCTTCAAATCAACACCTACCAAATGCCAGAAAAACTTCACTTTGGGAAGTATTGCAATTGACTTTGATGCATTTAGTGTGTGCATACAAATACAGTAAACTGTGATATTTAAACAATTCAATCAAGTTTATGGGACTATAACTCTGAACAAATGACTTAAAGTGACCCGTACTAGTAAACAGGGAATGAAACATGCTCAAGAGAATAGACAAAAGACGCTTTTATATAATTTGATTAGCTAAAGACTAAATGTATAAAGATGACAGTGCACGTTTGGTTCTTATATTTTTGTTTTTTGAGTCACGGACCGAGAAAGGAATTAATTTCACCACATTGGTAAATGTTTGTATTTTGGATTACTTAAAAAAAAGTCCAAAAATTAAAGTGATGACTATATTAGATTATTAGCTTCAGGTGCCGTTCACTGGTTTCAAAATACACAGGGCTAAAATAATTACTATTATTATACCTTTAATTGCAAACACTTTATCAAACATCTGATTTAAGCCTAGGTACCAGTTATGACAACGGGACATTCCAATTATAAGGTAAAATAGGTACAGCCAATTGAGATGTCCCTTTTCACTCAGAGATTGCAAAACACCATCAAACAAATACCTCTCTCTCTGTTTATACCACTAACATAAATAAAGATGTACAACACATCTGCATCGTACAATCACTAAATATCTGGGATACCAGTGCTGCCATCTACTGCTGGTTATTAGGAGCCGGTGTATGTGCACTAGCGGCCGGGAGGAAGAGCAGAGTTATTGGGTGTCTGCCTAAACACCCGCTGTCCCAGTCAGAAATTCATCAGTCTATGTGATGCTTTAAAAAACCAAGAGAAACATAAAATCAAACAACGAAAACCAGCCTGGTCAGAAAAATTCACACTGGAACACACATCAATGTGATAAGAACCACTTCAAATGGAAGAAAAACTATTACTTGGAAACTTTTGAGAGAACAATTTTAGATTGCGCCTCAAATAATGGAGGACAGACTTAAGAGTATGCTGGAGCCAGCCACCATCAAGGTGTTTTGGCTTCTCTCTTAGGGAGCTCAGGAGGCTACGATTTCTACAGACATCAATTCTGTACTGTTGCTCGCTCTGCTGATGTCTCAGACGCTAAAAAACTTCGACCCCTCATTTCACTTCTGTAACATTTATACAGACGGTGAGGCTCAACAGGCACTGCACTGAACTCTCTGAGTCAACCACGCTGGTTCTACTTTGTATAACGTTGAAAAAAATGTATTTTATCATCTCGTCTTATTAGGGAATTCTTGCAAAAAATAAAATTTGATAAATAAATGATTGAACTAATACTACTTTAATTGATTATATAATTCAATAATTAGTTTTTCCTGTTTATAAAAGTTTCATCACTTACAAAGGACAGTTAAATATTAATGGTTACGAAAGGTTTCCAAAAACTAATAATCAACTTCATATAAAGCTTTTGTCTGTAAATAAGACGAGACCGCAGTGCGAAGTTAGCATTTTGTTTCATTTTGTTTGCAGTACAAGCTGTCTGACTCAGTTTTATGTTATGTTGTATATAAGTGCCATATGAGTCAGTAATTTTCTATATAAATGCATCATTGTCAACTCAGTGCTCCACAATCAGGTGATTAATCAGCATTGCTTTGTTGAGTACTCCATCGATCAGGCCTGCATGCCTTTTACCAATGGATTTGCTGGCTGCATTTATAGCAGTATTTCTAGAAATAATTGCAATCAAGCTTCCATAATCAGTCATCGGAGCACATGCTGTAATTTGCCAGTGAGTACAACAAAGCAGACACACTGCGCTACAGTCCGACGCGCTAATACTGCTGATTTGATTTAGTGTATACTGTTGTACAACTTTTACAAGACCCATGTCCCATACCAGCGTTTTTGGCGAAATAATTGCATCTAACGGTACAGAGTAACAGCGGTGTGAGAAAACAAGATAACATTTTCTTTAGATACAGCCAGTGATTGATACTTAGCTGCTGTAAACATTGTCACCCCATCTTTGCTCCGCAGTCTGTTCATGACCATGAGGCTAAAAGTGAAAGTTACAGCTCATTTCATGGATTTCTTTTAGCTGAGGCATACCACTAAACTGTGGATTACAAACATTATAAACAAGAGATTAATATTACGTATGTGTCTTAATACAAACATTACATGTCCATAAACACTTTATTCACTTTGATTCCTTAATGCCATGAATTTCTCAGCTAGAGGCAGATTAACACTAAGGTGAGTGACCTTTCATAGTCCTTGACAGTGTTTTAATAGTACAGTTAGCAGGAATATACTTGATTTCAAGGTTGACATTATAGAGGAAAGCAGCTCTACTTTGGCAGCTTAACAGTTTTTGATCCAACTAAAGTTTGCTTGACTTCTTGTTGCCTCGTAAGCAAGACAACGTTACATTTTATATGTGAGCTTTTGCTTTACTAAACAACTTATAAGACTCCCTGGTGAGATCTGGAGCTCAGTAGAACATATTGAGAGACATTAGCTGACATTAACAAGAGACAGAAAATTCAAATTTTTTTACAGTGCCCATTTTGGGAAGAAATTGTAGGGGAAACATGGGTGTTAGCACTGATACATATTTTGGGTCATTGTGCTGCTCAATAAGACTGTTGTGAAAAGGGTCCAAAATCATCCCTTGTAAAGCCATCTTTGTTCTACAGTGCAGAGTTTGTCTTGTCTTTTTCAGTGCTCTTTGGCATCCCTGGCCAATGTGCAAAACTTATGCATGCTTTACCTTTGGCATCTGCCAAAGCCTTTACTTTAATGTCAAAGGGCCGACAGCACCAATGTTGAATGTGTGCAAGTGTAAAAATGGTTTTAGGAATGAAAAAGTATTTATTCATTTAAGATGGATCACTGTCTGCAGCTATAGGTAGAGGTTGCAAATACTGGCAAAAGGAGGAACGACTTTCAAATACGGTGTCCTTTAGTCATTATTATCAACATTTTACTGGACAAATGCCTCAGGATAGCCCTCCAATTTTTCTCCTGTAAAAGGTCTAGATAATTGGCTTACGGCTGCTTCTTTTGTTTTATTTTTGTTGATGGTTGCCAAACAGCTACATTTACTTCTAGTTCTTTGACTGTTTTTTATAGTAACTACTTACAGTACAACCTGTTCTCAGCCCACGGTCCCACATGCAGAGGACAGCCTTCATCGTCACCGGCTGATTTGCTAAGCCCTCCTAGAACGTTAAGTCATCCTTTTAGCATCACAGGCCAATGAGCTATGTCAGTTTACTTTAAAGTAGGAAACAGCGGAAATGTTTGGTTTTATGTAGACACAAATAACCCACCTTGTTAGCATTAGGAAAACATTAGCCCCAACTGGTTAGTTTAAGGCACAACTTCTGACTAAATCTTTGTGAGTCACCCTAATGCTTAAACGGTGCACTGTCTGCATGGATGAAACATAAAGGATGAGACAAACAATCCCCATTACATTCTAATTTTACAATGAGATGGGACAACAGTAAAAAAAATGTTGATTGATGTGCTTTGGAATTATGGTTGTTATCATGATGACCACACAACCACATATACAATAAGAACCTGTGCATCTCAGCTACTGCAGCAAACTGTCGATGTGCTCTGGCCTCCTGCTGTGGCAGCTGGTGGGCTGGTTTCAGGTCATGTTAATTGGCTCAGGACAGAATACAGCATGGCTCTCATTCACACAGTGAAACCGAGAGAGGTGGCAGAAAGGGGAGGCGACACTTACGCCCTCTGCTTTGTCCAGCCCATGTGCTAATAAGCAGGCCTGTGATCCAGTCCTCTGTCCCTGATCCAGCAAGTCAGCATGGTCAGCAAGGTCGGGAAACTCGTCCACCGACCACTGTGACAGCAATAACACGAGGTTGGCAAGCAATTTAATTGAAGCCTTTGTTCTCGGCCTCGTCTGGCATGTCAAGCTTTATACTGAAACTTTTGGATTTTTCTGTAAGCACTCTTGAAATGTGAGCTGTCAATCCCATCACCTCCTTTATTTTACCAGCTTTGTATTTTCTGACAGGCGACTACTGTATACACTGTCATGAAACGTGTGTGGGGCTTCTAGGCTGAGGTGATAAATGTCATGTTAATTTTAGTCAAATTTTGCAAAAGGTATAATTAAATAAAAACTTTGTATTAACTGCTGCCTCATGAAGGTGAATTACAAGCTAACCCTCTTACGTGTCACTCTGTAGACTATCCAGGTGCAGCACTGGAGTCATTTGTGCTCGGCCTTTTTGTCCCCTTAAAATCGCACACGAAAAAAATCACAAAATTCCTTCAACCGACCTGTTATCGTGCTACTCAAATTGAATGGGTTCTTCCTTGAGTCAATCCGGTCCATCCACCATGTAATTCCACCGATTTATGGTCTTAAAAATCAGACCAAAGGGAGAAAGTTTTTAACCACATGAACCATTTGAGGTGATAATTAAGCGATTTCATAATGTACTTAATGCGGCACAGTGGTGCAGTGGTTAGCACTGTCATCTTACAGCGAAAGGCTCCTGAGTTCGATTCCCGGGTCAAGGCAATTCTGCACGGAGTTTGCGTGTTCTCCCTGGTCTGCGTGGGTTCTCTCCGGGTACTCCGGCTTCCTTCCACAGTCCAAAAACATGCAAACTGGGGTTTAGGTCAATTGGTCACTCTAAATTGCCCGTAGGTGTGAATGTGAGTGTGGATGGTTGTTTGTCTCTATATGTCAGCTCTGCGATGAACTGACGACTTGTCCAGGGTGATGCTGACATAGGCTCCAGGCTCCAGATAATGTACTTAACTTCTTTTGTTGCTGTGTCACCTTGTCAAAACTGTCAGTGAGTAGTGATTGATCTACTTCCTCTGTCTCTCTTGTTTAAGATGTATGCTAGCATGTATGTCTTCTTTCAATATGACAGTTTGTTTGTTTCCTTTTCCCTATTTAATCTATTTTTTTCTTTCTGCCTGCCCATCTCGCAGTACCTAGCTGAATGAATAAACCATCAGGTGAGTCAGTTCAAAGGTCTTACGTTTAAGCACGGTAATAATATGCACTCATGGTTGATTCACAGCCTTCCCTCAGGGATAGGAATCCAACGTTACACGCAGTGTGCTGTGTCCTATGCACCATTTTTGCAGTCTGACCACAGTATTATGCTTTCAGGGCCACGGTTCCATACAGCATCTGCTCATACGGTGAAAAGACAACTTTAGAACTTTAGAAAAAATGTAAAACTGTAAAAGTTTTGCCGCTTTCTTTACTACTCCACGTGTCACATCTGTTGCTCACATTAAATATGTCGGCCATCTTTATTTGAAAATTATCGGGTATGAAATGCAGGGACTATTCCAAGCAGTTATTATGAAAATTAGAAAGACAGCTTTGTTTTACAGATAGCATGTGTTGTGGAAGTGGTGTAAATAAAAAAAAAAAAAAAGTGCCGCCCTTGTTTAAATCTATCCGATCTACACCGAATGAAATGCAAATCGATAAGGAGCACAGGCCCTTTCATGGTGACACCCTGAAGGGTCTCCTGCTGCCGTCTTTGCCATGGCTTTCTTTTGTGTGTGTACGTCAGAGATTTTTGGGGATATGGACGTGATGGCGCAATGACGAAGCATTTCGAGATATTCTCTAGGAATAAAGAGCTGTGTGGAAATGAATCAAATTATTGTCCAATTAGCAGCATCAATGGGGTCAACCTTCATTTTAAAGTTACCAGAGGGATGTAAAAGCAAAGGAATAAAAAGTATTCTTTTCTGGTGGAATTCAACCTTTACTAAGTTATGTGCAGGATGTGGTAAACTGAGATTGCTGACATTTGAAATTGCTCATTCCACACTTTTTTTTTTTTTTTTTCGAAACATCACTTCTTTCTCACACCGACACCAATATCCCACTGAACACCACCTCTCGATATACTCCCTACAGCCTTATAATTGCTGCCTCCTGTACTTTTTGTGTGTGCTGAAATGACTGCCCTACATTTGAAAATGCCACATCAACTCTAGTGCTGTTTGTCAAATCCATTTGAAATTCAGTGGTGGAAGCCAGCCCACCCACAGCATGCACCCGCCTCATTGAGCTCGGAGCGGCGTCACTGTGAGCTTTACAGCACAGTCTCTTTTGGAGTACAGAACTGAGTGTTCCTGATTTTTCTGTCACGTTCAGTTACCTTGGAGTGAACTTGGCTGACAGCTTGAATGCTGTAACGCTCTGCACGCCTCTGTTAAACCCGACTACATCCCGCCACCACAAACCCAGTGTTTTACTGTGCTCTGGCATAAACAGGCTTTTTACAAACACCGGTTTCCCCATGAATGCATACTCGGCTACATACAGCCACCAACACAGGAGCGATGTAGAAGCAGAAGATTGCTCATTTTTTTATACATATATACATATATATACTCTATATCTTCCAGATCTTTGATGCTTATATCAATCTTAACTTGAGATTGCCACACACTAACATTATGAGGAAAATATATATTTTTTAAAAATGATATACACGTCACTGACTATAGGTCATTGTATTTTCACAATTCCTGCCACTTAAACGTGGTGTTAGCTCTTGTTTGTTTGCTAGTAATTAAATAGCATAGAAATAAACAAACAAAAAACATTTCTCAGGCTCATTAGCAGTGAATATTCTGCCTGTTGAGTCTGTTAACGTTTCCACCGCTACTAGCATTAGTTACATCCATTCGCTTTACAGTAACCGTGATATGGAAAGTGAAGGAGAGGCTGTTCGACGAGAGATTCATCCTATGGAGAGATGCAGAATGAACTTCGAACACTATTTAATTTTATTGTCATCTGG
>KV751316.1:3158288-3184571 GCA_001698575.1 Mola mola
ATTCAGCTGGGTATGCACTAAATTAGGAGTCTCTCCATGAACAAGACAGCTCCAGGCAAAGGCAGCGATAGTCAGTCAAAGCGCTCCAGTTCAGCACTATATCTTATCTTGACTTCCATGCCACATAGTGTAAAGCTGCTTTTGGCAATCCTCCATCAAAGTGTCAACCATAGACACTCCTCAGCATCAGCAATCTTGTCCAAAAGACTTATCAGATAGAGAGAGCAAGCTTACTACCTCTCTGAGAAATGGTCTCATAGTTTGACCTTCTATTAATCTGTCTGGATTTAGCAGTTAGGGATGATGAAACCTAGATATGTAAGAATGTAGCAACTAGTAACTTGAGTTCGAGGAAAGGTTTTGCAGCTCGTGATCACTTTGAATGAAAAGGAACATTTTGGTTTAGTTATCTTGTTTCATCAAAACTGTGAGTTGGATTGGGTGCTCGGATTCATACTGGGGTTGTTCCGCATGTGGGAGGACGTGCCAGTTCTACTAATTATAAATGTCTGTTATTTAGATCAAACACGGGAACAGAGCACACTCAATTAGTTGGTTGTTTTTATTTTTTTAGAAGGCAGAGTTATGATAATGCCAAAATATACACAAAGACATGCACAGTGCAAACATGTAGGCCTACTCTTTCAGGATTTATCAAGGTCGAGCTGATGAATATGTGAGGCAAAGGCTGCAAAGAAGACAGTGATACATTGCCAAAACATTGTCGGACTCCGTAGTTTTCTCTGGTCCCCTGCCTAACCTGACCAGTGACGATATGTTTAGCCGCATGTCGTCGTTCAACCGCTGGCTGTCGAGGTGGTGTCCAGCAAACGACGTGGGTTTCATTGATAATTGGCAAACTTTCTGGGGAAGACCTGGTCTAATGAGGAGAGACGGCATCCATCCTACTTGGGATGGAGCTGCTCTCATTTCTAGAAATATGGCCAGATTTATTAGTCAGCCAAATTGACAATTCAGAGTTGAGGCCAGGAAGCAGAGTTGCAGTCTTACACGCTTCTCTGCGCTTCCTTTAGAGTCATCCACCTACGACCCCATAGAGACTGTGTCTGTCCCCCGTCCACATAAATTCACTAAATTCACTAAATCAAATAAGAGTTCACATAGGAACTTAATAAAAATCAACACCACTAATGAGGCAGTTTACAAAGTAAAGAGACTTAAATGTGGACTCTTGAATATCAGATCCCTATCATCTAAAGGTGTATTAATAAATGAGCTTATATCAGATAACAATATTGATTTATTCTGCCTTACTGAAACTTGGCTGTGCCAAGACAAATATGTAAGTCTTAATGAATCCACTCCTCCCAGTCACATTAACACACACATTCCCAGAGACACTGGCAGAGGTGGTGGAGTTGCAGCCATTTTCAATTCTGCCCTATTAATAAACCCTAAGCCCAAACAAAAATTTAGTTCATTTGAAAATCTCATTCTTAGCATTTCCGATCCAACCATGAAAACTCCAATTATGTTTGTTATAGTGTATCGAGCACCTGGACCCTACACTGAATTTTTATCTGAATTTTCAGAGTTTCTCTCAGCTCTGGTCCTCAAAACAGATAAAGTCATTATTGTAGGTGACTTTAATATCCATGTAGACATTGAAAACGACAGCCTTGGTACGGCATTTCTCTCACTATTAGATTCATTCGGCTTCTGTCAGTGTGTACAAGAATCAACACACACTTTTAATCACACCCTTGATCTTGTTCTGACATATGGCATTGAAATTGAGCATTTAAATGTCTCTGCGCAAAATCTGCTTTTATCAGATCATTATCTTCTAACATTTGAATTTCTGCTCATCAACTATAAACCAAGAGTCACTAGTTATTATAGCAGATGCATATCTGAGGACACTGTTGAAAATTTTAAAGAAATTATTCCCTCTGCATTAATTTCAGTGCCATATCCCAAAATAACAGAGGAGTCATATCTTAAATTTAGCCCCTCCCAGCTTGATCACCTTGCCGATTTCACTGCCGGCTCTCTACGTGCTTCACTCGATTCCATTGCCCCAGTTAAAAAGAAAACAAAACCAGTAAAGAGACTAGCTCCGTGGTATAATCTTAACACTCGCAAGTTAAAACAGAAAACTCATAAACTTGAAAAGAAATGGCGTTCCACTAAACTGGAAGAGCCACACATGGCCTGGCAGGATAGCCTTAAAGTATACAGGAAGGCCCTTCGCCGAGCAAGAAAAGACTACTATTCAGCGTTGATAGAAGAAAACAAGAATAAGCCCAGGATCCTTTTCAGCACTGTAGCCAGGCTGACTGAGAGCCATCATTCTATTGAACCATGCATTCCTAGAGCCCTCACCTGTAATGATTTTATGAACTTCTTCAATAATAAAATTAGACTTATCAGAGAAAATATCCTACACTCCACAGATTCCAGTTCAGCAACAGGAATTATAGAGGCTGTTATTAGTCCTGATGTGTGTTTGGAAAGCTTCCATCCAATTGACCTTAAGGAACTAACGACAACATTATCTTCATCTAAATCATCAACCTGTATACTAGACCCCATACCTACTAGGTTGCTCAAAGAGGTTTTACCCCTAATTAGAAATCCACTACTAAACATTATCAATCTATCCCTTGTAACAGGTTATGTGCCCCAGTCATTTAAAGTAGCTGTAATTAAACCGCTCCTAAAAAAACCTACCCTAGACCCAGAAGTTTTAGCCAACTATAGACCAATATCCAACCTCCCCTTTCTTTCAAAGATTCTAGAGAAAGCAGTAGCGAAACAACTATGTGGCTTTCTTCAGTATAATAGTCTATTTGAAGAGTTTCAGTCAGGTTTTAGAAAGCATCACAGCACAGAAACGGCATTGGTAAAAGTTACAAATGACCTCCTCACTGCATCTGATGCAGGACTTATCTCTATACTAGTCTTATTAGATCTTAGTGCAGCTTTTGACACTATCGATCATCACATCTTACTACAGAGGATGGAACACCAAATTGGCATTAAAGGATCTGCTCTAAGATGGTTTAAGTCCTACCTATCTGATAGATATAATTTTGTTCATGTTAATGATGAATCATCAAGATATGACAAGGTTAGTCATGGAGTCCCACAAGGTTCTGTGCTTGGACCATTACTATTTACTCTATATATGCTTCCTGTAGGTAAAATTATTAGAAAGCACTCCATACATTTTCACTGTTATGCAGATGACACACAACTATACTTATCAATGAAGCCAGATGAAACCCATCAGTTAGCTAATCTACAGTCATGTCTTAAGGACATTAAAAACTGGATGTTTCATAACTTTTTAATGTTAAACTCTGACAAAACTGAAGTCATTGTGCTGGGCCCCAAACACATTAGAGACTCATTATCCAGCAACATAGTTAATCTGGATGGCATTGCCTTGGCCTCCAGCACCACTGTCAGAAACCTGGGTGTTATCTTTGACCAGGAGCTGTCTTTTAAATCACATGTTAAACAGATTTCAAGGACCGCCTTCTTTCACCTCCGTAACATTGCTAAAATCCGGCACATCCTGTCTCAACAAGATGCAGAAAAACTAGTTCATGCGTTTGTTACTTCCAGGCTGGACTACTGTAATTCTTTATTTTCAGGTTGCCCTAACAAAATTTTAAAAACTCTTCAGTTAATCCAAAATGCAGCAGCGCGTGTACTGACTAGAACTAATATCAGAGACCATATTTCCCCCATACTGGCTTCTCTGCACTGGCTCCCAGTTAAATTCAGAATAGAATTTAAAATCCTTGTTCTCACCTACAAAGCTATTCATGGTCAGTCACCATCTTATCTTGAACAGCTCATAGTACCCTATCGCCCATCCAGAACCTTACGCTCCCAGGATGCAGGGTTATTGGTGATCCCAAGAATTTCCAAAAGTAGAATGGGAGGCAGAGCTTTCAGCTATCAAGCTCCTCTCCTGTGGAACTATCTTCCAGTCTTGGTACGGGAGGCAGACACACTCTCTGATTTTAAGAGTAGGCTTAAAACCTTCCTTTTTGATAAAGCTTATAGTTAAGGCTGGCCTATCTAGCCCTTAGTTATGCTGCTATAGGCTTAGGTTGCTGGGGGAACACTCCATGATTCACTGAGCTTTCTTCTCTCCCCCCTCTGACTCCGACTCCTTCTCTGCTCCTGTAAATGTCCATATCCTTACACTAACTTTACTTCTTCCCCGGAGTCGTTGTGCTTTACCATCCTGCAGGTTTTTCTAGGTCGCGGTGGGAGGTGCTGCTGTGGTCCTGCCTGATGCCCCCTGGCCACATTAGGAAAGGAGATCCTGTGACTTGGATCCTGTGACTTGGATCCTAGGCTGGATTTCCAAGTGCAAATCGGGACCCACAGATCACAATGGCTTCTGGATCAATAGACTACACCTGCTTCTGGACCACTACACTTCACATATCCCTGGATTTACAGATTCTACATACTCTTGGACTCAGCAACACCCAGATCTTCCTACATGGAGTACAATGACTCCTGGACCAACAGAGTCCACCTGCGTCTGGATCACTAGACTTTCCATACATCCGGACTCATAGAATCCACAGACTCTGGGACTCATGGATGTTTTATGCATTCTAAATGAACTGTTGTTATCATGTTTTAGTGTTCTGTACAAGTGACATTTATTGCACATCTGTCCGTCCTAGGAAGAAGGATCCCTCCTCTGTGGCTCTTCCTGAGGTTTCTTATTTTCCCTGTTTAGGGTTTTTTAAGTTTTTCCTCACCCGGTTCGAGGGTCTAAGGGCAGAGGATGTCACATCTGTACAGTTTGTCAAAGCCCAGTGAGATAATGTGTAAATTGTGATTTCGGGCTATACAAATAAAATTTGATTTGATTTGATTTATGCTGTCTTGTCCGCTGTCCGCTGCTGTTCAGTGTCAGACTAATCAACCAAATCAGTTGATCAGCTTCTCTCTGCTTCACTCCCTCTAATCACTGGATTTAGCTCACAATTACACTCTTGTCTTGACTCTCATTCTTTTCTGTTGCGTGTGTATAGGTACTCTGCATATGAATGTGTGTGATTGCGAGCGTTGTTTGAATGTGTGCACTAATGACAGAGGCTTATTCTGTCTTTTTTTTCATCAAAAGTTAGAGGATAAGGAACGTAATTATTTGAAGCTAACGCCTGGTTTTTAAACCCCTTCATGCTACAATTATGGTATAATTACAGAATTTCAAAATGTAGAATTGCACTAGAAATGTAGCACATGCACATTATTGTCATGTGACACACATAATGTGTACTTTTTCCATTTAAATATTTGACATGCTACCTGCAGCACGGAACGGAACAGATGCTTCAACCAACTAAGCTTTAGAAAAGATAAAAACGTAACAACCCCCCCCGAAAAAACCCCAGAAGCACTCTTCATTGATTTCTGATTAAATCAATGTGATGGCCAGCTGGTCAAATAGACAATGACACAGGCTGTGCCATAAATTACAGTGACTTTGTACAACCATTGCTTGTGACTCTAACTAAATTTTTCATTGTTCAAAAAATGTAGACTGAAAAAACAAATCCTCTTCCTTTTCTGTTGGCAGCCTGCTATAGACATTTCACACCTGGAAGGAGCCCAGTACAACCCGAGGCTGATCCTTTCATCAGTAAGTATCTCCACTGGAGCAGCTGGAGGTATGGTGTCTTGTTCAAAGCACCTGAGAGAGCAGCAACTTTTCACTTCCCCCTTCCAGATTTATCCAGTTGGTCCTGCCGGGGGCAAATCATCAACCTTCCACTCACAAGAGACATTAGAGAAGCTGAAGAAGCACTATATAACAAATCAAGAGTTGTTTAGACCACCACTGGCACTGAGAACATTTGTGTTGTTGGCTGGTGCATCTAACAGCTAATGTTCTTTAAAGATGAATAACCTACACAGCATTTCAGAATGAATATTCCTTCAAAGTTTGCTGGCAACATGAACTGAAGATAACACAGTAGTAAATGGCACAGTGTATTTTGTTATTTGAAGTTGCCTGCAGCTTGTGCCAGAGAAAGAGAAATTCAGTTTGCTGCTTGTACTGATTGAAACAGCAGTCAGGTGGAGTTGAAAGACATGACCTGAGCTAAACCCGCCACATCAAGGCCATCAGGGAGCTTTCGAGACTGGCACATCTTCGCTAATGATGGGTGAAATGTTTCATCTCTTCATCACATCCCACCCACCAATCTACACTGTGTCCATTATAGTTTCTGGTTGTCTCTCTTCCACTGTGTTCCACCCATGTCTTCTCTCTCTCTCACACACACACTTCACTTTCCTTTTCAAATTCCGTCCTCCCTCTATTTTAATATTTCCTTAAAATTCACATGATCTTGTATATTGTGTTGTTTCACACTGTGGGGGTGTCTGCAGTAACTTAATGGCCCAGTGCTGCAGGTAGGAAGCAGATTCTCTGTTATCTACCACACTGCCAAGTAGAATAACTAATGGGACTGAATGAGTGTGTGTGTATATTACATTAAGAGAGGAGATTCTGTAACAGCCTGCATGTGTACAACTGTAAGTGTATGGATGGACATTGCTGACAGGAAAGAGTAGGAGAGAAAACAGGTCTCCATAGCTCTCTACCCTGCCTGTGGATGTAAGCTATCGTGGTGTGGTTGTTGTTTAACACCAATACATGACTGCTCCATTTCATAGATTTAACATGCTGGAGAGCCATGAATGGGTGGCCATGCACCACCTTCTCTTCTCTCCATACAGCCTCCTCCCTTGTGCAATAGGGATGCCTCAGCGAACAAAATGCAATGTCCGGGTTGTGTGAAACTCACATAGCTCACTTCATGTAATCCTCGGGCCATCACAATAAGGTCGTAAAGATGAAATGGCCAATCCACAGTTCCAGGAGCCATTTGAGAGTTAACATGCAGAATGTTTCAGGGGAACACACATGGTTAAAATTAGTCTCATCTCCCCTGTGTTCCAGAAACTAGGAAGAACAATGACTAAAACCCCTTCCCCCTGCAGCCGGTTCTGAATCTCTGCCGAGAGGCAACCTACAGTATCTCCCCCTGGGACACTTAATTCTCCTTCCATCCTCAATCAATGGCGGATGCACATGGGTCTTGAAGCAGCAAAATCACTCAATAAAAAAGAAACAATGAGTCTACTAAAGAGGAGAAAGGAAAAGCTGCTGAACAGATAAAGTACAGTAGCGTTTCTCATACTTTGGGGCTCCCATTTATTGGAGTAGGTTCATACTGAAAAGTAAGCAAGTAAGCAAGTAAGCAAATTTAAGCTGTTGAATGCATGGTTAAAACTAAGTAGTCCACAAGAGGGTGGAGCATAGTTAAGACACTGTGAATAAAAGGACTGTTCACAGCACAGAGATGTCTGCATGTGTTTCAGCACTCACAGTACCAGATGCTGAAATATAACAATATAACAACTTTGATTGCAACTTTAGATGCAAACTATGTTTGCCTATCAAAGCAGTTGGCGGGCGCCTCTTACTAAAAATAAATAAAGGTAATTGTTGGGCACAGGCCTATTGGGTTTACACCCCAGCTTGTCCTGTTGCTTGTTCGGAACTGTATTCACCACATCTCTTTTGTCATATCTCCAAATTAGTCATACATCCATTGGTACTATTATATAATCCCCTTCAGACTCTCTAGCTGTCCCCACAGTAACACTGCCTCCTGGCTTATAAACAACAATGCAGCCAAAAGCATGTGCTGCTGGCACTACTAAATCCCTCATAACCTCTTTAACACATTTTCATGCATTATTAAATACTCTGTGGTGGTGTTTTCCTTATGCGCTCCCAGGTGCTGACCTGCCACAGTGTAAATGCTCAATCATAGGTACAGACCTGCAAATACTGTAATTAATACACATTAAGCATTAAATGGTGGGAATTTGGGTGGGATAAATTGACTAATCTTCTATCGGGCTGTTATCACAGTTGTGTACCATGGTGCACCATCTTAAGTGAGAATTGCCAACACCAGTGTAGTCCTCAAATATTTCTATTCATCCCGAATAAAGTGTATGACCTGACCTTTAAAAACACAAACATTGGCTTGTTTACTATGGTTTACCAGCTTGTCTGGCTCAGATCACAAATTCATGTCCATCCTCAAAATGTAGTAAAGAAGAAAGCGTCATCTGAGACTGACACTGGCTGTCAAAACAAGATGAAATAAAAAGTGTTGTCCGGAGAGCACCAGCAGGTGAACTCACATGCCATCACTGGCTCTGTGTTTGAGAGATGGAGTCAGTGAAATATTTCACACAAATCCATAACAGGATCTGAAGGTGATTCTGCTTTTTTCCCCCACTCATTTCCAAGTAGGTGAACTACATTTTATCAAAAACTAGCCTCTCTCTTGATTTACTCTCTGGAAAGCATTCATATTTTTTTCAGAGTTTGGCATAACATGACAATGTGTGAAATTCACAAAACTTTGGAAGCAGTGTGCACATTTTGTTACCCCACAGGAGACAAGTATACGACTACTGTGGATTTTGGCCTGCCAGTTCAGTAGTAGTGCTTCAAAGCCACATTAGCTTTTTTTTCTAATATGATGGCTACAGTTGAACGAACAAATTCATTAGTTGCAGCATACAATTTTTCATCTGAATTGAGAATACCCTGTTGGGACTCATTCCACCCATGGGCACCAGCCAATACCTGCTTGGAGCACACTCACTATAAAGGATTCTTAAACATGTTTCAGTCCAGGCCATTGACACATGGCAAGAGCAACAGTGTGCTTATTATAGTTTTTATTAAGCATGAAGGGGATTAAAAAAAAGTTCATATGGGTCATGATTTGAAATGTTTCAAGAACCAAAATCATGTTCCCTGCACATTTATCAAGGATTATCACAACCTGACAATCCATGAAAGAAAACTGGCAAGCATTCACACTGAAGCATCAAGGATTAGACGTTTTTTGGATGGCTGTTTGTCTTCCCCTTGTGGGATTTACACATATGTACAAAGAGATTAATTAGACAAAAATAACTGAAAATTTCCAGGGTCAACATGTGCTTATCGCATGGTGAAACGGAGAGGTATCCACAGTAGCAGGCAGTATGCAAAACCACTTGATTTTACTATTATTACAATCATTATTTGAAGTCGCTAACTCTGTGCCTTTAGTACTCACCAAAAATGACTGCTATTATTTCAGATGGTGCGAGCGTCCACAGAACCAGATTTCCCCCAGTGCACAATACTGTATACACTGTTCAGCCCCAACAGTGAAACCACTGACAAAGATCATGTTGTTCCAATGCAATGCTTTTGATTTCAAGCAGCCACCTGTACCTGCTCTCACAAACCCGTGGATTGATATTTCATCTTTTACATCGTTTGCTTTTCAATAAATACTCCCCTCAAAAATATAAACGCAAGATATGGAAACAAAAGGCTTATTTCTTTCAAATTTGGTTCACAAATGTGTTAAATCTGTATTAGTAAGCACTACACCATCTTTTCTACCATTTTCCATGTGTTGAAGTAAAAAAAAATAAGATATGGAAACAAAAGGCTTATTTCTTTCAAATTGGGTTCACAAATGTGTTAAATCTGTATTAGTAAGCACTACACCTTTGCTAAAAGAATCCATCTAGCTGGCAGGTGAGTCGTATCAATATGCTGATTAAAGAACCTAATTATTGCACAGGTGTTACTTGAACTGGTCACGCTAAAAGGAAGAACACCTTCACTAGACATTGAACCAATGCTTCACAGAGAACCTGTCAGTGTGGTGTGACCAAAGGCGACACATTTTGATCAGGTTATTGAATGTGGCCTGCAAATTGTTAGTCCACTCCTCCTCAGTAACTGTGTGAAGCTGTTGGACATTGGCGGGAGTTGGAACCAGCTATCATACTTATCAGTCCAAAGTATAATGAGGTGTTATGTGTGGTGAGTATGCAGGTCAATCAAGAACTGGAATGTTTTTAGCTTTCGGGAACTGTGTACGAATCCTTGCAACAAGTGGCTGTGTGTTATCATGCTGCAACTAGAGGCGATGCTGGCGGATGAACGGCAGCACAATGGCTCTGACGAGCTCATCACCATATCTCTCTGCACATTCAATTTGCTATCAATAAAATGCATCTGTTTTCATTGTCCATAGCTTATGACTTACCATACTATAACGTCTCTACCGCCATGTCAGTCTTTTCACAACGCTGACATTAGTAAACCGCTCACCAACCCGACACCATACCCGCTGCCTGCCATCTGCCTGATACAGTGTAAACCGGGATTCGACTGTGGAGAGAACACGTCAGCAAAGTTCCATTGAACGTGAGCATTTGTCCACTCAAGTCGGTTATGCCAAAACACTGAACTCAGGTCATGATCCCCAAAGAAAAGCACTCCATTGAGCTTCCCTAAGTGGCTAAACGTTTCCATAGAAATTCTACGTTTGTGCAAACCAATGCTTTCATCAGCTGCTAGGGTGTCTGACAATGAGACGTCTCAGGTGAAGTCACCTGATGTGTGGTCATGGGCTACATGTGGTCGGCGGTTGTGAGGCCTGTTGGATGTAGTTCCAGATTATCTGAAACAACGTTGAAGTTGGCTGATTGTGGTGAAATGAGAATTTATTTTCATTTTCATTTGCAGTTCAAAAATGACATTCCGGCAGTTAGCATTGCATGCTCCCAACCTCAAAACATGTGGCATCTATAGCACCGTGGTGCATGAAAGAAGTGTATATTTTATGGCCTTTTATTGTGACCAGTCCAAGTAACGCCTGTGCAATGATCATGCTCTTTAATCAGATATGCTTATTTTGATATGTCTCACCTGCCAGGTGGATGGATCTAAACTATATCTTACTACTTAAATAATTAGTAATTACTTCTGATATTATATTCAATAGCAAAATTGAATGCATTAATTGTTGCTTTGTGCCACAGCAGACAAAAAAATCACATTTCGAGCAATGCCAGTGCTTTTGGTCTCCTAAGTGAGCATAGTCACCACACTTGCCCGTCTCCACTAGACATTTTGTCACTAACACATTACTGTATTATTATTGTAATTATTGTAATCATCATTTTGCCAATCCATTAACATTAAGAAACCAGTCCCGTTTGCTCAAGTTTCATTGATCATAATCAGTATGTTTACACCTCGCAAACACAACTTATCTCACATAAACTAAACCCAACCTTTATATTCTATTTTCAGCTCTCATTCTTGTCCTTTCTCAAGTCTGATGGTCTACTCTAGATCACACAGGGCCAAAGGAAGACTTAAATTCTGTCTTATCACAGTCTGTATGACACTACAGCTGTCCCCCTTTGAGACTACGACTCATGTCCAACAATTTTTTTCACTGTTTTTTTTTAGCTCTGGTCCAAACAATATTTTTATTGTCTTTAATGTAAGTTGTGGACTACATCAGAGCAATGCTTAGACCTTTGTAGTTGAAAGAGTCTTGTCAGGATTGGCACTGATTTCCCAGAAGCCAAATGTTGTTGTAGCTGTTTCTGCTTTCACCCAGAGGTTTCCATGTGTCTAATAGGAGTCTCTACTACTCCTTCCTGACCTACAGGCCTATACACGCTCCCAAAGGACATTTTATGAACACAGACATATTTTGAGCTTTTTCACATTTGTCATCCATTCACTCAGAGCTCTACTTTTCTTCTATATTTCTTGCCCATCATTTTTAACTTCTACTGTTTAGCCAGAAATTTTTTTAGCACTTCTTTAGAACATAGCTGTTGTGTGAGCACCATAAGAGTCACTACATTATTTTTCCTTTTCTGAGACGACGCAGGTTGAAACAGTGCTTTGAAAAGATCATTGGTGCTGTTGGAAATAATACCATCCCCAAGGACAGAGTTTTAAATATCAACATGAAAACAAAAATAAATAAAAAATATCTTGCTAAAATATTCTATTCTGGCACCAGTGCAAAGTGACCCGGACTGTTCTGCTCTGCCACTGAAGTTCTTTGTTTCCATGCCAAGTCGAACAATAAGAGAATTGTTCCCCCTTAATATATGTCACATGGAAAAAACATCCAGGGACCTGGGTTGTTTTAGTTAAAAAAAATAAATAAATAAAGTGTTGCTATGAATGAAGCGATATGGTGCGGCCATATCTGATAAAGGCCTGCTTGAATTAAACATCTTCCTGCCAAGGAGGGCAAAAGAAAACTATTTAGTCCCCAGTTATTGCAGGTTTCAACATGTTTAATTGACCATGTGTCTATGGATCAAATTAAGCTCCTGAATTTCAGACTTGAGGAAGTTTAATTAAGCCGTGAAGCCAAGGTAAAAGCTCCAAAGTATCATAAGGCACCACAGAGCACTGTTTAGTCTGATATGCACCTGTGTGGAATGACCACAACGTCTATATGTTCCACTGTGTTAATTTGACTTGAACTGGATATAAAGTTTTATATAAAGTCAATGTATGAGAGTGTATACATGTTTATCTATCATTTTGAGCTAGTTCATCATCTCTGTCTGACTGAATATAATTTGCAAAGGAGTGGAATGAAACTTTTCATGAACTGATCAAAATTAAAATTGCACTATGTAAACAGTTTACGGTATTACTCCCTGCATCGCTCCTTCTATACATGCCCTCCATCTTCATGGAAAAGCATGGTGACATTTCTCCACCTCACAACGAGGTGGATCTGTTTAGGGAGTTTGTTTTTAACAGAAACTCTGCTAAAACCGCATCAAATTTATTTACAGTTACATTGAATTTTAATCGTTTATTGCATTATTCGTACTGCATTTTTTCCTCAGTTTGCCTGGCAATTGACTGTTTGGGAATAAATAAAGTTTTTGAATCTAATTGAATAATAATTAGTCAAAGAAATGGTTGAACAATAAGAAACAATGCCTTTATCAAACAAGTGCATGGATTGAAGCATCGATCAACTCAAAAACTGCTGGAAAACAGAAAAATCTCAGAACACCAATAATGGATCCAACCCTACTAACTGCATGTTTTTTGAAATATCCATCTCCAGGATTGGGAGCAGAAAAACAGGTACAATAGCTGCTGCTCAAGTTGACTGCTTGATGCATTAATGACTTTGGTATGTCTCACCAAACCTTTGATCAAATGCTCATGTAAACACCTTTTTAAATGACATACCATGTTAACAGATGACACGAAATCTTTATTCAGAATGACTTAAATTAGAATATAAAAGATGTGCATATCACAGCTAATGTTTGAGGTAGAGCTTGTTTCCTGTTTCACCTTGTCATCTTGTTGCCAGGTCTCCTGCCTCCTTTGTATTGTCCATTATTTCTGGCATCATCCCCTCTCACAGTCCTCAGTACCAGCCTCCATTTTCATTCTTTTTCTTACTACTTCAAAATCCCTTCGATCATCCTCCTCACCTCCCCACCTTTTTTTTTTTTTAATTTCTGCTCCTGTCAAATTGTGTCTTAATGCAAAAATGGATTAATGCAACAAATCCATCTGTCCTTCCACTCCTGTCTTTGTTTCTTCTCTTCAAATCCATCTCTGCTTCTCTCTCAACGGGGAGTCAAGAATAAGTCTTCCATTTATTATTTTATTTTCATCCCTTTGTCCAGCTGCTCTTTGCTGTCACACGTACACACACAAGCATACATCGATATACTCAGAGCTAAATTTGTCTCTCTTTCGACATTACGTGAGCTCCACTGAAGAGAGAAGCCACATTTCTTCTGTATGGACAGTTGCTCAATCAAGACAAAAACAAGTTTACTAAAGCTAAGAAATAAATGGGATTGAAAAAAGCAAAAGATAGAAAAAAGTAAAATCAACAGGGAATCAGGAGCGGTTATTCACAAGGACAAAGAGAGTGGGGACGGAGGGTAAAGGCTTTATTACAATAAATGCGTGCCCGCTAGGAAAAACGTAGAGGACTAATTGAATCACCAGAACCGGTCCGAGTTTGTTGGATTTAGAGTCAAAATGTGACATACTGGATTGGTATAAAATAAATTACCATGACTAAAATCCAAGAGCCATCTTGAGCCTGAGACCGGACTAAGGAAAGACGTCGTCAGGGGGGGAAAAAGAAAAAAAAAAGAATTGTATGCATAAAACACAAATTGAAAATGAACCTTTTTGCACCGTAATATGTAACCTTTTCTGCATAATAAGCAATAATCCACTTGAGGCTGTGTGAAAGTCATTTAGAAGAGCTGAGAGGCTTTGCCCACAAAGGTGCCTATAAGAACAGCTCTTAGCTGTTGTACATTACTTTAAAAATACCCTCTTGTGCTATATTGGTCTACAAAACAATTCTGCTAGCAACCCGAAATACATAATTTTGTTCCACCCTTTTTTTTTGAAAATGCAAATTTGCAAAGCGTGTGTGATGTGTGGAGAAGTATTCTGAGTGAAATTGTTGCACTTGCTGATTTCAGTAAATGTGTCACTCCCCCATTTATTCTCACAACTTCTTCAAAACGCAGGAGAGGAGGTTCTGGCTAAGGTGATTTGACCTCAAATCAGTCTTTTTCAGCCACATTTTTAAACGGCAATTTATACAGTTGCCGTGTGTTCCTTATGAAGAGCATTTGATTGACAACACTTGGTTTCTCCCTGTAGGAGATACAAGGAAACAACTGAGACAGAAGACTGGGAGGGTAGAGGCAACATATTTCAGCACTTGTAAACAAACAATGGCAAAATAAAAAAAAAAAAAAAAGAATGCTATGTTACAATAATAAATAGTAGTTAAAAAAAAGACATCCAGCATTAAAAGTCAAATTCAGTCACATCGCATTACTGTTTTTATGGTGATACATTTCATTGTACATGTGCTTTTGGTGCAAAAACATGAGTCAAAAGCAATTGAAGTTAATTGAGGTTCCCTGAAATATGCATTGTTT
The DNA here is from genome assembly GCA_001698575.1 of Mola mola. Classification (NCBI taxonomy): domain Eukaryota; kingdom Metazoa; phylum Chordata; class Actinopteri; order Tetraodontiformes; family Molidae; genus Mola; species Mola mola. Next base: position 3,173,166 of record KV751316.1, read on the forward strand.
TGTGAGTGTGTGTGTGAGTGTGTGTGTGTGTGACTGTGCAGTAGTATGGTGGTTTGGACAGTCTAAGACAGATTCCTCAACTCCTTTCAATTATCTGGAACTCAAACTGTTGTGACACAGATAACAGGTTCTCCAGCCCACGCGACTGCACAGGAGGACCGAACAACATTTTCCTTTCAACAGAAATTCCTTGAGGTGTGTGTTTACTCTACATATGTGCTGTGTGTTATGATGTTCTCGCCTCATCTATGCGATTCTATGTTGGGATGCTTGTGATGGCATGTGTAGATAATCAACTTTTTTTTTTTGCCATTTGCAAATGTCACAGGGGATTGTAAAAGAACCTTATATTACACTGGAATTATGTTGGTACACGAACGAAACATGCTTGGAACAACTTAGTGATGTTTGAAAAGTATACAGATCATAGAAAGATAAATAATTGCACAATGGCATGTCACAACACACTGCTCCTGCAACTGTAATTGAAATGTTTGTACCTGACTAGTTGTGTGCGCTCTCATCTCAGACTTTGGGCTCCATGACGGTGAAAAGTCATTGTCGCACTTTGAACTTTGAACAACATTAAGCCCCGCCCCTGCAAGTCGTCAGGATTGGTTCCTTCTTTGTAACAGACCAGGGCTGTCAGACTTAATTTCTTGCAGAGTAAAAGCAGAAACCCCCAGTCATGATGCTAACTTCTTTGTATGGTAATGTCTTTTACATAAAACAAACAAACAAAAAGGCCTGGTGAATAAGGTCAAAAATACAATTTTCATCTGAGGTGGTTTTTAGCATCTAAATTTGATTGTTTATCAATTTGTACTGTGTGTATAAGTATCACAAACTATCGGAAACATTAATACAACATAGTAGTTTGACGTGGATGTTTTCCCTTATTAAAACTGAGCTGAAATACTTGTCAAAAAGTACAGTCAGATGCCACAAAACTTGACGTTAGTGATATGAGATGAGAATGGATTTGAGGTTAAGAAAGTTTCATATGCATCTTTAAAGATGTTGCATTGTTTATTTTGTGTTCCTCACATTACAGCCTTTAGCATCATTTATATCATGATTTAAGACATGTTCATGCACTTTAAGGCCAAAACAATATTTTACAATAAAATCCAAAAGCGTACACTTTTTATTTCATGTTTTTATGTGCTTTAGAGGAATCAAGGTTTTAGTAAACATTAGCAATTTGGGCACATTCTCCAGAAAACCCTCAGTTTCTAAGAGGTTATTTTCAAACAATGGTTTTAAATTGCTTTTTGGGAGGTCTTAATGGGTTAAAACAATTTAAAACAATCAACCGAGGCTGTGCAACAATAGTGTTTGTTACATTTTTTTTTTTTTTTTTTTTAATTTAGTACTTCACCAGGTATCTTGTAATGTTGTGGCCTGGTTGCTCTGTGGCATGATGAAAGAAGTCTGTGTCCTGGTGCAAGGGGATCCAGGAGCCCTTATTTTCTTTTTTTAAATTATGAGTTGAGACACTAACTGACATAAATACAGTGCATGGATGGGACATGAAAGCTTTTGAGTGTTGGTCATGTCTCTGTGCATCTGTGCTAATCTAAAAGAAGTCAGAGACTCAGTGTACCATGTGACTCAACCTGGTGTGCAGCAGCTACCTGCACACCTTTGTTGTTAACCACATGACCGCTTGCACACAGGCAGAGTGAAGGGAATGAGAAGAGAAGCAACAGACAGGGAAAAAGAATATGGAAATAAAGCAGAAGGGTTGATGTAATGAGAAGGATCTAGAGAGGAGGGGGAAGATAGGAACAGAGATGAGGACAGGTTTTGTGTAGCTGCATGACTGGACATGGACACAAGACAGAGGGAGAGGATGGAGGAGAATAGCAAGCAGACCAAATGGAATATACAATGTATAGTCGGTCATGACGGAAGGAAACACAGTTTAACTTTATTACCGCAAAATGAAAAGAGAGGACAGAATAGACAGATGAAAGTGGGCAAAGAGGAATATGCAGATAATAACTGCAATACACATCTTATGAAATGTTTAATTTTTAGCATATATTACTGCTTAAACTTAGTGAGAGTTACTACAAATGAAGGCTATAACAAACATGAACTGAGGTAAGAACTGTAAAATAAATAATAAAGTCATACATACTGTATATATATCTTTGCACAGTCTGCACCTTGGGTCCTGTCTGGTGTGGTAGACCCCAACCTCTATCGATCTTGTGTTCAAGGTTTGTTCTTGTGCTGCCAAGCATATATATATACTGTATATATATGGATTTTTTTTCTTTTGAACAAATGAAATGGCAATTAAACTCCCACTGGTATTTATCAAGGATGAGATCAAGGCCAGTTTGCTTGCAAACATTGTGTGAGGAAATTATCTAATCTACTTCAGACAACTGGATAGAAAAAAAAAACAAACTGGCTGTTATGATTTCAACACAATCCAGACCCAAACAAAACTCAGAAGCTGTTCATCTCTTCACACATTTGTTGTGAAGCTATTGAAAAATGACCATGCTGTATCTGTATGGGGCAGATGAAGCCAAATGAGAAGGTGAGTTAACAGATTAGAGTCACACACACAGATACTGTAGTGAAAGATGTGGAGAGAAGTGGAAAAGATTCACGTTTGTTCTGAGCGCAGTGATAGTGGATAGGACTGCAACGTACAAGGCAGATGTGCAGCAGGTGTGTAGCTGTATGAGCCATAAGACCACGACCACTCACACACACACGTACACAAATTCTGCATCCAAAACAAGCTACTACACCAAAGTTGAATCCAATGTGCAGTATGATTGGCAGTTAGATGATCTTTTTTACTGTTTGTTGGGCCAAGGCTTAGCGGATTTGTGGCAACCAACAGTAACCAAGATAGTGGTACAGCTTTATGGTCGTTACAGGATGTAACAACACACCGACTGTAACAGTTCTCCTTAAATAAGCATTATTATAAAATAAACTATTGTTGCTTGTCTGCCATTTTTACCTATCACATTGTAAATTTCTAACTGTAGCACTTTGCATCGTAGGAAAGAGTTAGTGAGTGATACTGGTCAAGTACACCCTGTAGATTTTTCTAGAAATCAGTAAGGTACAGTATCGTCTACTATATGCTACATATTGGCCAAATCAGTAAGTACTGCTGGTATAGTATATGATATCAGTACAAAAACACAAGGAGAACACTGGAGAACAGTGGGAAATGCAGATATTGTGGCCATGGCCACAACACAGACCATCTTAGACTTTTTGTTCCAACATCTCTCCTGATTATACAGCAGCTTACATTGCTGTCTACCACTGTTTCTGATGCTCAGGCTTTCTTCCAGAAAAGTGTTTTCTGCATGTACACATACAAAATATGAAAGGGTAATTTTGCACAATGTTGTCCTGAATCTTATCCAGGTAGTTTTGCTAGTTTGCTAGTTAAATTATTCTCATGGATTTTTTTATTTTTAAAATTCTTGCAAAGATTTGTTATTATTACCAGAAACTCAGATTCTACTACGTTTGCAACATCAAAATTATATAATTTTTAGATTTGTGCAAAAGAAAATATTAGAAAGGGAAAAGTAAGTACAAAAATGCATATACTTATAGAAAAGAAAGAGACAGGAAAGGATTAAAATGGTGTTAACTTTTAATATTATTCTGGAATGTATTTGATACTTGATTTAACTAACCTCAAGGCATTGTAAGGTTAAAAAATGATGGTCATCAGTTGCAAAGCACAACTCTGTCTACAAGGTGATCAAACAAACAGACAAACATATAGATACAGACAGATACCAGAGGACATGAAAAGGGAGGGAAAGACAGAAACAGTCAGTGTGGGAACTGTTCAGTGCCTCATTAATGGAGTTCTACAGAGTCATAGCTCTCTGCTCTCCTAATTGACTTTGCGTCATCTGCATATGATTTACATACTGTTACCCTGGGCAACAAGGTAGAGGAAAGTGTGGGTAGTGTAGATGTGTGTGTTTGTACATGTGTGCTCCTGTGTGTAGTTAAGAGGAGATGAGTGTAGTGTAATTGCTAGTAGATAGACCCATTAATCATGTGTTTAACCTCAACAGGAAGTACACACTACACACACACACACACACACACACACACACACACACAAGTTAAAATAAAGTTGCAGACAATGGGACAGAGACAGAAAGAGAGGGACAAAAGAGATTGACTGAGAAAAAGCATTGTTGCCTTACTGTCTGTGTATTGTGGCAAGTTGATTGAACTTGGGATTGTAAAAAAAATGAAAGATAAACAGTGGAGATGTGAAAATGAGCGCTTCGGAAAAACACACAAGATGTCAGATATTAAAAGATAAAAGCAAGGTGGTTATGTAAGAAGGGGTAGCTGCTAGTGATGGAGTTCACGTAACCCTACCCACAAATTCAGGGGGTGGTAATCTTCAGAAAGGATTAATGCAGCATGACATATGATCTACATGCACATCATCAAGTGTTGAGGCTTTGTCTTTCTTTTTAAACTGTTTGAACATCTTTCAAATAATCTATATTTGTGCAGCAACAAGTAGGAACACAAAGGACATGACCCCTCACTAGATTCCTACAGGGTCTGTTCCTGTACTCAGCTTTACGCATTTGTTCTTTTTGGTTGCCAACCTGGATGAAGTCAACATATTTGATATTTCAGTCTTTTCTACTTATGATGGTGTAGTAAGAACTTCAAAGAATTAAATACATATTTGGAATGTACTGATTTTGTTGACGCTCGGCAGTTTTAGCTGCAGAAAATTAAGACTAAAGCTACTAATTCAAGAGGAGCGTACATACAAACACACACGGGAAATGTGACACGCCAAGTTTAGAAACGCGCCGGCTCAACCACAATTGATGCCATTTTCTTCCTTAATTTAACCCATTTCAATCAAGAATCAACCTAAAAAGCTCAAAACTAAAAACACACTAATGAGTTCCCTGAAATTGTGAGCATGATGACATTATTGCAGTAAATTAAAGCTGCACTCAGTAAGATTACGAAAAGAGAGGCTGAAGTGTAGGGTGTAGTGTAGACAGGGGGTTGGTATCAGTGGCTATGTTGAGGAAGAGATTGATCATTACTGATTAAGATTATGCACAACAGCAAGTAAGGGTTCCGGAAATGACTGGTGATGCTTGATTTTAACGGGGATGCAACTTCTGTTCCTCTGTTTCAGTTCAAATCATCAGTCTTTGTATCACTTCTTGATGAAATCCTTGTAAGTCTCTCCCTGATGCCAAAGAATGTGCCTTCTGTGTCTGTGGGGCTGTGACAAAATAGATTACGGATGAGTTTGGCTTTAGAACAGGCTGTTTTAAACTAAATTAACTAATAGATCAGGGAGTGAAGGGAGGGCAATAAAGGAACGGCACTAGAGAGATAATGGCTATCAGAGACCAACAGAAGCATATGGAGAGAGGTACATTATAATGAAAAGTAGAGTAAAGTGAGGTAAGTAATAAAATTCCGTAGAGGAACCAGTTTTCCATATCCGTAAAAGGAAACTATATCCAGTCTGACCCAATTCCTTTGTTAATCTGGCACCAAAGCCAAGATGATGGAGAGAATAATGAGATTAACAACAGGAAGCAGGACACACACACCTACCTGTAATTACACATCAACTTTGTGCTTTCAGTGTTGACCCAAGTAAATGTACAATCTAGAAATTAAACTGACTGAGCTCGAGCTTGCTTCATTGCACTCTCCTACAGTATCATTTTTCTGTTTCTCAGCCTTTTTTCCACTTCTTCCTCTTTTGGTCTCCGCAGTCACTCACTGCTACACGTTAATGGCATCGACTCTGAAGTGCACGGACCAAGCTGTGATTAACGATACTGAGATGGCAAACAGTACTTTACGTCCGTCCTGCGCTCAATCCTGCATGACAGTGACCATCTATCTTGCTCAGGTGTCCTTTGGGGAAAATAGACCAAATTCTGTCTGTCAGCTCTTCCAGTATTGATAGGAAACATCAAATGCACTAAAAAAGGAATTCAATAAAGGAAAGTACTCAATATCGTGTAGACATGTCTGTCTTTAAACACATAGGGTAGATATATTTAAGTAATGTGTAATGTAAAGCAGTCATACATACATACATACTATCATATTGATGTGTAATGTATGTGTCATATATTGTTTTATATATGGACGCTGGTGAGTGTGCATATATATATATCTTAACTGTTTGCTGCGTAATGATGAAATTACTGTGCGGGCAGGTTGAGAGCAACAGATAGGAGGGAGTGACTGAAGGAGTTTGTGTGTGTGTGTGTGTGTGTGCTGATTTAGTGAGTGATGAGATGGGAGGCAAAAAAAAAAAAAAATAGATGAAAGACAACCTGGGGAAAAGCTGGCAGTGGTACTGGGAGATGGCAAGAGAACAAGACAATTTTAACAGAGGAAGGAACAGTGGAGCAAGACGCTGTTGTTATAAAAAGGTTGAACCTGAAGCGCTCCAATAAAAGAAACACTAATTGGGAGATAAGGGGCTAGAAAAAAAAAAAAAAAAATGCTGAAGCTGGATAGATGTGAGTCAGTTTGAATTAGCCTTGGTGAAGAGGTCCGCACCAAGTTGAAGAGATGGTTCACCCTAAAATTAAAATCATTTTTTTCCCCTTGTACCTTTTTGGAGTGAGGAATCTGTTAAGTTTTTCTTTTTGGATCAGACCCAAGTGAGAGTCAACCGGGACAAAATTTTAGAATTTATTTGTCAACGAAAATTCAGTTTATTGAAGTAGTGTGGTTGAGAGTGAGGTCTGGCGGGAGTTGAATCAGTTCGGAGAACCGGCTGGTCAAAAAACACATCTGAGGCTCCAAGTTGCTGCAGCCCAGAGTAACATATTCAGCGGAACAATCTGGCACAGATGAGCTGGCACTGCAGATTCTTGATGGCCCAGCTGATGAGCTGATGGAGTACAGTTAAGTCTTCTCCAGTCCGGCCATGCCACACCCTCCAACCACTCACACACACCACAGACCAAACACGGAAACAAGGGAGGAGAGGCAAAAAAACATAAAACAAAGCAGCACTTGAACACGTGATCATCACAGTACCCCCCCAACAGATGCCACCAAGCATCCTCCTAGGCTTTTACTGGAAATTGTCTATAAAAGTCTCTCAATAAGGATGAGTCCAAAATCAATGCAAGAGATATCCAAGAGCGTTCCTCTGGGGGGGCGGAGAGATCGGTTGGAGGACTCAGCACACTAGAAGTCACCAGCTTGTGGAGTGACACATAAAACACAGGGTTTACTTTTAAAACTCATGGCAATTTTAAACGAACAGCCTTTGGGTTAATGATCTTCTCAACCTCATAAGGTCCAATGAAATGAGGAGCCAACTTATGGGATTCAACTTGTAAAGGAGGTTTGAGAGGATAACCAGATCTTCTGACCAGGAGCATATTTAGGATCCAATGTTTATAAGCGATTCGTTGACATCTTGCTGCCGTGCGCATTAGTGCAGCCCGTGCTTTACACCAAACTCATATCTTCCACTCGTGTTCCTGAACAGAGGGAACTGCGACTTCTGAATCCTGGACTGAAAACAGAGGGAGCTGGGGAAAAACCTGTGGATAAACTTATTAGGGTGTTGTGGGCATATTCTACCCAGAGGAGATTAGTTGACCAGGAGGCCGGACCACAGGCCGAGACGCAGCGAAATACTGACTCGATTGGTATGCGCTGTCTGGCCATTCGTTTGGGGGTGGGAACCCGATGAGAGTCTGACTAATGTTCCCAGAGCCTGGCAGAAAGCTTTCAACACTTGAGAAAAAAGCTGAAGTCCTCTATTTAAAACATCTGAAGGTATGTCCGAATGTCGAAAGGTATATCATGCAACCAAAAAAAAAACTGTTGTACTCATAGATTAGTAGTCTCTTATGCAGAAGGTAATTTTGACAGAGGAACAAAATGAAAAGCTTTAGAAAATCTGTCAATAATAGTTATGTATATAATATGTATAATATGGTGGTGTTACTTTCAGACGGTGGTAGTCCGCTTACAAAGTCAACTGCAATATGGGACCAATGTCTGTGTGGACTTGGAAGGGGTTGTAGTAGTCCGGCTTGGGGTCGATGTGAATATTTGCCACAGGCACAGGCCAGGCCAGCACCAAGTCCCTGGTATCAGCAGAGATAGAAAATCACCAGAAACATTGTCTCACCAGGGCTAGAATTCTTGTAACTCCTGGATGACAGGTGACTTTAGAACAGTGCCCCCATTGTAACCCCTGTGAGTGGATCTGTTCAGGAACTAACAGTTTAGAAGTTGGACACTCATCAGGGACTTGCTGGTGAACTAATGCTTCTTTGGCGGTCAATGTCCCACTGGGCACTTCCAAAAAAACAATTAGGTAGAATAATTGTCCCAGCTGGGGTCTCCTCTTCAGCGGGCCAGAATTGTTGGGAGAGCGCATCTAGTTTGATGTTCCGTGACCCTGGTCAGTAAGTTAGTGAATAATTGAATCGTCCGAGAAGCAGTGACCAACTAGCCTGTCAGGAGTTGAATCTGTGGGTGGTACAGAGATAAGATAAGTTATTGTGATCAGTCCAATCTATAATTGAATGAGTTGCTCCCTCCAGCAGATGTTGCCACTCCTGGAAGGCCAGAACAACTGCCAGAAGTTCCCAATTACCAACGTCATAATTTTCTCGGCGGAGGAGAGATGCCGAGAGAAATATGCGCAGGGGTGTAGTTTATTATCCTGAAGAGAAGGTTGTGACAGAACAGCTCCCACTCCAGAGTCAGAAGCATCCACTTCCACTAAAAACTGAAGATACAGATCTGGGTGTGAGAGTATGGGCGCAGAGGTGAATAACTCCTTTAAACGAGAGATTGTCTTCTCCGTTGGTGCTGACCAGATGAGAGGTTGCTTTATGGAGGTGAGTTGGGTGAGGGGAGCAGCCAGACTACTGTAATTACGAATGAACCTTTTGTAAAAATTGGCGAAACCTTGGAATCGTTGTAGCTGTTTTCTGTAGGTAGGAACGAGTCCGTCAGCGACAGCCTTTACCTTAGCTGGGTCAGCCCGCACAACCCCTCTCCTAATTACATAAACCAAAAAGTTCACAGATGTAGCATGAAAATAACACTTCTTAGCTTTTATATATAGTCTATTCTCAAGGAGATGCTGCAGAAACAATATTACATGCTGAACATGTTCCTTAAAATCATGAGAAAAAATGAGAATGTCATCTAAATAAGCAAATACAAATCTAATAACCATGTCCTGAAGAACATCATTAATTAGAGCCTGAAAAACAGCAGGCGCATTGGTTAACCCGAAAGGCATTACTAAATATTCAGTGACCAAGAGGTGAGTTAAAAGCAGATAAGCATTCCTCAAATCTAATTTAGTAAAAATTGAGGCCTGATGCAGGGGTCCAAAAGCAGAGTCAATGAGTGGAAGAGGGTATTTATTTTTAACAATGATATAATTTAGTCCACGGTATTCTATGCAGGGACGAAGGGAACCGTCTTTCTCCTCCACAAAAAAACCCCAACAAAAACAGGAGAAGAAGAAGGGTGGATGAGTGATTATTTTATATATTTCTCCATTGACTCTCTCTCAGGTTTGGACAAATTATAAATTATTTAATTTATTTAATTATAAATTTGGACAAATTCCCTAATGGGAAGAGGGGCGCCAGGGGGTAAATCTATGGAGCAGTCATAAGATCTCTGTGGTGGCAGACTGACGGCCAAATCTTTACTAAAAACCTGATCCAGGACATGGTAGTTTGAGGGAACTAAACTTAAATCAACTGATCTCTGAATGGGGAACAGTGGAAATACAAGGGAAAATGAGGGAGTGTAGACAATCTGAATGGCAAAAAATGCTCCAGTTCACAAAAGATGCTTTAACCCAATCAATATGAGGATAGTTGTGCTTTAGCAAAGGCAGGCCTAAAACAAAAGGAGACATAGGTCATGGAATTACAAAGAAGGTTAAAATCTCTGTATGATTGCCATTGATAATTCTGTGTGTTATTTTAGCTAATAATCGATCATTTAAAGCACAAACGTCCTTAGGATTGGATAGGGAAACAGTTGGTAAATTGGCTTGAGTTACAAGGTTATTAATAAAAGCAATCTTAGATTTGTCTTTGAAATAAGTTGAAGACTGCTTCTCGAACAAAACAGCACTGATGCAAAAACTGACCACATGTCCCTAAATCAACTGAATACTTGGATGGAATTGGTATTTAGGGCTTACGTGTGACTCCGGGTGCAGATGAGGCAGAAGAGGTTGTGGTTTGTGGCGAAGCAGTCAGATTTGGATGCCACTTGCTCGAAACATCCTCTAAACTGGGCCATACTCACTGTGATGGCATGAAGCGTCTCTTGGTATTCCTGGATGATCTGCTGATGCTGACCAACAATTGCTCTTTGAGACAACAAAGCAGCAGTTGAACTCAGGATCATCACAGAATCAACTACAAAATAAATCTGCCTGTTCAAATATAATGGAACTAGATGGCATCACAGGAGACACTGTATGTCCAAAATTTGGTAACTAGCAAAAACAATCTGTGGTAAAACAGAAACAATTAAAACGATTTTAGATTTCTGTAGCACTGTTCCTTTAAAACTTACTTCATTGAGTGTGATCCTCCACTCACTGAAAAAATTTGGAGCTCACCAAAACCTCCAGATTAATGTTGGCAGTCACCCACCACCAAGTGAGAACTCTTCACAGACCTGAACCAAAAGGTACATTGACATCATCACCTCAATCTAGATTTCTGCTCAGCTAAAAATCAAGATTGATCTGTGAGCCTAGCATTGGAGGTAGAAACCTGGAAGAGGAATATAATATAAACAAACAAACACAGCATGTTTCTTTGTAGAATGGGCAGTTCTTGTTGCTCGCATGCACCAATCCAGTTGTTCGCAAAACTTTTATTCTTTTCCTGTTTTAAAGACGAACCACAGTCATTGCTTATGTCGTGTTTCTGCTTTAAAATTTGCCAGTGGAGGCCTTTGCATTTTGCTCATCATATGTTGTGCCGCTTTTTGTGATACAGTACATAGTTTGGAGACCAGATTAGTCAGGGGGTTTTCCTGGTAAAGGATGATGTATGTCATCAGTGATCGGCCGTGTAGTTTAAACTGAAAACCACCACAAGACTCCTGAGCACAAGACAGCAAGTTATGTAGTTTTAATTGCACCAAATTCACCGACTTTGAAAGTCAGGTAGACTGAAGTTGAGATAACAGATAGAGAAAACAACTGAGATTTATTATAATGTATGCAAGACCACCCACACTCTGCACAGTGTGGTAAATGTAAAACTTTGTTTCCACACATTTATGACATGTTATGCAATGCAAGGCACAGGAGAAAAAATATATATATAAAGAAAATATATATAAATACATACA
>KV751316.1:3184589-3211867 GCA_001698575.1 Mola mola
AAGAAGAATTTTAGCCATATTCCCACTACTCCTGTCTAGTCTTCACCAAATGAAGTCAAAATTGATCAGGAGATCATACACTCTCATGGGGACACCTGTTGTGCTATCATCTTTGACACGGCTGCCACAGCTAGAAGTTGGATCTACAGTTTTTGCACACTTGTAGATATCTATGATATTTGGTACCTAAATTGATCTTCCATTTCCAATCATCACGTTAAGACACCAGGTGGCTTAAAAAAGAAAGAAAGAAAGAAAAAAAAGTAAAAAAGTGAGTTAGTATTTTATACCAAACAAAATGCAACTTCTTCAAGGGATCAAACTGTATACTATCTGTCACCTGCAGCGCTACTATTTTTGCTAGCTCTGTCTTTGTGTGTACATCAAGTATTCTCTGTGATACGGTATATCTTAAAGTTGCAGTAGTTAGCCCTTAATATAAATGAGAGCTGAAGCCTATAGGTAATGCCACTGGTTTTTCTGGTCCTAACCAAAAGATTGGATTAACAGACATTCTGATAAGGAAACATTGCATAATGGGGAGTTTGATGACCATCAAACCCTTAGTTCATCCATACATTCATGCCCCATAATGGAGACAAAAGAATATTTGCAGCAGTTTATCAAATATTTGAGCCATTTTAACTCTTTTCTGCTTTTTCTGCTGCTTTTTCTGCTGCAAAGGATGAGTCAAGAGATCATCACAGTAAGAAGGCCTCTTCTTCATCTACAGTATGACCGCCATACATGAAAAAGTAGATTACTGTCCATGTGCTTCTTTTTTCATAGAGTAAATTGCAAGGCATGAGAGTATGTAGTGCCAAGAGTTACGTCAGATTGATTGTCTAGAAATTAACACAGACATGCCCACATACACACAAACACTGACACTAGTGAGGCTTTTTAAATCATATCAAGTCACACAGTTGTCACACTTCAGAGAAGACCAGAAGCCTGAGGCACAAGACACAGCTACCTAGCTTGACTACACACACATGCTTAATTCAGTATGCTGAATGCTGGAGCTACACCCTCAGAGGAGGACTTTAAGCTACAGCAACATGGCTTTCGAAATGGCATTAACCATACTGTTGTTTCTATGTTAAATACTGTATATATTGTTTGCACTGAACAAACATCAATGAACATTAAAACTGTCAGTCAAGACAAAAAAAACAATGTGTGTGTGCATGTGTCTATGGCAGACATGAACACATGCAGGATAAACAGTCTTTTAAGTTTGGGCGTCTCATCTTGTCCACACTCAAACACGATAAACTTATAAAATGATATTTTTCAAAACAATATCTAATTTTTTTGTTTGTATGTATTTTTGTCTTTTTTTTTTAAAGTACAATTACTGTGTATATGTGTGTATATGTATCACATTTTTTAATACTTCCACTAAAAGGATGGGGAAATTTTAGAAGGATTAGGAAACTTAGAAAACTAAAATTACAAAAATGAAGCCAATAATAAAAAAGATGCCTGAGGAATGGAGGAAAAGTGTACTTAAGAACAAGGGTGATGTGCAGAGTTGTAGGAATGAGCCACACAATCAAGATTTGGGAAAGGGTAGTGGAAGCGAGACTAAGAGAAGAAGTGATGATTCATGAGGAGCAGTATGGTTTCATGCCAAGGAAGAGCACTACAGATGCCATGTTTGCTTTGAGAATGCTGATGGAGAAGTATAGAGAAGGTCAAGAAGAGTTGCATCTTTGTGGATCTAGAGAAAGCTTACGACAGGGTGCCGAGGGAGGAACTCTGATCCTGTATGAGGGAGTCTGGCATGGCAGAGAAGTATGTTAGACTGGTGCAGGATATGTATGAGAGCAGTATGACAGTGGTGAGGTACGCTGTGGGAGTGACAGATGGCTTTAAGGTGGAGATGGGACTACATCAAGGATCGGCCCTGAGCCCCTTCTTGTTAGCTCTGCTGATGGACAGAATGACAGATGAGGTCAGGCAGGAATCTTTTTGGACGATGACGTATGCAGATGACATTATGATCTGTAGTGAGAGAAGGGAGAAGGTAGAAGTAAACCTGGAGTGGTGGAGGTCTGTGCTGGAAGAAGAGGAATGAAAGTCAGTCTGTGAATGAAAGGGAAGCAAGTAGAACAGTGAGGTTACAGGGAGTAAAGGTGGAAAAGGTCCATGAGTTTAAGTACTTAAGTCAACTGTTCTGAGCAACAGGGAGTTTGGTAAGGAGATGAAGAAGCGAGTGCAGGCTGGGTGGAGTGGGTGGAGACAAGTGTCAGGAGTGTCAGTTATCTGCGAAAAAAGAGTAGCAGCAAAAGTGAAAGGAGAGGTTTACAAGAGGGTAGTGAGTACAGCAATGTTGTTTGGTTTGGAGATGGTGGCAAAAGACAGGCAGAGCTGGAGGTGGCAGAGTTAAAGATGTTGAGAGTGGCAAAGCAAGAGAGGTCAGATTGAGATGGTTTGGACATGTGCAGAGGAGGGACAGTGAATATATTGGTAGAAGGATGCTAAAGATGGAAGTGCCAGGCAAGAGGCAAAGATTAAGACCAAAAAGAGATTCATGGGGTGAGAGAAGACTTGCAGATAGCTGATGTGAGAGAAGAAAAAGATTTCACGCTCGGCCATTGCTTTTACTTGCCGGGTCCCGCCTCCTCCAGTGCGGAATTGTGACTGTCGGAATCCAATGATGAAAAAGTCGGATGAAATGCGACATTACCGTTCAGACAGAGGTCGCATTGCAAAACATCAGATATCCCCTCTAGGGCCACCGATGAAAATGGCCTGGGTCTGATTTGAAAAAATCAGATTTGTGCTGTTCAGACTGTCATAAAAAAAAATCAGATATGGGTCACATATGGGCAAAAAAGTCACATATGGGCCACTTTTGCCTGCAGTGTGAACGTAGCCTGTTTTGCTTGCAGCATGAGTTACCATGGTGATCTAGCCAGGTTAAAAGAGAGCCAGCTTCCTGACACTGTCAACCCTGACTGTTTGCTCAACATACGTCATTAAGACTAATCTGGCTTGGTAGTACACCCCACAGAGATCCACATGTTGTCAACAAGAGTGGGAGCTACCACTGAAACCCCTGCATGGTGCGCCGACGTAGAGTTGCAGGGATGACGGATTGCCTTCCGGCTGACTCTGGATCAAGGGAGTGCCTAGAGCATTGGGTTCAGACTTTCTTAAATGCTCTATGCTCAGAAATGGGATGTGTTTCAAATGTTGTCTTTGTTTCCAAACCTAGTTGTAAAACCAACCCAAAGGTGGGTTTTTTTTTCATCGAAATACAAATTAATAAATACGACATTTATAAAAAAAACAAACAAAAAAACCATTAACTGTTCTTTGTGTAAAGTCTATTTTACTGTACTCATAATGTCTACAAATGATGTGGCAAAATCCTTGTAAAGACATCCTTCATGGTTTCATCTCTGTTTTTCAAAAGCACTATATAGTGTAAGTCCAAATTATTAAAAGAGGAGGAATAAAAAGAAGAAGAGGGAAAATGTACAGGATGCAACTGAATCACTTTCTATGTAATCAAGCCTAACAACTGAAAAGATCCCCTAATAAGAAAATAGTACTGCCATCACCACTCTACTGTAAAATGTAATAAACCTGCAGTGCAGGAAATTTTCATATAGTTTGTAAACCAAAGTGTTCCGAGAGGAGAAGGGGAATCAACTGTTGCACCAGAGTAGGTTTCAGTTTGTGCTACATACTAAAGCAAATAAGTATTGACAGAATATATGCATCATAAGCATGTTGGCATTGTGTGTGTTATTACTCTTACTTTCAGCAGAGGGAGAAAAAGTTCCACACTGCAGCCTTATGATTGTGACCATGTTTGAAGAAACCTGCAGTCAATATAATTAAATCTGTAAATCTGTACTCATTTGTGTGTGTGCCAAGTCAAGTAAACACTCTTCTACCAAACTCTACAAGCTACAGTTGGCTTTTACAGTATTTTTAAACAGGTTTTAAAACTCACATGGACATAGCACTCCTCTCGTGTAACTCTTGTGTGTGTACGTTAATAGTTTGCAACAGAAGAAATGAAGACATGATCTCGTTCGTTCACCTCAGGGACTCTCTCTATTCACCAAAGGAACATTGCACGTTACTGACAGGTCAAATCACACAGCACTTTGGTCACAGGAGGGCAGAGAAGAATGATGCTAGGCTGACCATATGGCGTGTTGTGGAGCTATGAATTTACTACAGTGTATTGCATCACCTCGGTGTCACGTCAAGGTTATTATTCTCACTGCTAACAGTAATAGCCACAAAATAAAAGGAGCTTGTTTTTATACAATGTTGTTATTTTTAGGACACAACACAACCCCAGATGAGCTGCACCAAAACCAAAAGAAAGACTGGAACGATGAACTCGAAGCATTTATTACATTTTGGGATGAACTGATTTGCAGAGGATTCAGGTTAATTTTACTTTTCAAAAGATATATTAAAAATTTAGGGGAATTTGCGCATAGAAATGATTAATGCAACAGAATGCAAAATGCAGTGTTGACCCTGCAGAATATGGAAGAAACACTGAATATTATATCAAAAGTAAAGAGTTATTCTTATATAATAAAAGTAACACACACACACACACACACACACACACACACACAGCAGGCGGTAATGAGATGCCTATTTGTGGAAACAGATATTAGAATAAAGAAAATACATAGAAATAGAAAAAGAATTACAATCTCTGGCCATTAGCTCTTCAGTTCACCCAAAGCTTTTCTCTTTCCAAAAAGTCCAACTGGCAGTGGACTCTTTGTTTGCCATATCCAAGCAGCCATATACAGTAAATGGCTTTGTGCATATGCGTGTGTGCATATATGCGTGTGTTAATAACTCCAAAACTGATTCCCAGGTCATTGCCAAATTTCACAAAGGGGGTTTTTATGATCGAGGTCTTAAGCCGATTTGATGTCACCATCAAAATGTATGGAATAATAGCCAAAGAAATCATATGCCCACTTTTTAGATTAGGAGTTTCTTTCATATTTTGAGCATTAAATCTTGTTGTCTTGCATGTACACTAACAGGAATTTGTACACAGCTACACACACACATTGGACACAGCAGTAGGTGGTAAACACCCTCTAATTGGAGTGCTAACAAGCTGCCTGTCAATCAAAGCCAAATCCTTATTTTACGTCAGCATTTCGTTCATTCTGAACGAACTCAGCATCCAGCCACATTTGAGACAAGATGTCTCTTCTTGGACTACCTGTGGTACATTTAGAGTGCATTTTACAGTGAAGAGTGACTGTAAACATGGGACTGAAGGGTTTTGATTCCCTGACTCACTGAGATGTAGTAGAAATGCACTAGTAAAGCACTGACTCTTTGCAAAGCTCACTAATGAAATTCCCTGAATTATTTTTCCAATTTGCACTGACATGACCATTTAGACCAAACTAATGATATAGCAGTAGGTTCAGAGTGAGGCATAATTATAGCATTTAACATTCAATAACATCCTTCACTACAGCCAGTGTTTGGTGCGTTTTAGGCTACTGTATTAACATAGTGGTACAACAAGGGAAACAATTGGTACAGTTCACATTTAAATCTGAATTTCAGACCCATGTTATATATATATATATATATCTTTTTCCTTACTTAAGAACAAATATTTCAAGTTCAAGTCTTTCATGTCATTACTATTTGTAAATATATACTTTTATCTGCATTCAATGCCAGCAACACGTATTAAACAAGGCGAGACAGTTGTGACAAAAGACTCCAAAACGCCCACTGTAATGTGTACATGTAGCATTTCACAGCAAAAGAGATAAATAGATTGTTTGGGTATGAAAAGGTCAAAAACAGGATATGTCATTCTGCGGATTTACTGCAGATATCAAAATGGATTTGACATCAAGTAATGATGAACTGGTGCTCAATTTATTCAATACAAAAAAATACATGGGTACATCCAATTTTGGCATAGCTGGAAGTTTAAACATAAAAAAAATTAAAAACTTCAACATTGTTTTCCTCCATACAGTATTCTCAAGTCATTGTTTCTCCTTCTTATCAAATAAAACCAGTTGCTGGGATGCGAAGAAAATCAAGTGGTCCACAACACTGAATGATTTAAATATGACGTGGCAACAATTTTTATCGGACAAGTGTGTACTTTGTCAGAAGTGAAACCTGGAAAAAATCAACCAATATCTGAAACATAAAATACTCAATTTCGCATGGCGACAACTTGTATAAACTGCCTCTAGGTTCAAAAATGTTAAATATATTGCATATTAAATGTATGAAAAAACAACTTTTATGAGCAAAAGCCTTAAAACTGTTGTTAGTAAACATAAGCCATGTTTCCATGTCTAGTTCAGTTCGGTACAGCACATTTGAAATGGTATGCTCATTACAGGTGCACATTTCCACTGGCAAGCGTATTATTACCTGGTGGGCAGGGGTAGCCTGACCATACCAGCTATGTAAGTAGCGAGACATCATAGAAATGCGATACAGTATATGCTTACAACCTAACAACAATAAAGGAAACAATGAGGGACACCCAGCATTTCATGTTGTTTCTTGTCTGCATGTGGCTGTTTATCAGTCAAAATAGACAGGTTCTGTTTGAGAAAAGGCTGCAGGCTGCGAGAAAAAAGACAGCCTCACCATCACAGGGAAGTGATGATTCTGTCAACCAATCACCAGACACCAGTAGGTCTACCCCTCTTTATTGTACGGTTTAGCTCTGGTGGGGACCCCAAGCAAAGGGTGACAAAACTGGTACGGTACAGTTTACTTATAAAGGGTACCATTCACAGCTTTTGACAATGTAAAATGCAAAAAAATGTGTGTTGTACCAAAACAAACTGAAAAATACTGCTTTGTGGAAATGGGGCAAATAGTTTGTGTACAAAAAAATTGCATTCCATTTTTGTTTACGTTACACACACTTTTTGAAATCTGCGTTATAATCAAAATGGAATTAATTTGTAAAAACACCAACCCAAATATGATGTAACATTGGTATTGTTTCAAGCAGGTTATTTTGCACATTTCAGTCAACCAAGACAACACAAACTACAGCTTCTATTGCCCTGAAGCATCTTACAGATGGCTGGAAATAGCAGTGGGCAAACTCCATCCTGGCTGGATTTCACGATCACAAGATCAAGAAGCAACTCCCAACCTTGGCAACAATTGGCAACTCCTGCAGTGTCAGGTGCTAACTGTGTTACAGAGCTGAGGCTCACTGCAGCACCTCAATCCAATGGTACCTCTAATGTACATGTGCCACCTGAAACGGTAACAAATGTACATCCTTTGGCTCAATTGAAAAGACTCTTTATTCGTCCCCTTAAAAGTGAAGCTTAGAAGCTGTATTGTTTGCCAGTCTCTGTGGAGACCTAAGTTTAGCGGCTCAGGGGTGTTCTCTAAAGCCCTTAGAGGTCGTCAATGCCACCTGGAGGAATCTCGCCCCCGGGACATTTTAATATATTTAAATTAATAAATATTAATGATTTTATTCCTGGGAAGAAAGGTCACGATGGTCCAAAGACATACCGAGAGAGCAGTCATGATTTCTATACAGACAAAGATAATTTGTTTAAGATGATTGTTCAAAATACAATTATGGTAATTTTAAAAGAGTAACACTGATCACACTGAACCCATTATATCACATGAAAGCAACAAACCACACTGTAACAGAGCCTGAGCTCAAAAGGGACAACAACAGTCATGCACGCAGAAGTATTTGTAAAGGTCAAAAAGGTTGATCAGAATACAAGCGCATATTAAACATGAAAATATTTATACAAACAAGAAAAGGAATCAAACACCTAAAGGAATAAAAACATAAAAAAACCAAACCCTCAAACCAAAGCAGTTAAACCTACAGAACAACCTAAATTATTCAATTAGATCAAAAGAAACAAGTCATATATGAAGGACCAATTACATTCCATTAGACTGGATAGACTGAGACTGAACAGGTGGACAAGACCATGATATTCTAAATAAGATAAGATAAGATAAGATAAGATAAGATAAGTGTTAAGATAAGTATTAAGATAAGTGTTAAGATAAGTGTTAATGACTAATAACAATTAATAAGAGCATGAATAAACCAAGCAAAAGCTCTGTGTGATCGGGGTCACCACATGGAATGTTGCTTAACTGGCAGTCTAGCCCGCTGCAGCAGCCACAAAGAAGCCACAGAACTACAGCAAAAACCAGTTGAAGCGATGGAAACCAGCGGTCAGAAATGGGATGGAAGAGACGAGACAACAAGTTTGCCCCGAGCGGAGGCCAAAGGAAACGCACATTCAAAGCATATTACAACTATCACAGCTTGTAAATTCATACCAGTAGAAGAGACGACGTCACAAACAGCGGGAGGACTATGCAACGCAAGCCACAATCCACGTGCTGTTGACAGCAAGTCAGGGACACAATAAAAGCTCAGTCGCAGCAAACAATCATGCAATCCAAAGGTAAATAAGCTGGCTTACCTCGCTGAGAAAAAGACTAGGCACCACATGGCCTGACACAGGCCACGCCACGCTGGATGTCCCAGCCCAACAGCAATATCATTGCACTGCAAAACAGAAGTGCATGATCGATACAATGACAGCGGCATAGTCCGAACCAATTAGGGAATTCTGCCGGCAGACATACCTGCTCATGACAAATCAGATGCTACAGAGCCCCTTTCAATCACGCCAAAGTGCCGCTTTGTTAAGTTCAGCTTTACCGAAGCAAACCATCCGCACCAAAGCTTCTTCCAGGAAGAGGAACACAGACGCACCTTGAAGGCCGCAGTGGATGACCTTAATATAGCTTAAGAAAGTGCAAACCAGTAATCAAGGTGCCCAACATCCTTATGCACCAGAAAGAGAAGAAACATTCAATCTGCTACCTAAGTAACCCCTGGCCTGCTGGGATGGATGACTTTGTATGTGCATGATTTTACCCTTACCCGTAGTATTGGGCTTCAGAGCATGTTTTGTCCCTTTTGCTGCCTGCTGCTGTCCCATTTGTCTGTCTCTCCTAGTGCTGCAGTTGTAGGATTCTGCCATGGAAGTGTAATGCATTTGCTTATGTGCCCTGGCCAAGTCAACTGCATTATGCCAATCTGCTGCTTCAACTCATTCATGTCCTGAAAGAGTAACGATAAGAAGCTACAACCTTTTTTTACTGACAAATTGTAACATTCAGTGTAAATGTAATAATAAATAGATAACTTGCCTTAACTTTTCATTCCGCTCCTGCTCTGCTCCATTCATTACCTATCACACGAAAAGGAAAAGTAACAAAACAAAAAAAATATATAAACGCCCACACACCTCACTAACCCAAAGGTAATGGTTGTTAAAAGCAGAAAGATAATACCCGCCTACATACATTTTTGTCTGGATGTTAATTTTACAACCTCTGTTATAGGCTCCAATAATGCTTTTTTTCCCCCTCCACACTCCTGTTGTCTTCCTCTGACATCAGCACAAGCAGGCTTACAAATTTCTACAAATCTTTAACAAATTGTTTTTCTTAAAAAAGTGTCCAAAAATATGGACTTCCTATGTGGAAAAAGCCCCGGTAAATTCCTTTAAATCCTGCTCAGTGGATGTTTAAATGAAAAAAATGCAGGCATGTGTCCAAGGGTCAGTTGGCTTGAGTGAGTATACACTTGACAGCTGATTACCACTTGTGGTGCCTTGCATCAGGCTGGCCCTCACAGTTGTTTCACTGGAGGTAATCTAGAGCAAGGTCATAGTTAATAGATACATGCTCTTCAAACAGGCACTTATGCTTTCACATTTAGGGCAATGTATTGGAAATGGAAAATTAGTTTTGGAATTCAGCTTATCCACTGGCTACAAGTTTTTTGGGGATTTTTTTTTCTAGACTGGCATAACACACCTTTAGAGGTGAGAAAGAGAACACAACTCAAAAAAGGAAGGCCATTTAAAGATCCCTGTTAAGAAGATAGCCACAAGAAGGTGAGATAGACATTTGCTCTAATGAAGGACAAAAAACAGAACAAAAAAATAATGATTTTGGGAACATTTTCAAATTGGTTGTCTGCCAGCATGTTGTTAGACTGCATCTGAAATTAAAAGACTTTACTAATGTAAGTTTTTGTTATAGTCTAAGTTAGTTTAATGTGATGTGATGATAATATGCAAAACCTGAGTCTTATTGAAGTGGTTAACTGCCAGCTAACAGCCCAACTGCATTAAGAAATTAAGGTTTAGATAATCTTTTATGATACTGCAGTCTCTGATTTCCTAATGAGTGCAATGATAGGATGATCATATCTGTGTCACAAGCATCCTGTGAAGGCATAATGCCAGCATCTACCCAGCTGGGGAGCTGGAGAGAAAAGCTGAGCTTTTAATTTTCATTCAGTTTCAGTGTCTCCTTCCATCTGTGTTTCTATCTATAACGTCCAGTTTTAGAAAAGTATTAAAAAATAGTTTGACCTCAAAGGATGCAATAGTACAATTTGGTTCAAGCTGATAAAGATACAAATCATACACATTGCAGACCAGGAGAATTTGTTGATTTTGCCCTTTGTCCTCCTATTTTAAATGCGCTTAGAAAATAACAACAGCAATAATAACATAAACAGTATAATATGTTATTTGCATTTTCTAATTCCAACCAGCTTTCATGCCACCCACTGAGTCTAAAATTAGCATCTACTACTTGCAACTAAAAATCCGTAATGAAAATTATAAATGTAATATTGAAAATGTGACAAAAAAATATAGACTAATTGTGTAAATAAAATTCAGGCAGAGACATGTGTTAAGTAATATTCTTGTGGAATTTTTGTTAAAGATCTTGTTCACACAAGAGAGAGGAGAGTCCATCTACCCAGCCTGTGCTGGGGGGCAATTAACTCTTCTTACTTGGCCCCAGCAAGAAGGGTCATCCGGTGAGACAACCTAAATTTCTCATTCACAGCATTCGTTTTGATGTCTCACTATGGGATTCGGGGATTAATGTCTTGCCAGACACGCTTATCTCAAACAACCACCGTCATTCAACCAGCTGAGTCCTCCTTCAGGAATGGCCCTGAACTGAGTGATGCTTTAGCCACACTTGGAGCAGAGATATCCAGGCTAAAAAACAAGGTAAAGGTGAGAGGTGAAGCAGGTTTACAGCGGCACAAAATTCCTGGATTGATACCATAAAAATATTGCCCAGGACATGGTCGGACAATAAGTGAAATATGGCCCTAAGTCCAGTGGTGCCTGTTATCACCAACTTGTGTAGGCCAAAGCAATTGTCCCCACGGTCCAGTGCAAGAGAATATGCTCGGTTATGCGCTTCCTCCTATGAGGGATAGCACAGAATACAAAGTGTTAGTCACTCTTCAGAAACCTCCTGTTCTCCTGTTCACATAAGTGTGCAATGCTCAGACCAAAACAAAACTGTAGCCGTGTAGGCTGGAGTCATTTCTTCTCTTCATAACAAGATAAAGTGGACTCTGCTACGTCTGCAAGTCTTCAGATATTCAGGCTGGATGCAACACATTTGTACAAAGCCTGCACATCCATATTGGGAGCAGGTAAAGCTAGGCTACTCCCATCCTCCTCGTGAATCAGCAAGCTTGATAGTCTGCCAGGTATGTTCCAACTACAGGCACCATGAACATACTTCTGTCTGTGTCTCTACTGGAGACTGATTTCCCAAAGGCCCAGAGTCTCCATCTCCTATGGTGTGAAGGAGGTAAGTTTCCATTTCTGTTAGATGGAGTGCAAAGTAGGTACTGTTGTATTTGCTGAAATGCTACAACAGGAAATGGACAGTGTTAGATGGTGATAAACCATTCAAACTGACCACAAGACCAGTCAGTGACAGTCCAACCTATTGTACATCAACATATTGGATTAGAACTCTTTAACTTTAGAAAGGGGAGCTAGTCTGTAATTGCTGATAAATATTTTGTTAGACCTATGAACAGTAAGCTAGCAGCCTAAACAAACAATGAAACATGCTTTTCAGTGAGAGGTGGTGATTGAATGGCACTGTGTGATAGCACAGGTTGTGGGTAGGTGGACCTACCTCATGTGGACAGGGTCAAGATTGGTGTAAGGAGATAAATGATTCTGAGGAATAACCAGGAATACCCATAGTTAGACATCAACATGAATGCTGTGAATGACAATGATTTCTTTGAAAGTAACAACAAGGAGTAGATTAAGTTTCTAGTAGATTAAGTTTCTGCAGGTACGTAAGTACCTGTTCATTGTCCATGAATATTGATATTATTGCTATAACTCATATTAACATAAAATCTCCAATGTAGAGATCTGGGGAAAGCATGGAATAATGTAGACTAGGGCAACCTGGGTAAATTAGATTTTTGCCATGCAATATTAGTGTTAGAACACTTCTTTTTATATTTTTTCTATATTTTTTTTTCTGCACTCAACATCATCACTTTTTCCCAATTTTTTTCTTGAAGCCACATACAGATGGCAAACAGTAACAAACAGGATGGTGAACCAAGGAGGAGGGAAAAGGAAGCCGTTCTTTTTTTCCTTCTTAATGTCTGTGTGTTCAGCCATGTGAGGGAAGAGCTGGTACGGAGGCCAGTCGAAAGACTATCAAAGAAAACATACCGCAGTGTGAAAGTGTAACACACACACAAAAACAACTGCATCTTTGGTAAAAGGATGAGCAGAGGATGATAGATGTGAGTAATGAGAGGGCAGGGAAGTCAAACGAGAGAGAGGAAGGGGATGATGAAACTGGTGTCTTGGTGAGGCCTTCGGGAAAAAAAAGGAACGGAAAAGAAGCAGAAATAAGTAGAAAAAAGGAAAGAAGAAGTGAAGATAGGGTAGTAAATAAAGCTGGTACAAAGACCAAAAGAGGGAAAGATGGGAGGAATAGAGATTAATTTCCCCCCAATACAAGCTTTTCTTTAACTTCTCCCTAATAGGACACCCCCTTTGAGGCAGTGCAGCAGGCTCACAGATGGAGAGTAAAAGGACATACATAGACAGATAGACATGAAGATGAAGTTGAGAATTGAAAGAGAAAAAAGGTAACGATAAAGACACAAATTATGAGCACTGTGTCACACAGCCATTTGTGTATTATTGTGTGGGGGTGTGTGTAGACACACGGTTGCTACAGGCGAATAAGACAGCCATCCTTCCTCCTTAGCAGGTGCTCCTCCTCTACCCCTCCTCCTCTGTCATTTTATTCTCTTTCATCTTTTCTACATTTCATCTGCTGTATTGAAAAAAAAACACAAAAAAAAACAACATAAAATACTGTGTTCCTCTATGAAAAAAACAGCAGCTGCATAATAAACTGATAGGGCAGCATGTTACATAGCACTGGTCAATAATAAAGAGGACACAGTCTGTCATCTGTTGAGCTGAAGGGAGAAGAGGACGGTGATCAACGGATTCGTGTACCACAGCACTTTCAAATAGTTTATTGATAGTGCCTGTCAATTTTTATTTAAAAGCATGCACTAGTTTAAAAATAAATGTGTTTAATCATAAAATTCTGATGAAATTAAGAACAGAATTTATAACTAAAGCTGAAAACTTAGCAGTCATTTTTTATTTTGCATTGTTTTGACTCAGCCTGCCATATGTGGGTGGTTAACAGTAACTTTCAGGAGAACCTGTATTATAATACAAAAGATGATAACAATAATAATAATGCTCAATATGATGTTCTCAAGTGTCCCTTAAGTAAACTGGTAGAGATGAATAAAAGTGTTACCAAGAATGAAAGAATACATTTTGCACAGTAAACAGACTTTAAATATGATTCCTGTGATATTTAACCATCTTACAAATCCAGTTATTATAATTTCATAATTTTTTTGTTGCTGAATAGTTGGGATGAATAGTTGTATCTTTAACAGCCATTTATTTAAAATATCCTGACTTTCAGTCATTCCTTTTGTTTTATTTTTTTGTCTGCTTTTGAAGCCAGGTGACAACAAAATTTTGTTGTTTTTTTTTTTTTTTTTTTTTTTAAATTTTGAAATGAACTTGAACAGAAAACTTAAAAAAAACAGAAAGTGCACATTTGAAAGACAGGTAGTTTGTACGATTGTTTCCTTGCTCCAATTTACCTTTTACTTGTAGACTGACATGTTTATCCTTTAAAAATTCTTGGCCTGTGTTCATTTCAAAGTACTGTCGTTAGAAACCCTCAGTCTTTTATCAAATCAAGGCCACATTTGGCTTTTCATCCACAAAAGAAAAGACAGCAGCTTATCAAGTTCCACACAAACAACTGCGTGCTGCTGTCACACAAACTCAATCTGTGATAATTTATCGATGTCTTCTAATTATCATCAAATTTTATAAAAATACCTTAAATTTGGAGAATTTTGACACACTCCCTTTTATGCTTTCTTTCTGAAGTTGGATGCATTAAATCAACACGGCTGTGCACAATGATAATAACAACAAAATTGCAACGACAGATTTTATTTACATAGCGCTTTTAAAAATACTTTTAAAAATACCCAAACGGTTAACAAACTGCATTACAAAAAGGAAAACACATTAAAAAGATAAAATAAATTGAAACAAATGTAGAAAAAAAAAACATTATCAGAGATTAGAAGCAGTTCTAAAAAAGGTGAGTTTTAATCAGAAATCTGAATATGAACAGGTCTGAACAGTGGGGGGTGTGTTTGAGGAAAGAGTTCCAAAGGGGGCAGGAGGTGGTTCCGTCACCCCAGGTCTGACGCATTGTCCTCAGGGGCGGAGAGAACATGTTGGCATCAAAGAAGCCGGGGCTGTGGAAGGGAGTGTGGTGGTGGAGCAAGTTGGTGAGGTAGGAAGGGACATGGAGGGAATTGTGTGTGAGGAGAAGGACTTTGAGTTTAATGACTCAGGAGAACACAGGAGCAAGAGTGGGTGAGAAGGTGGGTTTTGGATAATCAAGAGAAGATACTAGATAAAAAGCTGATGCAGATGTCAATTCTGGATGTGATAATGTCAAATTTCAAAGAGAGAATGAGAGTGATGGATGGATACATGCTGCATGGGGTGGAGGAACATAATTTTGTGATTTCATTTAAAATTGTTCAAATGAGAGGTTGCTCTCCAAAAAGACTGAGATTGCAGATGTGTTGGAGACACTGTTGTTTGTGGTGAGGCAGAAGTATAGGGTGTTTTCAGTTATAGTTGCAGTGGTGATTGATGTGGTGAGGATGTCGATTTGGACAGTAGTCTTGTATCAACAGATAAGAGAACCAGGTTTGTTCATAATGTTAACAAGGGGAGGGAGAATGGAAAGGGTTGAACAGAACAGGACCAAGTACTTAAGCCTAAAGGATGCCTTAGGACAGAGGAGCAGTTGTTGGGGAACCTGACTTGAGTCAGTAGAATGCAGGGCCAGTGATGTTGAGAGAGGATTCCACACAAGAGAGAGGACGTAATTGTAGATGTATCTAAAAGCTGCAGTTAGTTTGACAATGACAACATTGTTGAGGGGGCTGGAATCTGAAGGGTAATTAGAGTCTAATTACTTAGAACCCCTTGTGTGAAGTTGTTGGCTAAATGTTTGCAATGAACATGCTCATTGAAGGCAAGGACGTTGAATATAAAGCACATTTGATTTACTGAAGTATAATCAAGATCCTGTAAAGAGATCAACACAGAAACATAGTAAAATGCAACAATGGTCATTTGATGAGAAAGTTAGGTAAATTTGTGTATCATCAGCATAATTAAACAAGGGTTATTTTTGAATGAAAGTGGCAGAGAGTAGAGGCATGCAGAGAATGGCAGAGAATTGAAGCGTGATTGAAGTTCCAAATATTGACAAATATTTCCTGCTTTTTAAGATTGATTTCAGACATTATAATATTTTTTTTCTGAAAAACCAAGTTTTCCTATCAATTCATAATTACAGTCGGTATGGTTGACAGTATCAAAGTCTGCAGTATGATATGAAAGACACAAAAATGTATTGCCGAAATCACAATTCAAATGAATGCAATTAAACATTTTATAAGAGCTGTCCCTAAAATCAAGCAGTTCAATTGAATTGTAAAGAGTGAATCTAATTTTCACAAAAAATGAAGCTGTAAGTCAACACAAAATTTAAATATCAATAAGTAGGTTTTCTCCTAGTGCCTCTGTTCATGTCCCTAGCTTATAAAAATAAAAACTGTAACACTCTAAGACTCTCATGCATTTGCTGTTGAAACTTCATATGTTAGTTTTCTCTTTTAGCCTCGCATTTTTTCCATATTTTCATTTATTTTATATTTTAGTCACATTTATATATACAGTGTTTACTTATTTTTAGAGAAGGAAGTCCTCTTAATAATGGTGTGGTTTGTGCTTTTAGAATTTGAGCATATTATATTGTTCCAGGCCATCGTTTAAATTAATGTCCTAACATTTTTCAACATATTTTTTTTACTTGTATTCAAGAACTTGTTTTCTGTATTTGAAGAGTGATTTAATCACCAAAGCAAACTATTCTTTTTCAGTAAGAACTTCTTGTTCTGTTTTCTCCTATTCAATCTCATGTCCTTGGACACATCGAGATAACTTCAACAACTTATGTTTGTCTCTATATTTTCCTGGGGCCTATTTTCTTCTCTTTTCTTTCCCACCTTTCTTGAATAACAGAAATGAGTGATTGGGTTAGCCAGTGGTTGGGCTATAGTTGATTTATTGCAAGGCTTTGAGGGAATTCATGAGACCTAGCTGGTATTCATATCTAAGGTTAATCCAGATGAGGCAGAATCAGGCGCAGGTTCAAGAGGAGAGCAATGCTGAGCAGCAAGGATTGCAAATAGCTGGGGTCAGAACTGAACAGGAATGGATCAAAAGGAAATGCAACATGCAACATGCAATATGCAAACTAAAATAAAATCTGCAGCATCTAAATGTTCACATATGTCATACTGTTTTGCTCATGCCCAGCTCACATTGCAGAATAATGCACGCTTCCTAACAATCTGTGGGGCATTTCCGATATGAGGACTAGTTGAACCATTCGACTGACAAACAAACCTGTAGTGTGAGAGGGGTACAGATTTAGTCATTTACCTCCCGATCTGGTCGCAGATTCATGGCCAACGCGATAATATTCAAGCATGTTTGATATGAATTTGGATTGGATGATGCTGGCGGTGAATGAAAACTTTATGGGGGGATTGACATTGCTTCCAACAAAGGCAATCTTTCTGAAAATGGCTAACATCAGCTTGGATACCCCTGTTCTGCTGACAGATAATAAAACCTCTAAGCTGCAACTCTTGCTGCAGCGAAAGCACCCTGTGCTGTCCGTGTCTTCCTCACCCTAACCATCTTCTCATCCACTCATTTCCATCTTCGGTTTCTTTTTACCTCACTGCACAGTTCCCCCAACCACTGTTGTAACTTTTTGAACTTTAGTTATATTGTTTACAGCACATCCGTTTCCAAGTGATCACATGAAATGGTGCATTCAGGCATGTTGATCTTGTAGTTTGAGTGTGTTTTAGATTAGAGAACAAAATATCTGTGGAGAATCTCTTGTCTGATGCCATACAATTTCAAATTTGGGCTGGATTAATAAAATAAACTGTGAGCCTGGCCTTACTTTGTCCAACATTGGAAAGCACATTTCCAAATGTTACAATTACAATTACAGTAATTACTTTAATACAGATAGAAATGAAGGACTGGATGACACCAGAACCAGATGATATGAAGACGGCAGTTGAGAGGATTCAAATAAGCATACCTGGAAGCAGACTCACAGGACAAAAAGGTGGGTAGGGGGACTTTTACATGGCTTAGGCTAAAGATGTTACTTATGATTTGATTTCCCAGGTTATAGTAGGGATGAAGACAGACTGGGATCGAGGTATAAAATGTCCTACAAAAAGTAGCGCAGTGACAGTGCATCAGTGTAATATAGCAGGAACCTGGGTGAGTACTAAGGTTAAAGACAAACCTTCCGAGGAGCCCACCTTGCCTGATGTGAGTGTAGCTGGTCGCCATTGTCATAGTTCTTCTCTGAGAACTGAGACTATGAGAGACGACTCGATAGAGATGAAGTATCCTGTAAACAGGATTTTGAGACAACACTACACCTAACCCAGTGTCAGAAGCGTTTACCTCAACAGTGAATTGAACTGGAGTGGTTTGGATGATAACAAAGCAGCTCAAACTTTAGGTGTCCAAAGGGATGAAGGTAGATGTAAAGACTAAGTGGGGTAGTAAGGCAGCTGCACAGTAATAGTACCATAGTAGCATTGTAAAATACAGAGCTACACAACAGCTGCTAGCAGTGACAACAAGTTCAGCAACGTTTGTAATCTAGTATCAATGCTGAATTCTTCTGGACGTGTAACTTGACTGGGACATGATTAGTGAAAGAAACAGAGTGGCTTATAACACCAGATCAGAAAGCAAACATGGGTATCCTTGTCGCCGCTTGTAAGAATTTCAATTTCCTACTGCTCGGACAGGAAGCAGACAATGACGGCCAAGAAAGTGGAGACAAACCAGTCACAGTCTGTAATATGTAAATAACATTGCTGGTGGAATGGAGATAGGGAAAACAGCTTTTTATCAAAGGAGCAAAGAATTAAATTATGCAGTCTGTACAATTTGCAACATTTTCTGACACCCGCGTATCAAAAGCCGTTAGCCAGTAATTTTGGAGAGGAAATGGTGAAAAGGCTCATTGGTCCAGGCGAATTATTCTCATTTTGTCTGAGCTCTCCTGCTCTCACAGCGTCATTGTTAAATTGTCTCTGTAACATCAGCCTTTAGGATTGAACCATCGGTGAGTGATAATTGCATAGTAAATGTCATTGTGCATTTAGAAACAACACAAAACAATCAATTTAGTAAGAGCTAAGTACTCAGTGATTGGAATGGACCTGGGATAAAGCATAGAACTTTAAAAAAACACATTGAAAAAAAAAAAAAGAACAACAACAGCAACAACAACACCAGCTTTTGTTTTCAGGCAGAGAGCAGGGGGTTGTTCATGCTCATCATTCAGCATGCATATACCACAGCTAAGAGCAAGAAATCAACATTGAGGATCTGTTTGCTGTGGGAATAGTCCGATTATGTTGATTACTAACTAAGCATTATTAAATTCAGTATTCCTCTAAATCCTTTCCCGTTGGGTCGGCTCCTTTGCTTTGCTGACACGTAAAAGCCCATTTGAGTGGGAGTGGAGAAGAAAGTCTGTTCAGTACACAATTCACAAATGCAACTTTGCAACAGCTTAGCACCAAAATATGTATCCCTGCAGGGAAGACAATTGTTTAATTCTTATTTTCAGCACATCTCAGTTACAGAGACTTCATAATATTAAACACTGAAAAATGTAATACTGACAAGACTTCACTCACTGCTTTTTCATTTGAAATATGAATGAATATGAATATGAAACTTTTAATGTCTTTTCTTTGTTTTCATTACACACATCATTCATATTTAGTTTATTTCTGCTACTTTACCCAGCCAGGTTTAAACTTTTGAGTCACTAGATGTTAGAATAAAAAAACAGCCTAAAGATTTTTGATTCATGGAACTTTTAATATGTTTTCCATCAAACAATAAGGTGAATACTTTGCAAAAGGCCTTGTAGCACTGATCAGAAAATAATTTCAAAAACAACTGAAACCATTGTCTGGAAAACAATTATGTGATGAGTACCAGTTTTCAGTTTGGCCCTGACCTACCTGAGACAGTTCAGGAAGAGAAGGTTTATGACCACCACCAGAGGGTGATTGTGTTAGGCTGGGTATAGCTTCCATTTTTGTGGGCTCTCATGTAGTCCATCCTTATATACTGTCAGTGTTTTGCACCAGAATGAGCTTCATGTCATTCATGTTCAGTAGCAGAAAAATCCACATGAGCTACACTTAAACCATATGCATATTATTTAGCTAAAAACACAAAGTCAAATTTCAAAAGCCCAAATATATGAATGGGATGTCATCTGTTGCTGCATTTTCATTCTGTCATTAAAAGGAGCACTGTTTTGACAGTGACTCATTTTCACAGCCCTGGCCTCATTCTGCCTTTGTGTTCTATACTGACCATTAACAATTACTGGAAGCTGCCCTCTTGCTGTCAAAAACAACTATGGCAAAAATCAAACAACAGCATCTCCTTCTGTTTAATCCTTTACTCCTTATTTAACAGCATGCCCCTTCTGTAGAAATGTAAAGGTGATTCTGAGCCTCTCCCACCCTGCACTGGTACGTTTCTACAAAATGTCTAATGTGTATCATCCTGTTTAGTCCATGTTGGGAGAAATTGTAGCACCTGGGGGAAATCTGCATTTTCATTCTTCTTACTGTCAATTGTCTCACACACAGGTAAGCAAACATACACAATCTCGAGCAGGTACAAAATCAAGGTTGAGGTTGTTTAATGGAATGTCATGGTGCGATACCAGATACAAAATATGAGTTTTCAGACAGAGTCTAGAGACATGAATTAGGAGGTTGCACTGCTGTGCTGTGGACAAACATTATATCCTTTGACAAGCTTTAGCCCCAATTAGGCAGTTTCCTGCATGCACATTCTTAAAGTATTTTTCTGAATCCTAAGATCATGGTTTTCCTTTGTGACTTTCTCACAGCAGTTTCCTCATCTGTAAAATCTGGGTTGGGAGAGGATTGTAACTGTGGGTTTAATTATTTGAACTAAAATTGATGAGACCTTTTGGTGTGCATCCAGCCTAAGCTAAAACCAGGAGGGACCAAACTTTTTTCAGTTATATCTTACTGTGAACTCTCCTCATTAAAACACATGTGACAGTTATCTTTGTATTGTATAGTATATAAGTATAAATGCAGCAGCACTGGTGCCATTATTATAAATACTGAGCCCTGCTGATTGCAAACAATTGTGTTTATCAGCCCAGCTCCCATTGCTCAGTGAATGGGTTACCTGTTAAACAATCCATCCAGTTTGTTTTGAACGCTTGTTCAGAGAAATTTCAAATAGTGCTGATTATGGATGGGACTATATCAGCGTTGCATCTGTACATTTTTGTGCTTTTGCTGAAGAGTAATCAATGACACAAATGAAGCCATTAATTTAGTGCTGATTCTCTCAGTGGAGACACCACCAGACTCAGCCAGTTACATTATTTTACTCACTGAACATAAGATATCTGGCCCAGTTAACTCAGACACATGAAGTAACTGCCTCATTTCAGTCTGACAGCCTATGTGTGATATAAGGCCAAAGGGCATGGAGAAAAAAAGAGGGGAATATTGTGGTATAAACACAAAAACTGAACAATGGGATTTGTTATTTCAACTTTTGTCAGATGCTTCAGAGGAGGGTTGTAAAGAGCTTATAATTAGCCATTTAAAGGGGAATTGTGGTTTTGTGGACCTTATGTTTACATCTTTTTGTATGTTAATGATTCATACTTATCAAAAGTTTCCAGCCAATTATCTAGTTGAGCATGTTAGCCATGTACCAGCAGTTACCACACCGATGTACCCCGGTAAGAAGTAGCCTAAAGTTATTATGCTAACAAAAAGTTCTGTTTCGTAGCCTGACCTTTGGTTTTAAAGTGACAAATATTTGTCAGAATATGTCATGATTTAGTGTTTTGTTGAGTTATTTCCTGTTATGTTTTTGTTCCTTTTTTTCCACAAATGTCTTGTCCTTCTTTATGCTCTCTGCCTTTGTTTTTATTCTTACCCTCATCTGTTACCTGTTTGATTTGTAAACCTTCCCTGTGTCCACGTCCATCTTCTGCCTGTTCACCACCCAGCTTTCCAAGTGTGCTTTCCAGTGTTGCCAGTGTATGTTGTTCAGCTCTACTGTCTTCTGCTTCTTGCCTGTTTTGGATTTTGACCCACCACAACATCCCACAAGCCTCCTGTCTTTGAATATATTGAATATCACTGAACTGATGTGTTTGTGTCCTACTTTCTCCGGGATATTTTTGGCGCAAAATGTGGCAGAATACTTACTAGCATACGTCCCCATTTACACTTCATGTGTCAGGGCATGAGTCTAGCACACATCAGATGTCAAAAAAGCAAGGTGTAAATGCATCTGAGACAGACAGAGCAAACAGTTCAAAAAGAGGACACAGCAATCTGCTCATGGGTTTAGCTGAGAACTGCTCCGTTTAGTCGTCGAGCAGACTTGGAGTCAGAGGAGGCAAATAGTGAAGTGCCTTATACCAACATTAAAACAAAAGCTGAGGTTACATTATTGTATCTGTATAATTTTAGTTGTCACAGTTTGTCTCAGGATGACATAGTAGAACAAATCAGTAACACAGCTTCTTATTGGTCAATGAAAATCAATTGGTCATGGAGAGCTAGATGACTGCTAACAAAAAACAATTTAAAAAAAATGGCAAAAATTAATAAATGAATTAGTGTTAGTGATTATCTTCCACTGCATACTTGCATATACAGTAGTTCTTCAGGGATATTTAACAATAATATTCACCTAGAGAATTTGGGACAGATGGTTGGGGTTGCTCATCTGGAAAAGTGCAGTTTCAGCCATCATTTTCTGATTTCTTTCATTAGATGCGAGATTACAGTACTTTTCAGTCGGACAACAGCATGAAACATTTCACTTGCATGAGCTGAGAGTTTGCTTCCCCCAGGCTATGGTTAAGTTTCTGCCTCATCATATTGGCTGATTTATTGATGTGTTTGGTTTAAATTGAGTTGTGAATAACAGTCCCTCAAGCAAAATCACCCATAAAAAAATGCCATGTTTGGTTTGAACCCACCAGGCTCTTCTGTATGTTCTGTCTTCCACACCCTCCATACCCCACTGCGTGTTTCAGAAGCAGAACCTCTCATTTTGTCAACTTAATCAGATTTTCATTCTGAATATTCAAAGAATTTCCTTTCTTTGACTTTTGAGCTTTTACACCAGTAGGGTGTGTGGTTAAAATGTTTGTTTAATGTCTGTTCTGAGAAATGAAATCATTTGTCTGCATAGAGTCTGCACAGGTGTATTTTGAAAATGACCAGGTTGTCTATGTCAGTCTTCCTAACTAGGAGTGTGTTCTTTATGAGGCAGAGAGGAGAGTTGCTCCTGGCACTCGCCTGAAAGAGACTGAGCACCTGATGGAACCAGGAATCAGATTAGATATCTTTGTCACAGCTGACAGTTTGTTTTCCTGGCCCCTTCACAGCACATTGAGAAGCAGAAGGTACCCTTTGGCATTAAATACAGTATATCTGTAAATCATAGTTAAGTTTTGGCACAAAAATTCAATAGTTACGTTTAGGAAATGATCTGTTGTGTCTGGTTACATTTAGACACCAAAACATCACATCAGCAGCTTGATTTCAAATGCAATTCAACCTCTATTTTTGTGGGTACTTTTGGGTCTCTAACAATACTGCATTAAATCGCTGTGCGTCTCTTCCTAAAGGGGTACCTTATGCTCTGGATGCATGGCGAGTTGCTCGGCATTACAACCTGTCGTGTGAAGTTAGCTTGTTTCCTGCTCTGCAGATAGATCGGTGAGATCATGACTTAGCTTTTGCACCTAAGGTTGATAATTTGAGCACCTCCTGCCTTGCATGATTTAGATGTGTCACAGCTCCAACACATCTCATGCAAATGAGTTCCTCGTTGTTATGATGAACTGACCATAATATGTTTTGGATCAGGGAAACATCTAACTCTGCAGGAGTGAGAAACTCTCGATTGAAGAGAGATTATTTGTGCTGTCATAGTCTTTTATATATTTGACATGTCCGAGCTGACTTTATAATTGTTCGCATTGGCTGGGTAAGTAGCAAATGCAATGCACCTTCTTGGAATCAATACAGTTGAAAGAAAGCTAAAAGCAACTTGTACACGTAGCTCAATTCCTTTGTAAACTTGCTTTCAAGACACAGTTGATGCTGTACGTATACTGTGTGAATGAGAGACAAGAATTGATGGCGGACCATTGTTCTGCTAATGGATCCTCCTGCATTTCTCATTCATCTTAGTTCTCTTTCTTTAAGCCTCTTCCCTGTCCTCTTCCTAATGCTCAGTCCTGACTCACAACTGCTCAGCATCTACTAGTATACTCTTCAAAATGACACATTTTTTGTTATATTTTTATCTGAAATATACATTAGCAGATCATGTGCACGTACTTAATAAAACCGTCTCTGTTATGTCAAAATGTGTGTGTCACATGGTGTCCTGGAATGGTTAATCCAAGTTCCAGCTCTTATTTTAAATGACAGATCAGCAACATCAGTCTGTCCAAGCACATAAAAGCAACAGGCCTAGTTTCCAAATAAGATGACTTAATTCAACAGTTCTGTGAAATTCATCACTTCCATACTTTTACCTGAAACATTATTCATAACTGCATCAAACACACAAAGACAAAATGTTAGATGAATAGACTTGAGTACAGACAACCAAATAAACAAATTACAAAACTTAGTGGCATTGTTCATTTAAAATAGGAAAAGCTGTCATTGAACGGATGAAAAAACCCCAAACTCCAACCTATATTCAAAACAATACAATTTCTTTCTCTCTCATCCTCGCATGCACTCACACTCACAATTTAATGTATTCCAATTAGCTTGTTAACTGGCTTACTCCAAGCCTGAGTTGAGCTGAAGTAGACAGGATCTTATTTATTTCAGAGTTATCAGGCAGTAATAATGAGTCCCATTGCACAGACTGCTTTAAAAAAAAAAAGCTTTTCAGCAGTCAGGTAGTTTAAACGAAAACTACTGGATGGATTTCACAGAAACTTGCTGGGACTTGGTGTTGGTCTGGATAAACTGAGGGGGCCCAGGAATTTAAATTCAAGGGGACTGTTGGGCCTTTACGCGTTTTTCCTGCCTGTTTTCTTTTCAGAGTAAATTAGTGGATTTAGAGCATTAAGTGCTCCCTGTTTTAGGTGTGTGTGCCCCATGACTCAGTGTTGTGTTGTTTGTAAGATAAGGAGTTTTCAAGGCTTCATACTCAAGGTTACGCGTTTCTTAAATAAAAAAAGACAAAATAAATAAATAAATAAATAAAATGAAGCAGGCCTTTTCATCTGTTTAATCGGGCGTGTGTTCTATGGCCTTGTGGTAAAACTATTAACCCATGTGTTTTTATTTCTGGTCAAGGTCTGGATTTAACAAACGTTAGAATGAAACATTGGGCCTCGTTCAAAACATGTAGATTAATTCTGGCTGAGAACAGCCAAAGACTCGTGAACAAAAGTTCTTTACTCTTTGTGTGTCTTTTACACAGGCATGCCAACATTTGTCTAACAGTGTGTAGATCTTTATTTTTTACTTTGATGAACGCGAACTCAAGAAGTATATGGCAGGAATTCAATCCGTATACAAAGTTATTCCTGTAGAGGATGGACTGATTACATTTGGAGCAACTCGCTGCATTAATTTGCATATTGATGGGAAGAAAATGATGTCCTATAACTTCTAAATAGTGCGAGATAGAGATGGAAAGTATGTTGACATACATAGTTGGCTTAATTAATGAATTCAGGAGCATAACTGAATATGTCTTATCTGGTATTATGATGATTTTGATGGGGTGTTGTCATCTTAAGTGCCTCTTCTTTTATTCATACCCTTGGAGGACAACATTTAAGTAAGGGTGACAGTTCAATAATTCATTCACAATGGCAGCAATTACTTTTCAGGTTGTTTTCAGTTTTGTTTTCCCCGCTGCTGCATTGATTTCCAGTCGTAAACATATTCAGGGCTTGTGAAAACACTGGGAGTGAACCATGAATCAAGTTTAGATATTAGGATCTTTCACAAAATGAGATGTGTCAGATTTCCTACAGCTACTGAGAGCACGTGGGATGACTGTGTTCATCCTCCTTTGTCTTTTTTTTTTTTTCCGTCGTTGCAGCGCCACCTGTTGTTGGAGCGGTCATTTTGTTTTTGACTTCTGTTTTCATTCAATATATCATCAACTGTAATTCCGTCATGTATGAAGAAAGGGAAAACAAAGGAAGAGGGAGCAGAGTTAACAGGTAGCGGGGAGAGTAAACAGCACGAGGAGAAAATAAGTGTTGAGAAGCTGATCTAGTGCCAGCTGCCTGCTGAGAACTGAGGAACAGAGTAGATCTGAATGATGTTGTTTTGAACATAAGGGGCATTAAAGTTGAGAAGGAGGAAAAAAGCAGGAACGATATAGAGAGATGAGGGGATTGGAGGTTAGTAGAATAGAGACGGGGTGAAAGCTGAGGGCAGGGGTGGAGATAGGAGAGGAGGGAAGGGAGTCAGCGAACAGATTTGGGTTACGCTCAGGAAACATTAACAGCTGAGAGCTGGGGAAATAAAAGAAGCACAGAAGAACTTCATAGCCTACTACTGTTCAATGAAAAAACTTGCAACGTTGTCAGCCAGCACAGCACGAATGCATCCACACAGTATTTTGAGGGCTGCTGTTGTTGAATTCCCACTTCCAGTCATGATAAGAGACCCAGTGAGCGGTGCACTCGTGCTGTCATGTGCAGTAAGGCCTCCTGTTGATGTCCCAGCAGTGGAAAGCTAAAACATCTGTCATCGTTAAAAACAACATGGGATCTATGATTCAAGTCATTTTGGTGCTTGATCACTGATGTCACTTACATGCTGAGTCCTAACTGAGGATCTATGTTTATTGTCATCTTACATTTTGTGGCTACTAAATCCTTCTTTACCAGTTGAAGATGACAATAATGTCAAATTAAACCATACTGTAATTACAATATAGTCACCTAATAAAATAGATATAGGTAACATGTTAGCTAGTTGCATATTTACATATGCCGATGATAAGAAGCAGCGTCAGCATTTAGTTAAAGTAATCTTTCTGTAAGTTGTAATGTAAGTTTTATACTGTCTTTTACTCTGTTTCGGGCTCCACTATCTCATCTTTAGCTCCAAAAAGCTCTAGTGCCAGAAAGAAGCTATAAAGCTCTGTAGTGCTAAGAGGAAACTGTAGAATACGTAGGTTCATCACAAAGAGGGAAAGCTCAATCAGATTCTGCATTTTCAGGTTGAAAGGTGTAATGGTTTCTGAGTTTCAGGTCAGGACAGACAGACAGACAGATGGACAATATTGCAATACCCTCTCCCCCTTTTGGAGGATTAGAGAAAAAAAAAAAAAAAAAAAAAAGATCAACTTTCTGTCTCTTTGTCTGAATAAAAATTACATGATATTTTGTTGCAAATCGCTGAATCATGATGAATAATATGCAGTTAAGCAGAAAAAGTCACTCTCGTAATAGCCTGTTAAATTATGCAATCTCCAAAATCTGGTTACAGACTTACATCCATCCACAATATGTACCTTTACAAGAATCAAACA
>KV751316.1:3216690-3256249 GCA_001698575.1 Mola mola
GTTTATCTGCTTGTCTCCTGAAGGGGCATCATGCATCAAACTATTCTGCGCCTCTGCTTCTGAACAGATGCAGGTAAAGCTGGTAAGGAGAGGGAATGAGACTTGCACATACTGTATATGCATGAATGGTACATGTTAATGCTGAGTGAATCAGCAACATCCAATTATAGCATCTCTTTTCGCAGCCATCGCTGTTAACTGATGATTCTCTGCCTCTCTCAGATGTTAACATACTTGACTTTTACAGCTCAGTGTACACTAAATGTCAGCCGCTTTCCGTTGCTATCTTGCTGAATTTTTGAATTAGTTTTAAATATAATCGCAGCTCCCTCATTTGCATCCCAGCCTCAGCATCTCGCCAATTAACGATTATCCTGCTGTCCTGAGCCAGAGGTTTAAATCCCTTTCCATGATGCAGTAGCTAAGCATGTCCGACAGATGTGGTCTAATGAAAACAATAACGTGTGCAACCAAGGAAACCGTTCATTAGATATTGGATTGTTACGTCATTTAAGCATTGTTAAGAAATGGTGAAAACATGCTGAGATCGGGGTGAAATTGATGATACACTAAAGTAATATTCCAAAGTGGGAGTCATCAGTGTGAAGTCTTTTAAGATATATGTTATAAAATGATTCTATTTGATTGGATAAGGGAGGCAGGCTGTAGGCTTTCACTGAACACCTTGAGACAGCAGTGCTGATTAAACTGTGCTACTGACCTTCACAAACTAATGCTGGAACAGTGAGAGCGAGATATTTAGATATTTTGCTGAACAAATCCCTACAAGATTTTCGTGCTGGGCCAGAAAGTTTTGTTTGTTTGTTTGTTTTGTTTTTTACCATTCAGGGTACTTTAGTATTCACTTTTTTCCAGAAGCTCCTGCTTGGTGGGCGACGACTGACAGAAACGTCAAGAGAATCCCTCTGCCAAATATTCGAAGAGGGACACTGTCATTCATGCAGAAGGATCAAAAATTGTGCCCGTCTTCACAAACGCACACATATCAACAGTAGTCTGTGGGATCTTTCCGTGGAAATCTCTTCTGACTCACTGAATATGTGTCCATGTGTTGACATATTTGTTCGGTTGAATGCACCATGTTTCCTACTGTCCAAGGTCTTTATGACATTAACCATTTCACTTAAAAAGAGTAGGAGAGGTAGCACAATAAATGTGCACATGGATAAAAATGTGCCATCTGTGTATGTGTCATCTATTATTCACACTGCTGTGTTTTCTTTCGGAAGGGACCAAAGGAACCTCACAGCACAATACAGATGCAGCTGAATGCATCCCACTATATCATCTTCACACATCCCACTCACTGCGCTCCTTCCGTCTTCCCCTCTATGCCTCTTCTCGTCCTTTACTCCAACTTTTCCTCCTCCTTTGCTCTTATCTATCTGCTTTGCATCCCCTAGCCTCGCTCTCCTCCTCCTCCACCTCCTCCTCTCCCTCAATCTATGTCTTTTTTGCCTTCTTTCTTTACCATCTTTCATCCATCAAGCTGTTTATCTTGTACAGCCTTTCTCTCATGATCTGATTTTCTCCTTATGACTGTTCAATTCTAGAAGCCATATACAGAAGAAGCCTTATACAGAAAGATCATCACAGGAGTGGCAGAGGACCACTTTGGCCTGCGTTGAACATGCGTGTTCATGCTAATTTTCAATATGTTAACAAGTCTTTCCACATGTATCCCAATGTTTTAACTTCACCCCCATCACATCTCCATCTGTCCATCTCCTCCATCAATGTTCCTCTCCTCACTTTCCGTCCTCCCTCTCCTCTTCCTTCTCACTTTTATCTTATCTCCTGCACCTTTATCTCTAATTCCGTACCTACCGCAGACATCGTTCACCTTGTCCTAGATAGATAGATAGATAGATAGATAGATAGTGATGACTTTATTAATTCCCGTAGGGAAATTATGCTGTTGTAGGCAACTCATGGTACATAACCACAGGTCAGGCTGCACTGGGGCACTGACACATGGAAACACTGGAAAGAGTCACTGTCTCTATGCATATGGGTATGTCTCTCCAT
Source organism: Mola mola (assembly GCA_001698575.1). NCBI lineage: Eukaryota > Metazoa > Chordata > Actinopteri > Tetraodontiformes > Molidae > Mola > Mola mola. The sequence continues at coordinate 3,218,740 of KV751316.1, forward strand.
TTCTACTTTTCAGTCTTTTGCACTCACATTAAGCCGTATTTAATCACAGCACTAATGGCCTTTTTAGATATGCATTCGATTATATTATGTGTGCGTGCGTGTGCGTTTGTGTGAGTGTTAATCTCATACAGTAATGCATGGCCACATCCAGTTGCATCAGTGCCACATCAGCTGCCAGATGTGACATGCTTCTTAAATTGAAGTCACAGTGTGGTCCATCAGGCGACATGGAGAGAGCACACGCTGCTTCTCATCCACACTCAGGCTAAAATAATAGCTACGCTGTGCTTCTGACTGGTTCCATTCTCGCCTCCATAAGTGAAATAAACTTAATGAATGCTAGGAGGGACTCACGCATCTACAAGTCAGCCACAGATGGAAGCTGTCACATTAAGTGAAACAAAGCCATGTTCCATCTTCACACGAAACATTTAACTGGAGAGGAATGGTGCAATATAACAAACATGCCTACTTCACATCATCAAGTGATTACCACTGTACGAAATGTCCCCTCTTGTCTAAAAATCACTGAATACCTGTTAAACGGGAGTTCAACAGGTATTCAGTGATTTGGTACATAGAAAAAGGAATTGCTGGACCTTGGCAGAGGTATATGTCATTGTGCCATTGTAGTTGTGCCTGTGCTTAATTTTTCAGTTGAAATATTTTCAGTGGCAAATATTTGTGACCATAAACAAATTTTGTTTTTCTTTCTTTTTTTTTTTTTTTTTTTTCAATATAAAGGTTTCAATATCACGTTTCAGTTCAGATTTTTGCTTTAAATGCAAAAATTTATATTCAGTTTCAAAAAAATCACAGTCACTACTCTAGTCCAATGACACTCCTCTTTGGCAAATTTGTAATCATGCAAGAGGAACAGATTCCAGTCAAGATAAGCAACTTTTAATGTCGCCTTCATGAACACTTTGGGGAGCAGAAATGACAGCGTCAGGATGGAGAGAACATCCTGTTTCTGCAATTCATCATCCTCACAGTTGGGCACCTGGATGCCTGTAGCGTCATTGACTCTTATCACTGAGTGTACAAAAAGTGTAATAGAAAAAAAAGGATAGTTTTTAAAAAGTGACAGTACACAATTTTTTGAAATGTTTTTTTTCCAGTGAAAAGAACTTAAATTTTTCTCAGGTAGACAGGCAACGTTTTGAAATCCATGTAATGTTTCATTGGGGTCACATGCTCCTTTAAGACAATGTCACAGAGCTTGTTAAATTCATAATTTAGCCTCTATGCACTCTTAGCCTCTGTCATCTGTCATACTCAAGGAACAAAGGCATATATCAATGTAATCTTGCCAAGACTGAGCTAAGACTTTGCAGTCTTAAGGGGCCATTACAAAACCTGCCATCATTCTTTTGATAATTACGGGCAGTTTCTTATTTTTTTAAGCAGGGGGGATGAGAAAGGAAAGTTTTTATATGTTTTACAGTGTCCGTAAAAATCATCAAATGTCCATTCTACCTGCTTCTTCATTCCCTTTGGTGTAACAAAATATACTACTATTGTGAGTTTTTGCGTTTGTTGCAGGAAATCACTACTATTACAGAGTAAAAAGTATTTATTTCCTCACAATATCTTCCCAACAGCCTAAACTAAATAATGATAATGATAATTGTTTAATTTTCTTTTGTTATATAAAATGTTTAGGCAACATAAAATAATACTCAAGCAAATGCACCCTCACAGAATGATCATAGTTGCATAAAAAATGTAGAATATAATTGTAGATATTAGGTAAATAATCATTTCCACAAGCAAACTTTAAATTCCTGAGAATAATTATATGTTTAATCACCTGCTCCCGTGTTTGTTTCCCTTTTTCTTTGCATCATTTTAACAGTTAACTTTTTGAAGTTTGCTGCAATCGTTTGTCAAAAGTACATAATACACACACACACACACACACACACACACACACACACACACACACACACACACATTTAATATGCATAGAAGAGCTATAGAATGACATAGAAATAAGGATAGAAATAGAGCAGCAACTGGCCATATGTTGGAGCAGAATCTCTGTCAAAGCTTCAGATGAGGTAACATCCCACCCTGCTACTTTTGCAATCAGTTGATCAGTATCATCTTGCAAGTCTTTGTCTGCAGTTTTGTCTATAATAGCTTTGCTACCTGGGTTGTCTGAATTCTTCATACATTTTCCACTTTTAGGAGCTGCACTTGTTTCACCGCTGCTGTTTAGCACTGTGGTTTGAGTTGATGTATTAATGAGCTTTTAGGCTAAAATATGTTGTACACACTCTTATCTTGTCAACTGGAACTTTATTTAAATAGTCTGATGGGTTTGAACTGACTGGCTAATTCAAGTTTAGTGTTGGACTAAAATCCCCACTAGCATATTTTATGGAACACAGCCTTGACAGGATACACACAAACACTTGCATATACTACATCACTTGAGAGCCTAAGAGACATAATCAATTCCCATGGACAGGACCAGAAACCCTGACCGACTATCATTACAGAAGAAACTGTAAAAGTGATTGTGTCACTTTGTTGTTGCAATGTTGCAAAGTTAAAATTGAATACAGCTGTCATCATTGGTGGCAGTGAAGCATCCTGTAACCACCAATTACTGAAGATAATAATGTATTTGTTTGTGTTTCCTAGTCAAAACACAGCAAGAAATTTATATTAGAATAATTATGCATGCTATGCATGGGTCCAATAATGACAAATGACATTGCCACGCAAGAAAATGGTTGTAACATTGGTTGACAGGGTGTGTTGACCTGACATCTAAAGCCTTCCTCATCATCACCTTTATTTTCTACTCCCTTCCCTTTCCCCCACTTAGTTTGTAAGATGTATCAGATTTTACACAGAAACACTATATTTAATTAAGATTTATCATATGTATTTTGTAATGAAATGTAGTCTGTAGAATTAAAGAGTGCAATCAGGATGTAACATGTTATTCCTTCTATCTGGATAATTGTTCTTTAATTAGGGTTGTAATTCTCCAGTCAGAGCTGAATATAGATATTTAAAGGACAGAATATGCTATTGATTACTTCTAATATATATTAAACCTGAGACCGAAAATCGTTTTGGCAGCCCTGCAGCATCAGACAGCAGACCAACATGACTAAGTATTGCTGGCCCTCACAGGCAAAGTCCAGCCCTGAGGCTGTCGTGTTAGCTTACAGCCATATCCTCTTCCAGCAAATTATACTGCCTCAGGCAGGCAGGACAAAAGGAAAAAACACAAGAGGGGGTACGCATTTCCTGTCGCCTGTTGTGATATTTTCAGTGGCAAAGTGGCTCTCTAATTGTCTAGCTGACAGCAATTAGATGGTCCTCATTTAAGCGCTGCCCTCATTATGTTGTAGACCCCTCGTGGCAGGGGAAGATGCTGCAAATGAAAAGTGTGTCTGAAACTGCCAGACAGGACCCTCAACTGGGTCGATTGCTGTATGTCACACAAATGAGCACGAATGAGCTCCAGATTTTGAGTGGGCAAACCTCTTCATTTGGCTGCTCGTGTGGTTATGTTCATGGGCTGACGTCCAGCAGATTACTCACCTGTTAAAGCAGGCCTGGAAAAACGCTTGCGAAAGGTCTGCGAGGTCCTCACAAGTCCCATCCAGTTAAGAGCGGTAGCTTTTGAACCGGAGCAGTGGATTACACAGATGATAACTAATAACAGGCATTGCCAGTGATCTGTGTCAGGTCACTGCACAGTCTACCCGACTCCACTCCAGGTTCCACTGGTGCCTGGTTCATTCAGGTCTCTCTGGGTCAAACTAGTTCAGGTAAGTCCAGAAACAGACTTCTGATTGGGGGTATAACAGGCTAAGATCCAGCCTGGTAGAGATCAGCTCAGGTGAGTTTAGCAGGATCGCATTATAGATTAATAAAGTTGAGCTGCTGTGAGTCTGTTATGTTTAGTTGCGGATATAGTGTGCCATGGTTTTTTGAGTGCGTAACATGTTCATATCCAAAACTGGACCCATCCAGATACTTCTCTGCTTGTTTGTCCAGTCTAAAACATATAGTATATCCAAAGTGAATGAGATTTTCTATGCATTGACCATTTTGTTTTTTTGTCTTGTTTAACCATTCACTCAGTATCCGTCCATGCATTTGTTCCAGATGGCGAGTTCTTGTTTTCTGTCCATCTTTAGCTCCGACACATCCATTGCCTCTTTGTGTTATTCTTCACATTGTCCATCTCCACTTGCAAACTTTCTTTTCTTTTTTTTTTTTTTCTCTAAGTGGAAAATTTGATGATGATCAGATATCAGGCCTTGACACGGTTCCCCAATCCAGACACGAGAACCAAGGTTAGCAGTTAAAAGTAAACTGGACAGTATACGTGGATAACGACATGATATCCATGGAAACAAAGTAATGGGTACAGTTAACAGGAGCAAGGGGAGAGGAGCTTAAGGGCCTTTTTTTAATTATTTCTTCAGGGTTTTCACCAGCTTCGCCCTTGTGGTGATGTTTATTCTCCACATCTGCCACTGACACCAACAACATCAGGGTTCTAGAAGAACAGGAGAGCAAGAACAAACAAATTGGAAAGAACAACATGCCAATAAGGGTAAGAAGAAATATATATTTAGCCTAACATCTGCATTCTTAAAGGGAAGATTTAGAAGAAGGGCAAGGAAACGAGGAAAACACAAAGATCTAGTTTTGAGAACAGGAGAAAAAAGCAAGATTTAGGGGATGAAAGAGGCATATTTTATCATGCATGACATCTGAAATTGCACACCAGAATAAAAAATAACACACATCATTAAGAATACAACTGCCTCTAACATATGTTGGGAAAGCACAGTCACACTCAGCGTATTGTCTGGAACTCAACCACAGGCATGATTTAAAAAAACAAAACAGAATAACTGAAGGAAGTAAAGGTTCAAATGTTGTGTTCTCCTGACTTAGAACAGACTTTTTTTTGGAGCCAAACAAATGAATTGGGCTCAGCCCTCAAATGAGCTGGGCTTTAAATTTCTTAAAGATGCAGCGACGTGTCTGCCTTCATAACAAAATGCCGCTGAAGGAGCAACAAGGGAAAGCGACAGCTCAAACAACAGCTTAAAGATTGATGAATCTGCAATTGGGTAGTGCCGCAGCTGTTCTTTCTAACGTGCACGTTTGTCAGGACAACATTACTTAATCGTATATGTCAGAGAGAATTTTTCTTTATGCAAAGACGGCATTTATTGAGTCAATTTTAAAATAAAGCACTCTTTTTGATGTCTCAGACTGTATTCATCCATCCATCACAACCACTGCACATCTCTCCTGTCTTTTCCTCCATCACTCTCCTCTCCTCTTGTTCCTCGTCCATCACTGTTTATACTGCGCAGATGGATGAAGGCAATGGGGTGGTACACAGAGAAGAGAGGAGAGAGCGATATGGGAAGACGGTAATGCAGAGTGAGTGTGAGGAGATGGATAGGCGGGAAATCAGAAATGAAAAATAACTACACAGACAAAGGTGTTATGAATTATAAAACAGACATGGAAGGGAAAAAAGCATTACAGGATTAAAAATAAACAATAGGCAGTGTACGTACAGAGGATACGAGGGGGACAGAAAAGGATGAGGCAGCAGGAAGCAGATGAAAGGAGAAAAAAAATAAGGAAAACAAAGTTGGGCCAGATAAGAAGAGAAACAATGTGGGGAGAGATATCATTGAAGAGAAAAGCAGGGAAAATACAAAGATAATCATTAGAGATGGAAAGGGATTAAAAAGGAAATGATTAAAATATCAGTTCACAGACTTCAGAAAAAAAAAAACCCTCACTTCCTGTAATGCTATCTATTCTTTTAGTGCATTACATTTGTTAAATTGGTGCTTCTGCTTCTAGATCTCGAGTGACTCATCCAGTAATCTCTGGTTTGATCCCCAACTCCTCCTGCCCATGTGTCAAAGTGCTCTTTGACAATATATTGAACCCTGCATGCATCCCCAATCGATATTTGAATGACTGTGTAAATTAGAATTATGGGATACTTGTATCAGAGGCTAAATGGAACTCAGAAATGGCTTTGTAGCTTTATACCAAAAGAAAAAAAAGACACTGTGTAATCCTAACAAAAAGGAACGCTGAATATTTTTCAGTAGACAATTCTTTCCATCATCAGTTTATCAGCTTGAATGAAGACAAAAATGTATTTTAAAGAATAATTTCTTTTGACCAGCTAATGATTAAGCCATTGCTTTAACTTAAAAAGTTAATGCCTTCAAATTTTGTGTTCAACTTGCCAATATAAAATGTGGTGGTTTTTTATGATTTTTTTAAGGTCAGTGAAGTTTTAAGGCAACCTGGTCAATAATTTTATTAAAGGAGAACTCCAGTGATTTTCAACCAAAGCCCTATCTTGATAAGGCAATACAATGCAACAGTGCAGGGCTAGTTAAACCATCGGAAATAAATTGCTTTTTATTGCTCAAAATGCTATTGATTGTCTGGTATATAGAGTAGATATTGACAGTGAAATAAAAAGGTATGTTTTTGACCCAATAACTGTAAAGATACTGTAAGATACTGTATAAAACTAATGAAAATTACAGTGTCACAATGTGTTTTGGCTACCTTTCTCTTTATTATTGCTTAAGGAGCCCTGTTTTCCTGTCATGGTTCTGCCCTCTGCTTTTAGTTTGGTAGTTGTGTTTTGGTTTTGTTACTTCATTTCAAGACTTAAGGCAGTTCAGGTGTGCAGAGCTGACTACCTGCAGCTGTTGATTCCTCATCAGTGGCTGTATATAAGACACAGATCCTGATCTGCTCGTTACCAGAACGACTTGTCCCCAGCAAGGTAAACCTAGACAGCTACCTACATCCTGATACCTTTTGATCTCTCTGTTCCCATATTTTTCTCGTCCGAGTCTCCTAGTTCTGCTCTCGTGATTTTTTTTTGTTGCTACTTTGATCCTGTGGTTCCTAGTGTTCCTAGACATTTTCTGTTCAATACTTTGCTCAGCCTTCCTAGTGATCTTTTGTTGGTACTTTGTCTTCTCGTCTTCCTGGAGTTTCCCGCGCCTTTTGTTAACCATTGTTTTGTTGTTCCAGCCCTGCTGGGACTGGAGAGCTCAGCCACCACAGCCGTGTCCATCCCTGGTGTTCGTTGCTACTCAGTTCGGTTTTGATTCTTGTTTCTGTTAATAAATCTTTATTTTGCACTTTGACCCCTGAGTTTCCTGTGTCCGCTTGTGGGTCCAGACTCTGTACGTCACATTTCCAATGTTTACGAGAGGCAAACATGGGGAATATTACTTTGGCAAACAGAGCTTAGGGTTAAAAACATATCGGAATTTTTAAGTTTAGGTTAAAACAATGGCTTTGTTTTTATAGTGCCACTTTTGCAACGCTAGGAGGACATGCTGCTGTCGAAATGTTTGTGAATGGACCGGACCTGTAAACAAAAGCGGTGCAGGAGTGAGACTGCAGCAGGTAGCTGAGGGTTAGCAACACAGGGGTGAGAGGAAAGGGAGAAACCGTAGGAAGAATAGAGGAAAATAAATCCAGGAAGGGCTCAAGTTTAACAAGATCATTATTTGTGTGTGGTGTCGACTTGCTCTTTTTGTGAGGCCAAGAGACCTTCAGATCTTAAAGTTTCTCCATTCGACAATAGGAGGCCGCCTGATGTCTAGAAAGTGGAGAGACACAGTGAAAGAGACATGGAGAAAAGCCATAAGAAACAGTGAAAATTACTGTGACATATATAGCAAATCGGCAGCGAAAAATGAGGGGAGAGAAAGAGAGAGGAAATAAACTGTTTTGACAGTCAGAAACTGGTAGCGAGGACATGGCAGAAGAAACTCATGGAACACAGCAGAGAGGGGAAAGAGAAAGGGAGACTAAGAAAGTGATGATAGGTTAAATCACACAGAGGACAGGCAGGCTACAGTGTCATGGATGGTCCATGGAAAGAACACATACTTGCACTTCACACAAGCTTGCACGTCCTTGTTTTATCCTCGGCTATTTTCCTATCTGGCCTAAGCTAACCAGAGAGTTTGCGCTGGCTCAAGGCAGTTAAACCTTGTACATCACAAAACACAAATGCATGCACAGGCCTGCAGGGATTTGGCAGCTGACCCAGAGCTTGCAGACAAACACCAATTGGATGCAAAAGAGAAGGATGAGCTGATGGCAGTGGCTTTTACATCAGCATGAGGTTGTGAGCTGAGCCTGACACTGGTGGCATTCTTCAACAAACGAAAAATGGGTGCACTGTTTACGGAAAGTGCTCTACCTCACTGCTGTTGCTGCATTGCTCTGTTTGTCGGTTGTATAGTGTCCTTGTGTTGATGCAGGTGTAGAAAAACAACTATAAAAATGTAGCTTCACAGCACCACTTGTCTAAAAACTCCACAGGGTTCTTTAAAAATGATCAGCTTACAAGAACGGGAAGCCGACAATTTGGTTGTGTAGTTAAGTAATTTTAGAGCTCTCACAATTATAGCATGCAGTCAGTGTTTGGTTGCCTGTTGAACTAATATCTTGCTTGATATAGTCACTGTATATTTTTTATCAAGCACATAACTGAGTATTTAGGTTAAAGAGCTACTTCTGAGTCTGAATCCACATGCAGCATCTTGTTACAAATTCATTCTCAAGCTGCAGGGTAGCACTGTTGAGTGACAAAATGATTTCTCCTGTGTACCTGAGTGAAGACACAAATTCAGATATTTCAGTCTTAATACAGTTTTACATCTGTCCATGCCTGATTAGCCACTAGTGCCACGTGTTGTAAAATTCACCTAATTTCTTACATAAAGGAATATAAAAGGCAAAGGAATGCATCGAAGGTACAGGATAATATCTAACACCTGGACACTAACTGCATGCAAAGGCAAAGTTTCAACCCTATCCAGATTTGTGCCAATTTAGCAGGCATATAGCAGAAACACAAAGACAGAACTTCCTACTAACAGTACTTCCCCCTTGCTTGGTTTGTTAGACTTAGACTACTGAAACTTCAGAAACTTAAATTTCTTACATTCATCTAGGCAGGGGTTGAGTTCAGCAGTATTGCAGATGATTACAGAAACCAATAACCTAATGTGAGCCCATATTATTGAGGTAGACATTAACCTATTTAAGGCTTAATTCCAATTTCTTCTCATGTCAAATAAAAGAGAATAATTTTGTATTTTAATCGTTCCAAACTCTCTCTCACAATGTCCATAATGTTTATAAGTTGGATGACATTTTTTATGCCTTTAATGGGCCCTCTCTGTGTATATGTCAGTGTCTCTGTTCCTCAGGCACTCTGAGTCACTGCAGCTCCCTCTGATCAGATCAATGTTGCTTTTCTCTTCAATGCAGGAACCAGTGAAACACATCACAGACACAGCTACACCCTGAGAAATCCAAGCAGCATCTGTGCAAACACATCAGCATCATCGCTTATTATAGGTTCCCCCTCAAAGTGCTAAAGAAGTTCTGGACTCAAAGTGAGGAAACAAAGAACATGCACATCCAGCTGTAACTTTCTTCTTCTGCAGATGAGGTGAGATAAAACTCTAGTAATTGTTCTGTTTGTCAGCCATCTTGTAGTCTGGGATGGTGCTTGGAATCTCCTTCTGATTGACACACTTTAGTCAGTAAAGGTTAAGATGAGGTTAGAACTGTTAATTAGGCCTTTTGGGGGAAGTGCTGGCGTTTGTGTATATGCTGACACTTAAGTGCTTCAACAAAATGAAAGTTTGGCTCCCACTTTGCAAAATTCTAGTCTGTCACAGCCCAAATGAGCACCCTTCAAAACCTCTGCTTTCAAACTCCAATTTGGCCTTCAACATGAGTGCAATTTCCCAAGTATTCCGAAAAAAAAGAGAGAAATTGATTGGTTTTATCATCTAGGATAGATTGTTAAGTAAAATCTGTGCCACTGATCTTTAATGTGATAATGATAAAGGGATATGCCAGCAGATGTCCAGCGTTTTCACTGCCGAGAGACTTTAGACAGGTGGACACTTTCTGCGAACTTGCTGGCTAATCTGCTGCGCTCTGTACTCTCCTGCTCTGCTATCAATGTGAAGCTCAATGACACCTCATTTCAATCCTTTCCCAGAGACCAATTGAATGACATATTAGCCACTGATAAAATATTTCGACTGTGCTGTTTAAGCCACTCATGTGAAATGGTGTCTACACTTATTCGTTCTAATGACACCCTAGTTTCCTGAGTGGATTAGTGTTGAAGGGGAAGTGCACTCGAGTGGCCCAGTACAGGAAAAATATACCGAAAAGGGGAAAAAAAAAAAGAAACAACCCATGCTCTTGTGGATTCCTACACTAATATAGCACAATTCAGCATTTCAAGCAGCCTTTGCGAGCATTTGTGAGTCAATTTAACAGTTTGAATCAAGAGAACTGTAGTCTGAATACATAAAATGTGGGTTTCATCTCCTAGTCTTTGATGGGGATGACTGACTCACATAGAAGCATTTTCTGTTGGTACCTGGTGTATAGAGGGATAAGTGTAATGATAATCATGCTGTTTGCACTTCTTAAATAATGCTGTGACTTCACAATGACCATCTTAAATAAAATATAAGAATTTAATAGAAAATAAATGCATAGATACACAATGTCTTGCCCTGTTACATGCTAATCGTCCCCCAGCTCTCCGACAGGCCATCTTTGTCAAGAAGCCTTTGACCACAACGGTATTAAAAAAAACAAACATATTTTATTCAAGCTGGCACTCAGGGATGATCTACACGCTGACGATAGAAACAAGAGATCAAGTGATACTAGCCAATATCAGTGCAGCAATGTGGGCAGTGACTGTTCTCACCTTTAGCCAGTCATTTAAATCCACTGCGAGTTCTTCAAAAACTCTGATGAGAGTTGCCTAAATTACTGGTCGACTCCAGCTTTGTGCCTGTTAGCCGTTAATTTCCTCTCTGTGTCAACAAATCCGCCTGCATGAATTCTTACAGTCCATGTTCATCCTGCAAACTTTTTGATATCGACCGTGATTCCTTCTCTGTGATCCTGGTTTCTTTTCCCTGGAAGCTACACAGTTACCTCTCCTTTTTCCCCACATTGCTCCTAGTCCTACCCTCTTGCTCTCTCTGCTGGACCTCCAGCCTCTCGGGGACTTCTCTGTATCTCCTGGCTGTTGGTACCAGGGGTCTGGAGCTTAGGTCATTCTTTCCTTTTCTTATCTCTCTCTCTCTCTCTCTCTTTGTGTTTCTGGTTCTCCTCTCTGTGTGACTGCTGTGTCCTCATCTGTCTTTGTGTGGCCTGGCTTCTTTCCAGTTGTCAGTGGTGGAAAAGAAGCTGTGCGGCTCAGAACCTATTTTAGTTACACCTTCACCTGCTCAGTTGTCCTCATGACACTATGCTCTTCACTCACAATCTACATTCTAATTGAATATGAGATTTCGTTGCGAAGCTATTCTGTATAATATGACAATGATTGCATGTCTGTTCATTGTTCATTCTGGGCGAGGGATCCTTCTTTCCTGCAAGTCCTGCCACTCTTCTGTGCATTTCTTCAATATTTTTTTTTTCTTCTATTGCGAAGGGGGCTGCTATACAGAAACAAATTCAACAGAAAACTGCAAACTATTTTTTATTATTTTGGAGGCTCTTTTACATGATGACCCAGTTTTGGGGGCCTGAAAATGCCCCATACTTTTGAAACCAGGTTCCAGAGAAAAATATGGAAAAACCCCACCGCTGCTGTTGCCATGGTAAAATATCTGAACCCTTTGGAGATGGTGACATCACAGCTATCCGAGGCAAAAACCACGACTCATGACTAGGACTTCGGATTAGCCAAAACTCAACCATTAAACCAAAACTGCAACAAAAGTGCCAAAGATTTTGCTGTGGATAAACAGCAGACTGCCAGGTAGATGTTTAGGACAACAGCAGGCGCTTGTGGTTTGTAGTTGCAGCATGGTAAACCCAGTAGAGGGCAGCAAGCACCACACAATGATAGTAGAATAAGTAAAGTTTTTTTTCTGAATGAGATTACAAATTTTACCTTTTTTTTATATTATCACTATCCTTTTAGATGTTATATAACGGTTAAAAAAAAATCCAGCATTGACTGCACTTTCAGCTGTTTTTGCGGCTCTGTGCAAACAAGGATCATTTTCACAACATTGCCATGGGAACGTTGTTTCATTTTTTTCAACGGGCCATTGTTGTTTCAGGCTAGCCTTTAAGTCTGCACACAGAGGGTATTGTTGTCAGCCCTTGATTGCCTGTCAGTTGGGGGGTCTGTGTGAACAAGTAATTAAAAGTACTGCACGAGGGTATTATATGATGAAGATCTTGAGATGTTAAAACTTTGGGACCTCTTGCACCAAAATTGATGGACAAATGGATGGACAGAAGTATTGGTGCTAAAGCGCAAAATCATAAAGCACTAAAGCTGTAATTTGTTTATTTCTGTTGTTTTTTTAAGGTTAAGGTTTGCATTGAGTGTATCTTACAGTAATCACAGTTTCTTGTTTTCAACATTGACAGCATGTAAAAGAAAGCTAAAACTAGTACATTTATTCAAGCTAAAGAACAGTACTGGATTTCTTCCAATCTGGTTATAAATTTCAGGCAGCCTTTAACTGTGTTTTGTTTATACTGAAATAGCTTTCATTTTTTCGTCTTAAGTCCTTAACACTTTGGTAGGACCAGTCTCGATGGTATATCAGCTTTCCCAGGTTTTTGAAGTCCTATATTTGTAGCACTCTAATGGTGCCCACATAAGGAAAAAAAGTACTTGTGGTGTGATGGGTTAGCACACCAGCATTACCAGTCCCTTTTCTCCTCCACCATCGAGCCTCAGAGATTGTTTTTATGTATTTATTTATTTATTCATTTTTGCTACTGACTCATTCTGTCTATGTGATGTGTTGGGTAAAGGACCAAAAAGTGCATTGGCAATCAAGTCAGAGTGTTAGGGAAGAGCAGCAAATGTGAATCAATAAGCTAGGTCCGATCTGTTGACATTGTGTTAAAGAAGACTAACAAAATAAAACAAAGCAACCTCTCTTATACAGAGCAATAAATGCTCTTACCTGACCTGGTAACGATTTAAAAGAAGAAGTGTTAACCATAAGTTTAGTTGATACTTTAACTCTACAGATATCCTCTGTCTCTCAGACTTCGCAGTAGACAAGGACGGCGACTCTCATATTCATTTTATGCCTCTATCCCACTCAGTTTCGCCCTCTTTCCCCCTCGGCTGTTATCTAGATCAATTTCATACCCACTATGTCTACTTTTCATCCTCCATCTCCTTCTGTTTCCATATTTTTGTAAGTCTCCTGCCAGCTATTCCCCTGTCAGATTATCTTAGTCTTTCTTCCCACCTTCTTAAATGCTTCCTCTTTATTCTGCTGCTTGTCTAACTCTTCCTCCCTATCTGTCGCTCTACTACCTGCAAGGTCCTTCGGGGAGGTGGGTTCTTTGGCAACAGATGGCGGTCTGCTTTTCATCTCAATGGCGACCCTGGAGGAAAAGCGCGCTTTGGTGGGCGACAGCAAGTCCTCATTGGCTGTGGAATCAGTCCTTGTCATTATGCTTCGGCCACCGCTCTCCTCCTCGACCAGTGCAACAGTGTCTCTCAGTGTGTTGCTGGGCGACATGGCCCTGGACGGCGCAATCGCTTGGTCGTCATTGCTGTCAGCCATTTTTGAGGCAGAGCGAGGTAGGACTTGGACCTGTCCGCCTCCTCCTTGTCCATTGCTCTGAGGTCTTGACGAAGTTGCTGCAATGGCCACTTTTCCCTGGCCTGTCCCTTGATTGCTGTAAACTTTGTATCGTATCATTAGGATAATAATAAAAACCAGCACAGACGCAACGATAATCCCTCCAATGATGATGATCATGGTACCTCCCAGGAAGTGGCTGTGCAGTGCTTGGCACTGGCTGAACTCTGTGTCAGTGGTGAATGACAGACAGCCCAGCGGACGAGTTGCAGTCAGTGAAGTGATGACATCGTCAAATACGGCCAAGACACAAAGGTCATAGATGCGTCCAGCGGCCAGGTCCCGAACCAGGAAGTCATTGCTGCTGGAAGGGATCATCCTACCGAAGGAAAAACACAAACGAGAAGAAGATATCAGTCCGCAGAAATATAACAACTTGCAAAGCCATTAATGTAATAACCAATTAACATACATTAATTAGATCAAACTTTATTTAATGGATTTGAAAGTTCTGACAGACTTTGGGGTTTTTTATTTATTTATTTTTAATTCAAATCAAGGTTTGTGTTTTTATTGTCATACACATGATGCCAATACAAGATCAACAAGGAGAGTTCAACATTTGTGGAAAAAATGTTTGAAAAACATATGCTTTATGTAAGGGGGTTCAAATGGATTTTTTTCTGCAGCTTTCCATCAGTGCAAGTACCAGTTTGACTGAAACAGTATTAAGCAGTAAATTATTGCATCAAATCATAGAAAGAATAGTAGCATACATAAAGCATAAAATTAGGAAAAGATAAAGCAAAGAACATGACGTCAATTTTAAATGAACAGAAATGGTCAGTTGTAACACAACTTACCCTCATCTGATACATTCACACACATGAAATTCCTATACATACGTATATGTATCTCGACAGCACAGTCTCAAACAGTTGTGAAATACAACAAAAGTTAAATCGCCCGTTAAACATTTGGATCGCTCAGTTTAATGCAACACACAAGAATTCAACACTGTATGCTAAAGTACTTTTCACTTCATGCATTATTATTCCTGAAACTTCTGTAGCATGACCACTGATCTTTGACATATCATCTACTTGACAGGGTTTCTTTCCAGTGCTCTTTTCTTTAATCTTTCCCACAAGAGCATTTTTTGTTTCTTTTGGCTGCTTCATCAGCATGTCTTTATGGATGAATATGGAGCTGACGTGAATAAACAATGTAATCCCCTAAATTAACAAACTTAAGAGACTCATTTAGCAGCCATGATAAACAGCAGTGTTTTGCTGCAGTCTGGGTTTGAATTGTGACTACAACCGGCATCTCCTGTACTCGTACCTGTACAGTTCACCTGTACTTCACAGTAGCAAGGTAGGAAGTTAAAGTCTTGATTGTGTTGCAGATAAAGATTGAACAAATGACACTGGTTATTATTTTATGTGTCCAATTATTGCATACTATCTTACAATAACCCTCTCAATGACATTGCACTGTGGAGTCGCTCTCAGCAACTGGCGTAGAGCTGAATCATACCCGCCAACACAAACACGCTCAGTCCAATCATCGTTGCAATACCAGTCAAACAAGCAACGGCCAAAATGACTGATGACTGCATCTGCTTGTATTGCTCTCTAGTATTCTGCTGCTTGCTATTATTTGTAAGCTTCAGCGGTGACACACAAACTATTGTCATATATTTTTATGCGACGTTGCCTGAGGCACCACAGCCACCTCATCCCTTTTATTTCCCCACAGAGCTTGGATTCATGAGTCTGTGATCCGACAAATATTCACACAGATTCACCCCTGCCTACAGCTGAAGAACTCCTCCTTTACTGATTAAACACACTCCTGATTCTTACCATCGTTACCTCCCATCTCAGGCTTTACCGAGGTAAACCTTTATTTTTTTATTTTTTTATATTTACTTTGTCAGTATATTTTCCTGGGGGGAATCCAACAGAAAAATACCACCCAGGTAACCCAATGCAATGCTTACCTCAGGTAGGCTTTCTCTGTGTCTCTCTCCTTGTCTATCAGATTTCTTTAGGGGTTGTCACGATATATTTGACCTTAATTATATTTCTTTTCTACTTCATTCACATTTTCCCAAATGTGGTCTGAGTCCTTCTAGCTATGCCCATCCCTCCCTTGTAAGTGTATTCCCAGCACTGCAGTGAGACGGACAGGCTTTACAGTGCAGTCAGAGCAAAAACCAAATGATGGGAGGCTTGTGTGTGTGTGTGTGTGTGTGTGTGTGTGTGAGAGAGCTAGGTGGCAGCAATGTCTAGTCTCAGTGCCAAGCTCATTGATGGCGTTGAACCTCTACCAGGCAGTATATCTTGGCAAAGAGCTCTATGTGTGTGTCTTTCTATGACCTTGCGTGGTTGTGAAGTCCGGCGTGAAAGGACTGGCTTCTTAATACGATTTGAAGCAGGAAACTTTAACTGCACCAATGTTTTGCTAAAGGGTTACAGCATGGTTTGGGTGCGGAGCTGAACTGTGGTTTCCAGCAGCAAATTCAAAAGGGTTGTTGAAGAATAAAGTCATAGAAAACAGTATGAC
This sequence comes from Mola mola, assembly GCA_001698575.1. Taxonomy (NCBI): domain Eukaryota; kingdom Metazoa; phylum Chordata; class Actinopteri; order Tetraodontiformes; family Molidae; genus Mola; species Mola mola. The sequence continues at coordinate 3,234,993 of KV751316.1, forward strand.
CTTGTTAAACTACAAAAGGATACAGTCTGGGAGGTCTGCTAACTGTGTTTGAACAAAACGATATCATGGCCTCTGTCTTGACTCTCATCTTTGCAGTGTGACAAATTAAATCATAGTTTATTACAGGAGAAACTTTGGGGAAATCAGACCTGTGCTCGCCGTGTCCTTCGGCAAAATCCGCAAAGCACATGTGGGCCTCTAAACCGATATCTGCAGTCTGACACATCACTTTCCATTTTAAGCAACTTATTCTTCACACGTTACTTTAGCTGTCGGTGAAAAGAGGAGCTGTGATTCAAGACAAAGATTGAAGCACATAAAAAAGTGTTTTGAGATGATAAATAATCTTCCCCAAAACACATTACGTAAAAGTCGTGACTGATGAAAAATAAACTGTCACGGAGATAGACACAGCAACTTTCAACAGTGATCATCAGTGTGAACAATGCATGCAAACATACAGTTGTGATGAACAAATAAGATATCATATATTTTTAGACAGATTCAAATGCTGGCATCTGCACGAAACCTCAACAGTTCACATTTTGATGCAGTCCCTTTTATAATAACTAGACAATGCTAATGAAGGGATTCTGTTGCTGTCAGTGAGAATCCACAAAAGAAGGTCATATGTGGTATTATTTTAATACATAAGTACAGAGAAAAAACTAATAAAGGAGGTCCTTTGTGTATATTCTTAGCCAGTCCTTGACATTTTTAATCCTTGTGACTTGCTGTCAGTTGGTTTTGTTTCAGTTTGCTCCTTGTCATGGGGATTTGATTCATTTTCAGTTTTAGTCTTCTATGAACAAAATATGACAGTTACATCCTTTTGTGGGCACTAAAACACAGATTATCAATCCATGCAAATCAATTTGAAAGAGAACAGCCAAACATGAAAAACGGGAAGCAAGATAAAACCGTGACTAGTAATAACTCAATGTGGGGGTTGGATGACCTTTCACGTGTTTGTCTGACTCACATTGATGTGTGCACATTAAGCATACTCCCTCTATGATCGTGGAGAGGGGATTTAGTCTTGGAGGTCCCTGGATGTATCCCCTTCTATTAGTGCTCTGTTCTTAAAGCAGGGAACCTGCACTGGCCTGAGGCATTTGCCAAAACGCAGCTGCACAAGAATGATAAAAAATTGAAAGGGAAGCACAGGAAAAGATAAAATACCATCACCATCTCTCTTTTTCAACTTGAGAGTGATCTCTTGCAGGAGAACCCTATATTTTCTTAACAGATATTACTTCATCCATTTTATAGGTGTTTTTGCCTTATTGCACTACAGGTTTTTTTTTTTTATCTTTCTTATTTAATTCAGATTTGCTTAAAGACATCACCCAGTCATTGATTAAAGTCAATTAATTTCTGTTTCATAAAATTTCATATTTTTAATGAAAGAAATCTCTCTGTGGTCTAAAAAATGGCTTGCATGTAATTCTATCCCTTTACTTCATCAAGGTTGTTGGGATCTATGAACGTGTACTTTATTTTCAGCCTATTTACACCCACCAGTCAGTCTCCCGCCGGCTGCCAGAGCGAGCCTGAGCTTATCTGCGCCGTCATCTTTGTTTAAACTAGTCTGCTATACGCTGCACAGTGGCAAGTTCTAACATTGGAGTAATTCAGCGATAAATGTTTTAAGCAGACACAGATTCCCAGTAAGAAGAGGAAGAGCTACTTGTACAACATCATCTACAAGTTGATGCATCAAAAAGAAAGTTTAGTTTCTAAGATGCTAAATCCACCCATTGCAACCCAATGCATTTCAATGCTGGTGCGCCTCGGTGCACGGATCCCACTGCTGGTGCGCCTCAAAGGACTGCTGTAGCCAATTGACTAGAGCTCAGGACTGCTGTGGCCACTTGATATATCCCTGGGTCTAATGCAGGAGTATTAGACCCAGGGAAGCAAAATGGCCCCAAGATCCACCCCATTGGTCATAGCAGTCCTGAGCTCTATTCAAGTGGCTACAACAGTCCTGAGCTCTACTCAAGTGGCTACAGCAGTCCTTTGAGGTGCATCAGCAGTGAGCTCCGTGCACCAAGAAGCACCAGTAGTGAGATGCATTCACCATGCACCAGCAGTGAGGTCCATGCACAAGCTCACCAAGAGGCACGCTGCACCTTCTGTAGTCCCATCAAGGAACCCTGAGTCACACCAGACCAGGAGCAGACATTCAGACTTCAGACTTGTGAGTATTCACAAATGCTTGTCATAGAATTATTTCTTTGCTAAAATGAAATGATTAGGTAATCATGTGATCTCGAAAAATGGAGGTGCTATCACCTTGTGTACTATATATTTCAGTAGATTGAATTCGATTGAACGTGGATTTTGTACTATTTCTAATCTGTCTTTCTTGTTCATTCTCTTCTCAGTCCTCTTGCAATATATATTAACAAAGCAAGTAATGGGACAGAGATGGGCCTTGATCAAAACTTTTGTTACCACTCAAAGATGTTGGTTCTCTTCAGAGCCTGGAGGAACAACTGCAGAGTAGCCCTGACATCAGAAACAGTTGCTATGTTGACATGTCATATATCGTGACCACAACTCATCAAACTGACCTGGCTATCTTCCATAAGTGTTTTTTTTTTATCTTTAAACATTGTCAGGATTAAACAATTTCTCTGGAAAAAAAAAAAAAAAAAATACTGAAGATGTGATCATATGATTGCAGATAAATGCACTGGCTCTCAAAATTGGGGTGGACATTCGTGAGTTTGTCTGGGGGATTATGCACACAATGATCAAAAACTCCCTGGCAAGGTGATAAATTGAGAGATTGGTTTCCAGCACCCACAAATGCAAAATGTTGTTACTGGTAAGTTGGCCTTGATACCAGCAGTGTCATACCCTGTTTAAGAATCTTCAAGGGTTATTTTTATTGACCATATATTATTGACAATCACAAACAACTGTTTGTCTAACACACTGGCCATCCTTGCTTTGACATGTATCAGTTTAAAAAAAACCAACCTGTTTTCCTTGTACAAAGCAGTAGATATATGGGAAACACTTGAGATCTAACACCAGAATATTGTCATCAGGGCCTGGGATCAGTTTTAATAGAACTGTTCCTTTAAAAATCCAGTAGCAACATTACCTGATGATACAAAACATTATTTTAAAGCCATGTGTGCATGTATGTTTCAGCTGCTGTGAGGCGTAACCGTCTAATATCTGGAGCCACGGACTGGAAAAATGGTGCCACAATCAAAAAATGGCTGTATCGGGCTCCTGATAGGGATGGTGGCAGGAGAGAGAGGATGAGGAGAAAAGAGGGCATGAAGAGCACAACAATTTGATGGATTGATAAATGCTGTTCAAGAGCGTGCTGTATCTTGGTTCATTTACTCAGTGTTTAAAGGTTTGAGATGACGAGACCCATGTCAGGAAACGTTTTAAGGGACAGTTCAACATTTTCTCTAATTAGCCTTTTGCCATAATGTTTATATGTTATGTTTATATATTATTGTTGTTGTTATTATTATTTTTAGTACTGTAGTTGTTGAAGCTTTTTTTTTTTTTTACATCTGGGACAAATATGGCTAATGAATGAAGTGGCAACACAACAGACCTGACAAAGTTGAATTAAGGCTGATATCAGGAACCAATTCTGAAAATTGTCTGATCCAACAAAGGGCCAGAATAGGGCCAGCTTTGGTTACACAATTTGGCTGAGATATGGGCCTGAACTGGCCCATGTTTTGAATACCAAATGTGGTGCCACTAAAGGACCGTAATTCCTCGCTATATGTGGGCCAAGTGCAAGTGGCTGTAGTGTCCCATCACTGGGCCAGACCAATTTTGCTATCTGGGATTAGCTAGTTGAGTGTAATTGTGGTATACTTGAAGGTATACTTCTATAAACATAAAAAAGACCTCACAGTATACTTAAGTAAGACTAATTTAAGTATACTTTAGTATACTAAAAAGTGTTCGAATTTAGTCCAAAGAAATATAAAATTAGTATAATTTCTAATACACTACAAGTACATTGATATAAGTATACTTACTATACTTGTACTTATACTTAAGAATACTTAAAAAAATTAACTAACGTATACTATTTTTTGGGACGAGTATGGCTTTTAATTTGATCACTGACTATAATCCACTGTGGTTTGTGCACTGACAGTTTTGCAAATCATTTATGGCGGATGTCACATTCTTGCAGATCAGTAGGAATATTTGACACTGCAATCATACAGGATGATTTATTCAGTTAATGGCTCAACCACAGAGGCACACACACACACACACACACACACACACACACACACACACAAAGAATTACAGAGAGTTAAACAGAATAATGGACTCCTTCAATCCACAATTCAGACCCACAAAGACACACAGAGCTACTTAGGAAAACTAATGGTTTGTTCAACTCACACACAATGCCCAAGCAGAATTTTTTTTTTTTTTTTAATCTCAGTTTTTCCTTAAATCTACAAACACGCATGCAAGCAAGTACATCCCTAAGAACGTGTGCCCACACACAGCTAAAAGACAGTAAGTGTCATTCAAAAGCAAAAACATCTCCCTGTTTGAATTGAACAGATAAGCCTTGGCCATGTGATCTGACTCTGTGTACATATCCTCAGAAGTACTGCAAGCGTGACAATGGCCTGATGAATATTATGATTAATATTGATATTAATAAATATGTAATAATATGAATCATATTAATCAATATGTCTCCACATAATCACCAGGCAAAGCTTTGCATTAGTTCTTTACACATGGAGACAGCAACACCAAACACAGATTCTAACAACAAAGTTGGATTTTGCATCTATTTATGTTCAGGGAGAACTTAAACGTATTGTACAACAACAATCACCACAAGGCCCCTGGAGGACTATACTGTAATATTTAAGATATAGATGTTGTTGTAAAAAAGCTTATTGGAATGCGTGGCTGTTTTGTACATATATTCTAGCATCCTGGCAAGTCATATAATCTATACAATCACATCAATCACAAACCGCACAAGTAAGATTAGTGTCACCAATACGGTATTTGATTAAATCAAATCTGACAGTCTCCCCTTGTTTTTGAATAACACAACATTGTTTGTTCTAGAAAATTGTGATGTCACTGTGGAGTTGACCTTTGACCTTAAAAAAAGTAAATTCTTGAGATGTTCCTGAAATATCATTTTAACAATAATAGGACATGCAGACAGCCTGAAAATCTACTAAAATCTGTTTACAGCAACACAACATTGGTCAATGAGATAACACATGAGGTGTAAAGTGCCGTGTGTGGATAATCTATAGCACAAGTGGGTTGAGCTGAATCAGCATGTCAATACTGTATGAAATATGCTATTCAATTACACTGAAACATAAGCTGCTGTGGACATCAGTAAGAGGAACCCCTTGATATAGTACATGATGCACAGATAGCAAAATGTATAATAACATCATTGTTTTGTTTGAAAACTTGCTTACACTGTGTGCAGTGTTCATATTAGTTGTTACTAGTGCGCTTCTTCCCAACTACTACACTTCTTGAGATATTTTCACCATCCAAATGTTGATCAGTCAATAATGAGAAACCTTTGGTAGGAGTGAATGTCAAAAAATACAAACAACAAAAGTATGGCTTACCGTGTTAGCACCTTCTAATCACTATGATGCCAGATACTGATGCTTTGTCATTCAGATGCACAAGGTAGTCTTTGGTGTCTGGGGTCTATCTGAACAAAGTTTAATGTACCTGGGAGGTAAACATGTCTGTGTGATTCTCAGGTGATGTAACACAACATCATTTTACACAGCGAGAAAGGCCCAAGAGTGGAGGTCTGAGTTGAATACAGGGTCAAACATATGACTTTGCATCCGTTTTGAAAGCAAATATCACTAAACCTAAACATGTGGTCTCTGTTTCTAAACTGAAGGACAGTTTCCCCCAAGTGGTACCATTCAGTTTGGTTCGAAACGGTATGCATTTTCTATGCGTTTTCCTTGACAGAAGCTGCAAATGGTACTCTCGAAGTTTTATCCGTACCATGCCAGTTTTGTGCCCCTTCGCTTGTGGTACCAACCTGAGTTAAACATTACCAAGGGAGGACACTGCAGTCTGCTGATTGGTCGACAGAACCATCACATCTATGCAACAGTTAGGCTGTCTTTCTCCTTGCAACGTGCAGCCTTTTCTCAAACACAGCCTGTCTACTTTGAGTGATAAAGAGCTGTTTCCCGACAAGAAACAACAGGAAATGTCCTAAATTGCTTCCATTTTTGTTGTTATGGTTTCTTTGTTGTGATATACTGTATCATGTTTCTATGATGTCACGCTACTTACGTTGCTGGCGCATCCAGGCGACCCTGCCCACAAGGTAATGGTACAGTCACAAGTGGAAACGTATGCCTGTAATGAATGTACAATTCCCAAGGGTACCATACCAAACTAAACTGAACTGTACTGCTTGGTGGAAATTTAATGTACCTAACCTTGGTAGTGGACGCCTGGGATGAGAATTTAATCCATGTAAAGCGCCAGATACAAAGATGGGGACCAATATTTACTTTTTACACAGACTCTTCCTTTCTTATTGTTTCATTTTTCGGCATTTTAAAAATAATTTTCTGAATTCCCTTATAAATACTCTGATAAGTCATCTTTGCCAAAGAACAACTGAGTTCAATTTCCAAAATTTAACACTAAGTTCTCTTTTATGTCTGCACAATTTACTAACTGGCCTAATGTGTTTCTACATTTTAACAGAATTTATATTGATCCCCCCGCATCTAAGCTAACCTTCCTTGTCTTTTCATCTCTAACTGCCTTCAACACCAATGCAGTCAAAGACCGGCAATTATTGTCTGGCTGTGATTTCCTGAGGTTATTCTTTATCCATGTGCCTCAAAGCACACCTAGACTGCACAATTCACCATTGAACTGCCTCAAAGCTGGAACAGAAGAAGAAGAAAAAAATAAAATCCATACTTTCTTCAACATCTTCGGATAAATCACAGTAAAATTCAAAAGAACCATAGATAAATAGATATATACTGTGGATGTCGCAAAAGAACTTTCCCAGCCAATGCTGGAGGAAGAGGACACAATGTCTAATCAACAAAACTATAGTTATGAATTATTTACACTGTTACCATCAAGGCTGCATGATTGTAGCGTCAAATAGGCAGTTTTTGTCTGCAGGCAGTAAGGCTGGATGAATACCTAACTTTATGTTTTCACTTGTGCAGCTATTTTTTCTCTCTCTCTCTCTCATTTGGTCAATTTATAATTTCATGGGTGTCAATAAATGTTTTGTGTATGCAACTCAATGTATTGCTTTCCTGAACATTTAGCATTACCTTTGGTAACCTATCCATGCCTAACTGTACTCTATAACATAACATAACCTTAAACCCAGAAATATATTATTTGCAATGTAGGAATTCATCCCAAGAATTAGGGTGAGACAGCATGACTAGTAGTAGTCTTAAATATTCAGCACTCAAATTCCGCTTTGAAAATCAATCAGCATCAAAACCTAAAATGGCATTTTGTAAAATAAAAAAGAAGATCATATAGAAAATACAAAGGCTTAAGTGTTAGGTTTACATGTATCGTCCACAAGTATAAGCCTATTGCTCTCAGCCATGATGGATATCATTGTTTTGCACAAACGTAGTTCTAAAGGACAGACAGATAACACTTTAAAGAGCCGCTGGCTGTTTCTTTTGTTTAAATCCAAAATGCAGCCCAAACTAAGCCTTCCCCATTCTTTTATTCTGAGTGTTTCACACAAACTGCATCTGATATCCATTAGCAGAGCTACTTTTACACTGTGTCTGTACAAAAGAGGTGCAGTCAGGATGAAGCTGACAGTCTCTAATGACATTAATAGATACAAATGGACCTGTTAGCAGCATCTCTACTTTATTAGCATGTCATTGCAAACTTGTCTCAGGCCAAAACACTAAAAGGTATGTTGGAGGCACTTCTTACAAGAGCGGATTGATGAGGAGCTGCTGTGTGTGATCACAAGTAAGGGTTTCAAGTCTGAGCGTGGCTGACATTTCCATGTCTGCACTCTGCTGCATATCTGCGTCTGTGTCCTGACATTTTCATTCTGACTGCGTTCAGTTACGCTGACTGACAGGAAACCATTTTGTTTGTAAGCGCTGTCCATCAATAAGCCCTTGGGCAGCCAAAATGCACACACACACTCACATACACATCCATGTGCTTGCACACTAGATATCTTGAAGTCTGATCCAGGATCCCGGGTTCTGTCTGTTGATCTAAGCAGATCGTCCAGTGAATATTTATGATAATGTTCTCTGGCTGTTTTTAAATTATTTAATGTGCCAATTATTCCTCCAGAGCAGGCAGTGCAGAACAGAGGAGGGCAAAGTGTTGACAGCAAAGACCCTGCAGCACACAAATCTGGTCCATTCTGCTGGACATAGCAAAAAAACACACAAAACTCTGTCACTCAGAAAAACACGGATGGGTGGAAGGACTGATGGATGGAGGTGTGGCTCTGCTTCGAATGTGCTTTGGAGATTTCACTAACAAGAAAGTGACTTTTTTGTTGAAATAATTCATCATTACAAAAATAAAAATCACTTTCAGCACTTGCCATTTCTTGCAGCCATTAGGTATTCACAGGACCCAAGGGATGAAATGTGACGTTACAAGTTTAATTATGAAAATAGGCACCACATGATTATTCATTCTGTGTAGACTTCCCATCAGACGCTGTGCAAGTTGAGCCATCGCCCTTTGCCTTCCAAGGGAACTGACTCAGCATTCTTAAGGTTCCACTCGAAGAATCTGACTCTACCAGTGTTTTGACGCAGTTTCTCTTTCATTTTCTTTGTTTAGCCTCTCTATCTCTCCTTATCATTCCTCTTTGTCCTCTGTTTGACTTCACTGCTCAGTTTCTGTCAGCTCTCTCCCACTTAATTTCTCCCAGTCATCACCACTTCCTGTGCCTCTCTATCTGTTAATATCTATTCGCTTTCCTTCCCTGACTCACTTCAGGACGGATCAGATTTGGGAGAGATGAGAAAATGTTGCAAGAACATATGCACTTAAATAGCAGATGTGAATGCTGGTTTAAATGTGATATTTTTCCTATTACCAATGAGAAAAACCATGGTGCCAACTGTATAAATTAATATTTATTCTTACTTCTCCTAAAAATGTCTAATAATGACGGCTACAGTGTTATGAAATATGGTGCCAGTTTCTTTATCGTACACAGTGATTACTTTTCTATGAACTGTAACTCAGCATGCACTGCTCAGATATACTGCAATGGGCTGCTCTAGTTGTATGTCTTCAAAATACAACTTCCTCTTAAATAAGATAATAGTTTTTATCTGTTTAGGATGCAACCACTTTTTTTTCTTACAATAATAAAAAAGAAATGAATCAGTGTTTATTCTAAGAATAACTCTAACTGAAACTTGTTAACAGAGTGCTGATTTCTGCGTAATTTAGAAGTATGTTGCATAATTCATGATTAATGGATGAGGTCAAAATGACTGGATGAGATATACTGTAAATCTGACATATCTGATTTAGAAATTAAATGATTTCAATAGTTACTGTTTCTTTCTAGCATTAATGACATAAAGCACCTATACTTGGAAAAATAATTTAGCCATACATTAATGATTTATTAATTAGACTTAAATATTTAACAATGGCAATTAAATCAAAGAGTCCACATCTGTCGTTTTTTTTTTTTCATTTGCAGAAAAGCTGTGTGGTTTTGTCATCACTTCAATGACTGCTTTAGTGCAGATATTGCACCATTCTTCTTACAAATGGCCAATATCAACTAAATACATTAAATTGTATTGTAAGTAAGTGGTGAGCTACGGGTCATTACACACTCTAATTTGATTTAAACTGTGTGAGTTCACGTCCTTTGATTTAGTCAGAAAGGATCCCCACATTTAAAAATCCCTTCATTCTGCCACATACAAGATTAAACATCAAGATAAGAATGATTGTTGAAAAAATAATGGTAAAAGTAGACATACAAGATTTGATTCTCTTAAAAGAAATTACAGATACTTAGTAGTATAGTTTGACTTTTGGCAGAGAAAGACTAACAAGAGGTTTTGTTCTCGGACTACACTCAGCATGTGTCAGCTTAGTAAGACTTGAAGTCAACAGTTATCTTACAAATTAGGGATTTTCATTTTTATATAAGTTAGGAGGGAAAAACGAGACAGGAATCTAAATTATTGTTGTCATGCTGGTTCTAAGGTTCCTGTTTTGAAAAAAAAAACATTGTAGAACATGACAAGCACGCAAGAGCCTTCCTGAACAAGACTGATGTGTCTATAAAAGTGGTTTTTTTTGTGCGTTTTTTTAAGTTGCTCATATTTGATTCTCATTTTCTTTGACTCAGTTGAAATGATGAATTGCAGAGAACCCCTGAAGACAGACATATCTGAATGTAATTTATGGTGATATTACTGTAGATTCCCAGACCAATGCTGCTCATATCATGTGTGCTTTTGTGTGTGCGGTGAACAGAAGTGCAAATACCTGCCCTCATTAAGCTTGTCAGATTCACTTGTTCCTCCCCGCTGCAACCATTCACCCAGTCTCTTTTTAACCAGCTCCTCCACACTCACTCCTTGCCAGATTGTCTTTCGCAGCATGCAAAGCTTTGCCTTTTTCCCAGGACTGATCTCTCGGCTTAGACCCTGCCTGTCACGGATCTGTTCTCCACGTCTCTGCCCCAGTAATCTGACCTGCCTTCTGCCTCTCGACTTTGCTTCTGCTTGTTCCCTCTCTGCCTGCTGCCTGCCTGGACACCCTGTTCGGAGGGTCCTGTCTAGTTCATCACTTGGCGTGTGCTTGCCACCAGATCATTGTTTGTCTGGACTCTGTACCAATAAAGCCTTGAACTGTACTGGTTATGATTTGTGCCATACTTGGAACCCGGCAGCCCTTTGTGACATCTTAATATAGGGGTTGGCTGAATACATCAAAGATGAGTTCCTGGCTTATGAGCTACTGTCTTCGATGGAAGGGCTTTCCACCCTCGTCACTCGCATCGATCAGCGCATCCAGGCGTGCAGAAGGGAGCACCCTGCTGGATCACTCCGCCTCCCCTCACGTCAGCGCCCGTACCTTCAGCTGCAGCCGCTCCTTGCAGCGAAGGGGATTCTGAGCCGAAGCAGCTTGGTCGTGGCCGCCTCTCACCAGAGGAGAGGAAAAGAAGACAGGAGTTGAATCTCTGCATGTACTGTGGCCAGCCCAGTCATTTTGTCAGCCTGGTAAAAGCCGGAGCTAATCATTAGTTGGATGCATAATGGTGAGCTCAACAACTAACTCCGCCTCCAACCAAAGACCCATAGTCAATGTTGAGTTTCTGCTGCCTTCTGGTTTGCACCCTGTCTCCATTCTCATTGCTTCCGTGACAGATAGGAACATCATGGATGAGAACCTCGCCCTCCAGCTGGACTTCTGCACCCCTTACCTGTTCCTCATCGACTTTGGTCAAACATTTCCTTGGACTTTATCACCGGTTTCCCCCCCCTCCATTGGTCACACCACCATCTTCACTGTGATAGATCAGATCAGCAAGATGGCACACTTCATCCTACTTCCAAACTTCTGGTCCTACAGCATGTGTTCTGGCTCCATGGTCATCCCACTGACATTGTGTCTAATCGGGGTCCCCAGTTCACATTTATATTTTGAAAGGAATTCTGTGGTCTGTTGGGACCTCGAAACATATTCTTCGCTATTTGACAGCCCACAACCTGGCTTCCCGGTTGGAACAGATTATTTAGGCGGAATATGCTCACAACACCCTCATCTGCTCCTCTACTGGTCTTTCCCGCTTCCAGTGCGCCTATAGGAATCAGCCTCCACTCTTTGCCCACCAGGAGAAGGAGGTGGCCTGTCCTTCAGTTCAGACCTTCATTTGCCGCTGCCACGAACCTGGGACAAGGCTCGCTCGGCCCTCCTGAAGTCTGCCAACTGCTATGCTGCTGCTGCAAACAAGCATCGCAAGGCTTCTCCCACCTACCTGGTTGGCCAGACTGTCTGGCTCTCTACCAGTGAACTGCCCCTTAGGGTGGAGAGTCGTAAGCAAGCCTCTAGGTTCATTGGGCCATTTACCAGTACCAAGATTATAAACCCAGAGGCGGTCCAGCTCCAGGTTCCTTGCACAATGAGGATCCACCCAACGTTCCATGTCTCTAGTGTAAAGCCTGTGTGAGAGAGCCTATCCCAGCATCTTCAGGCGAAGGCGGGGTAGACCCTTGACAAGTCACCAGTTCATCGCAGGGCTCACATATAGAGACAAACAAACATCCACACTCACATTCACACCTAGGGGCAATTTAGAGTGACCATTTAACCTAAACCCAAATTTACACGTTTTTTTACTGTGGGAGGAAGCCGGAGTACCCGGAGAGAAACCACGCAGGCACAGGGAGAACATGCAAACTCCGCACAGAAACGCCCTAATCCGGGAATAGAACCAAGGACCTTCTTGCTGTGAAGCGACAGTGCTAACCACTGCGCCACTGTGCCTCCCAAACAATATACAAATAAATCAAAATACATAATAGTTAGAAGCTGTTAGAAGGATAGTTTTTTGTATATAAATTAGAATGTTCTAGTCCCAATTCATATTTTTTCACTTTCTCTTTTCCCCAAAGTCAGTAAAAAACAAAAAAAACTGATTTGCTAACCTTCCTTTTTAAAGCACAAGAAAAAAACAAAAACAAAAAGAGGTGTTCCACCAGATCCTATTCTTCTGACTTTCAGGGAATCCAACCATATTGGTTAGACTTTCCTTAGGTTCTGTGAAATAGCTTAACACATATGTTGCGTTGATTTAGGGTAAGTTTCTCAACAAATATAGACTTCAGTTAAGGACAGGGTTAACATTTGACCACAAGGTATCTGGTCATTCAGGCACACCTCCTAAAACCTGAAAGAGCATTTAACCACCTGGTGATGAATCAGATACAGTCCAATAGCACTGAATTCTATCAAAGGACACCATTTCTGTCCAGGTTTTTAGCATCCTAACAACTTTTTTGCCTTGTTGGGATCAAGCCAGTTGCTCTTCACTGCAGAAGGGTATTGAAAAGGTAGCAGTGAACAAACATTGTTCTGCTGGAGGATAACTTTTAGGTAAAACTTTGTGACCTTGGACTGCCTAACCTAGCTGAGTGTGCAGAGCAATGGGAACTCCCTGACAGCTTATTCTCACATGCTCCAAGAGGTTTGTTTTTCTGGAAAGCTGCATGACGAGTTTTCTTAGGTATGGGTGATGGTGATTAGAAGATTGAACTGGATATTCTTTTGAAGTACAAGATGTTTTAATGCTCCATATGTTCTGGGACAACATTGAGATGTTTAAGTTAGACATTTTGTGAAAGAGGTACAATTTGCTGTGTAAGCATGGAGGTTTAAGATTAGAATTTTGTTCAATGACAGGATGCATATTTTAGAAATAAAAAATAACTGTTTGATTCTTATTGTTGGTGGTTCTGATTGTCCTGTTGTTTGGTCAATTCTGCTATTTACCAATGGGCAAGTCTATCTGAAAGCTTCTACCGAGCTTTTGTAGCTGTCTAGTCAAGTTTCTTGGATTTTTTGGAATCACTGTGCATCAGATACAAGATCCCAGTGGGTGAACCAGAAGGGATAAAACTCCGAAACCCTTGTGAATCACCAATTTTGATGTAAGATGTAAGCATTGCAGCTATTTGACTCTGAGCAAACTGGTGGGTTTACTGGTGACCTCACTGCAACCGAGGGTCCTGCACTGCAGCATCACAAGGCATTAGATGATGATGGCAAGAATGAGTAATCTTGTGAGCTTCAGGCAATTTAAGATCTTCAAGGAGCATATTTCTTACACAGCTGAATATAAAGATTCAAAAGATTTCAGGTTCAGTGTCAGCTTCAGGTTGGCAAAGTCTCCCTCATTATGCTTTACGAACTTTGATGTGGTAGACTTAGAACCTCCATACAGTGATGGCTCATAGCAACCTCAGCTTAGCTGTAGTAACAGAGCGAGCCATTTGCCAAGAAGGTATTAACTGTACCAGCTGCGTTAAAAATGGCTGTAATAGAGAACCACTTTAAAGTGTCTATAATTGAGAACCCCGTAGGTAGAAACAATATGCAGATTTCCCAGGATGGGCTGGATGAATAAAATAGGAGGGATGACTAATAGCAAATTGGAGGACTTTGTTGGTTTGAAAACGGAAAAGGATATGAGCTGAGTAACTCGAGTAGTTCACTGACTTCTATCACTTCCATCATTCCATCATTTCAAAACAAAATTATTTGATGAATAATAATTTGGTTGTCATCATTATATCTGAGGAGGAGCTGCTTTACATTTAACTAATCTGTACTAATGTGTACAAAGACTTAAACTACATCCTGGCAAGTGGAAGCTCTCTAGTTACTCAAAGAATTATCCCAGTCTCAGGTGACTACCTCCAAGGTGTAGCAACCTTACCAGAACTGAAGAAGCCTTTTGGATGAACAGTAAAATGTCCTCAAAACCAAAAAGAGGTCCAGATGCCCAAAATTGAAGCACTTAAGACTACCTGAATCTGGATGACTAAGAACCTGCACAAACATCCCAGTCTAACTGCCTGTTGTCCACATTGTTGTGTGAATATGCACATAACAACCTAAGATTGATGATGAATGATGAATGATGATGATGAATCTCCTCTTTGGTCTTCCGCTTTGCTTCATGCCGAGTAGCTCCATCTTGAGCATCCTTCTACCAATATATTAACCGTCCCTCCTCTGCACATGTCCAAACCATCTCAATCTGGCCTCTCTAAATTTTTCTCCAAATGTCCAGCCTGTGCTGTCCCTCTGATGTGCTCCTTCCTAATCCTGTCCATCTTCGTCACTCCCAAAGAGAATCTCAACATTTTTAACTCTGCCACCTCCAGCTCTGCCTCCTGTCTTTTGGTCAGTGCCACCATCTCAAAACCAAAAAACATCGCTGGTCTCACTACCGTCTCGGAAACCTTTCCTTTCACTTTTGCTGCTACTCTTTTGTCGCAGATCACTCCTGACACTTTTCTCCACCAACTGCACCCTTGTAAATGACGCCATAAATATATTTTGAGCTGAAGTATCGTCGGGAGTGTGCCCCAGAGTGTGAACTCCAAGGACGTGACAGGGCTGTGCAATCGCATATCCGTCAAAGAGCTGCCTCCTGTGACACCAGCTGCTGTGATTAGAGCACTCGAGTCTGACTTTGCAGATAAACAACCCAGGAAAAAAGAGAGAAGTTTACAGTCATTCTACAACTGGTTAATGGCGCACAACGTGGGGCCCTGCCGATCACGCCTCCAGAGGACTCAGAGTATCAGAGCTCATCAACTCAAACTGGCTCCAAGGACCCAAGTTCCTATGGGAAAGAGAGCTTGGTATCAAGCAAGGAACGTCAGAGCTGTTGGTGGGAGACCCCAAGGTCAAGGCAGCACAGGTGCTGAACATACTGACTGAAAAGAAGGACAGTTTTCTGGAGCGACTGTCACAATTCTCGAAATGGACCACTGTTGTGAACGTTGTGGCATGTATTCACCGATTGGCTGAGAGGTCTAAGAAGACGGAGCCTCTAAACATAGAAGAGAGAAGGTGAGCTTCACTTACTCTCATCAAGCTTGTGCAGCAAGAAGCTTTCAAAGAAGAGCTGCTCATCCTGAGCCAGGAATCCAGAAAGCTCTCACACAATCACCCACTCTATCAGCTCGACCCAGAGCTCCATGATGGCATACTCAGAGTAGGAGGACGTTTGAGGAAAGCATCCTCGCCCTTCAATGTGAGACACCCAACAATCCTACCGAGCAATGGTGGTGTGACACGCCTCATTCTCAGCCACTGCCACGAGAAGACCCAGCACCAAGGAAGAGGGCAAACCCTCAATGAAATCAGAGCCAATGGATACTGGGTCATTGGAGGAAGTAAAGCAGTCGCCACTTACATAAGGCAGTGTGTCGTCTGCAGAAGAGCTCGAAGACCCACAGAACAGCAAAGGATAGCAGATCTCCCAACAGATCGCATCAAACCTGCACCACCATTCTCATTCTGTGGTATGGATTGTTTTGGTCCCTTTCACGCCAAGCAGGGCTGCAAGGAACAAAAGTGGTATGGTCTGCTCTTCACGTGTCTCTGATCCAGAGCAGTACACATAGAGATGCTGGAAGACATGACGTTGGATGCATTCATCAACGCCTTAAGATGTTTCATAGCCATCCGAGGAACAGTGAGACAAATAAGGTCAGATCATGGATCCAACTTTGTTGGTGCACGGAATGAACTGGAAAGAGCTCTTAAAGAACTGGACGAAGAGAGAGCGGCAGTATTCCTAGTGGAAAGACAGTGTGACTTCTGCAGGAACGTTCCAGACGCAAGTCACGTTGGAGGTGTCTGGGAGAGGCAGATACGTACAGTGAGGAGTGTGTTGAGTTCAGTCCTTGCACAGAGCACTGGAAGACTGGATGATGCCTCTCTCAGGAGATTCTTTTATGAGGCCATGTCCATCATAAACAGCCGCCCTCTCACTGTAGACAGTATGAACAACACCACAAGCCTCGAACCACTGACACCAAACCATCTGCTCACGATGAAATCCTCCGTCCCACTGCCCCCACCAGGCAAATTTGTTAAAGAAGACTTATATGGCAGGAAAAGATGGAGACGGGTGCAGTATCTGTCGGAGCAGTTTTGGTGCAGATGGAGGAAAGAGTATCTTGCTGGGATCACCCTCAGGCAGAAGGGGCACGCCCCAAGACGGAATGTGCAAGTTGACAATATCATCATCGTCCAAGAAGATGCTCCTCGCAATGAATGGAAGCTTGCAAGGGTTCTGGATGTATGCAAGGGTGATGATGGACTTGTCCGCAAAGCTACCATACAGATAGGCGAGTGGAAGCTGGGGCAAGAAGGTGAACGCCTCATCTGTTATTGAACGTCCCATCCAAAAATTAGTAGTTACAACCCTGCCTGAACTCGCTTCTTCGCCTCTTTATCACACTCCACGTTGCTTTGAACAGTTGGACCTAAGTGTTTAAGTGTCAAACTCATGTTTCCTTTTTCCTCCTCTACTCCCTGTAACCTCACTGTTCCACCTGCCTCCCTTTCATTCACACACATGTATTGTGACTTGCTATGACGGAGTTTCATTCCTCTTCTTTCCAGTGCATACCTCCACCTCTCCAGGTTTTATTCCACCTGCTCCCTGCTCTCACAATGTCATCTGCAAACATCATTGTCCACAGAGATTCCTGCCTGACCTCATCTGTCATATTTTCCATCCCCCTAGCAAACAAGAAGGAGGTCAGGGCAGATCCTTGAGCCAGTCCCACCTCCACCCCGAAGCCATCTGTCACTCTTACAACGTACCTCACCAGTGTCAAACTGTTCTCATACATATCCTGTACCAATGTAACATACTTCTTTGCTAATCCAGACTCCCTCATACAGTGCGAACGTGTTTCTCCCTCGGCGCCCTGTCGTAGGCTTTCTCTAGATCCACAAAGACCCAATGCAATTCTTCTTGACTTTCTCTATACTTCTCCATCAGCATTCTCAAAGCATGGTATCTGTTCACAAATCATCACTTTTTCTCTTAGCCTTGCTTCCACACTTTCCCAAATCGTCATTGTGTAGCTCATCAGCTTTATCCCTCTGTAGTTGCTACAACTCTGCACATCACCCTTATTCTTAAAGATCAGCACCAGTACACTTTTCATCCGTTCCTCAGGCATCTTCTCAATGACCAAGATTATGTTGCACTGCTTTGTCAAAAACTCCACTGCCCTCTCTCACAGACACTTCAGTACCTCTACCGGTATGTCATCAGGACCAACTGCCTTTCCATTCTTCTTCAACTTCAAAGTTTTTCTCACTTCGTCTTTACTAATCTTTCTAATTTCCCTTTTCACAGTTTCAATCTCATCCACCCTTCTTTCCCTCTCATTTTCTTCGTTCATCAGCTCATCAGAGTACTCCTTCCATCTTCTCAGCACGCTCTCCTTACTTGTTAGTACATTTCACCCTTGTCCTTGATCACCCTAACCTGCTGCACATCCTCCCCAGTACTCTTACTCACTCTGCTCTTCATAACTTTAGCCTAAATCAAATAAGGAACAAATGCAGTTTAGATTTATTGTGTATTTCTGTGTGTATGTATTATTATTGGTTTTAAATGCATATTATTTTCTGAAAATCAAATTTTCTGAATTTTTTGTCATTCCCAACACAGAATCAGCTTCATTATTCTAGATATTTGCGCAGCAATTTAATTGAATAAACAGTTGGGCTTTTTAAAGTTAAATACTGCAGGATAATCACAATTACTGCTCCTGATCAAACAGATTCTGTTTAACAGGCTTATAAGCATTGTCAACTACTCACAAGCTATTTGGTGTTTTATCAACTATCATTCAAATAGGAAAAATAAAATGAAATAAAATAATAATAAGTGTAATTTTGGATTGATAGAATCCCTTTTGAGTTATCTTGTTTTGAGGATGCTGCTCAAAGAGATTAAGTATTCATAGCATACTGTAGACTATCCTATCCAAGTTGTGTCATTGCAGACTTTGTGGTCAGGCATATTGGTCCTTTTCACAGTGATCACCAGACCAGACATGGATAGGAAATCAAAGCCAAGCTGAAGTCTCTGAGTTTCCTGTTGACTCCAGTTGACTCCAGTTGAGCAGTTCACAGATGAGGTCCCCCTTGTGCTTAACAGATTGTGATTCCTTTTGTTCAATCAAGGGTTTTGCTACTGAGTTTTAGATAGTATCAGTGTCAAGTTTTGGTTCCCCTCTTAAAAAAAAGGATGAGTGATTGTCTGTCAAGTGGATGAAGCAGCTGCATAAATGCTATGCACTGAACTGTGGTGGCAGAAAGTTTAGCCACAAAACAGTTTTCATTTTGTACTGGACCTATACTGTAATTTTGTATGGTAAAGGGGGAAAGCTAGGCTCAACAAGCCTCATAGTTGAAATCCTGCTCAGTGGGCTTTACTCAGTGGGATTTAGCTATGGCTGAACCCTGTGATTGAGAAGAGAAGAGAAACAATATCCTTTATCAGAAAAGAAAAGTAATTTAGTGAGTTAATATTCTGGGATGACATTTGGAATAATATTATGATATATTAGGCTATATGAAAGAAAATACAAGTTAATTTGATGAAATCAAATTAGAAATTTTCTCTTGATGGTAGAAACTTTAATTACGTACAATGTCTAATTTCATTTTTCTATTTATCCGTGCTCTCTGTTTATTCAGATTTCCAAGTAATATTATGTGTATATTACTGTGGGCACTGCATTTCATTAATATTTGGTTTTGTGTCTCAAACCTTCAATATTATTGTTGATTTTCTTAGCCTCTCTTGGGTAAATGCCTCTCAATGTGTCTTTCAAACATACAGAGATCAGGGTTCATGGTCTGCTTCTAACCAAGCTTCTTCAGACTCACAGCTTTTCTAGCTTTGATGTTTCAGTTTAGATCCATGTGTGTCTGGACTCAACACTGATACAAGTTGTTAATAGCTTGAAATTCATAAAAAAATATGATTTTGTGATGAACCTATAGTTGTTGAATACTAGTGAATAATTTTCAGTGAGCAACATGCCGTTTCAACTTTGAGACTGTTTTTAGATGACTCTGTGAAGGCCTATTAAGTTATCATGCGGTGCAACCAAAGTCACCTGAAGCACAAAAGTAGTCGACTACTAGACTACAATATGAATAAAAGATCATAAATGGGGAGGAAATGAAGAGGTCAGACTTAATCAAGACCTGGTGACCTTGGTGACCTAATCAGTAAACATTTATTGTTCTTCTTCAGACTAATAAAAAAAAGAAAATACTTTTTTTTCTTGTTCCTCTTTGTGTCAATTAGTGTGCTGGTTAATTGGGAGAAATAACAGTCATATTCCTTGTATGTTTTCACACGCTTGCACCACATTTTCCCAAGGTTAGTGTCACCAATTCTGTATCCAGTAGTCACTTGTAAAATATGGTCACAATCTCTTCTGTTTCTGAGTTATGGTGTTGCGTAATGACTAGAAAAGTATTTTTACAGAATAATAACGAATAACGAATAATAGTGAATTATCCTTTACTGGATGAGAAAAGTCATCACTTCATTTCATTCAGTTAGATCTTAGCAGTTAGCGGTTAGTGGTCAATGGTATGCACCTCCTCACCTCAGTGCAAGCAACTCTCTGAAGAACTCAAGTAGCCCATTCAGGTTAATAATCATTCAGTAAGATGCTCTCTGTCCTCCAATAGCTGACTGCATGGATCAAACTTGAATGCACAGCTCCCTGAGAAAGCAAGAAAAACCCTGTCCAAGGAATGCCTTGCCAGCTGTTTATGTAAGTGTATCTTTCGGGCCTATTAGCTGCTGGGACAGGATCCTCTGTGGTAATTGCACCGGCAGCATGTGGTGTTATGATATTGACAGCCCTATTTAGTGAACTGTGTGCTCAGAACATATGCACAAAGGTGATGTGGTATGTCCGTTTATAAGGTTCTACCTCTTGGATGTGTTTGGCTCCATTTAAGGATGTGTGCTAGTGGAGGCAGCACAGGACTGGTGAGAGCAGTTGTTGGATGTATATGTAAAGCTTTGTCTCTGGGTACTACTCACAAGCTATCTGGTCTCCAGTGTTTCCCAAACGCTGGAGAGCGGTGTAGGAGACATTGAACCTCCCTATGTCCCTGTGTTCCCTGGATGACTCAGGGAAATGAAGCAAAAAATATCACATTTTGTAACATTAGAATGACCTCAGCATATGGCCAAAATGTCATCAGTTCATCCCTGAATTCAGGTGAAAATGTGTAACACATTTGAATAAACTCTCCAGCTGTTTCAGAGATATTCTATTCACAAGTATGGCAGTGATAACCTTTTGACCACAGCTTTTGCTTGCATGGAGGCGTAGAACATGTAGAAACGCATAGTGAAAAGGGGAAATCCCCTTCAATACCAGCACCAGAGTAATCTCTGCTGCTAATGCTTTACAGCAATAACCACTTAATAAAAAGTATTTCCCCTTGTATACGAGGACGGGATGATAATATCAT
The DNA here is from genome assembly GCA_001698575.1 of Mola mola. Taxonomy (NCBI): domain Eukaryota; kingdom Metazoa; phylum Chordata; class Actinopteri; order Tetraodontiformes; family Molidae; genus Mola; species Mola mola. Next base: position 3,256,113 of record KV751316.1, read on the forward strand.
CCTCTACATTAATACCATAGCTGAGAGTGCCCCAGTTTGTAACATCACATGTGAATCAACATAGTGACTCCTGACCTGCTTGTCATTATGCCCCTTAAAGCCACACAGAAAACTTTGCTTAAAAACATGCTGGATTT
>KV751316.1:3256282-3271777 GCA_001698575.1 Mola mola
ACGTTTTGTTTTTCTTTCTCTTGCAATGAAAATGATTTAGAAGTGTTTCTTAGTGTCACTGCAAAGCAGCATTCTCCTAACAACTAAGGAAGCTAAGGACTTGTTTCACGACAATAAAATAATTAAATCAATAAATAAATGTGAGGAGAAAAATTATGTTTTTGTTCTATTTGAAGAATTCTTCATAGCCACTAAGCTTGAAAAATTGCACACCCTGTCTTTAAGTGGATTTCAGCTTACATGAAGGGTATAAAGGGTATAATAATATCTTTTTCAAATGAGGTTTAGCTGTTAGAGCTTTTGGCCACTTGGACAATAATAACAAATACAAGTAAAAAACTGAAACAAGTCCCTAACTTCTTGATTTCTTTAAGAAAATTCAGCTGTGCTGTTTTGTTGTGAAGCTCCAGAAATCCTTTATAGATTTAAAACAATTTTGATTGCCATGAGAATGATTAGATAATGACTGACTTTTCATCTTTGGATGAACTGTATCTTTAAAATGTTTCATACTATGTTTCTGTATGAAACTGGCGAACTTTTTGACCTCACGAATCTAATCTTCATCTCTCTCTCCCCCTCTGTGCTGAATCCTATTCCATCAATCCAGCAAAAACGAAGAGATTATATGGCCGGAGATTATTGTGAGATTAGTTGTGTCTACTGTATGTTGTGTGTAAGTACTGCGTCGGCGTAGTTCATTTTGGGAACAACAGGTAGACAGACGCAGGGACAGACAAAGGGATGTAGGTATGGACTAAGAAAAGAAAACAGTCAAACATAGAAAGTTATTCGGGCTGGAAATGAAAACAAAAAACAAAGATACAGGAAGGCTCCGAACAGTGACAACTGACTGCACACTGGCCGAGCCACACAGAATTTCCATCATCCAGTCCCTGTCCTCCTTTGTCTGTTTGAATGAAGTAACTCAAAAATTACTGAATAGATCATTACCCGATTTTGCAATGGAATTTAAATGGTCAAGATCTCAGGCTGATTAAATTTTGCAACCTCTAGCTCTTAAACAGACTGATGCTTGCTTTGCTGTTGGTGTGCAAGGGTGCAGTCCATTTCATACCCCATTTAATTAAATATAAATGGTTGCCAGCTCAACAACCTACTTGGTTACGTTTGATGTTTTTTATGACCTGTATGGCTGCCATTCTTTAAGAGTCACTTGTTAGCCTTCAACTGGCACTATACAATGTTCACTGACCTTTTATCTTGCAATTTACTGTATGCCTGTGTTGCCGTAGAAAGCACTGAGCATATAATAAATGTGTTCAGTATCTTATAAAGTTTGTGCTCCATACGTCAGGTCATAGTGCTAACACGGTGTTAGATGTTTTGAATAAGCACCATTAACATCAGAATTCTACTAAAATAACCTTATAACCAAACTCATGAGATAGGAAGGTGCCAACATTGATCATAATAAGCAAAGGGTAATACCTTAATGGTCACCTTGCAGCCCTTGGTATAACTGACAATGTCTTTGTCAAAGTCATTGTACAGTTCACTTTTGTTTGTCATTAGTTCCTTCACTCATTGCTGGTTGCCTAATCAGAAGAAAAATAAATGATTAAAATAAATTTGAACAACTGAGCTTTATACATTTAAATGTGGCAGAGGAATTTAATTATTTGTCGATTTCATTGTCTTTCTCAGCCTGTTTCAAATAATTGTTGTCCTTTGTGGAAGAACAGTTACATTGTTTATTTAATTGTTTTGAGTTTCCAAAAAGTCATGAGCAGTGACCAATGTTCTTTTTTCTCCGTGATACAGTTGACAAACATTATGGTTTCAATACAGATCTTTCTGTAATTCTTTATCCCATTGCACCAACTCTTGTTGAACTGACATTTACAGGTTGCATATTGGTCAAAGTTGTGTTTTCTTTGTGTGTATGTATGTGTGTATTTCGCCACTGCCAATCTCATATCGCTTTAAAGGGCAACAAAGAGGGCCTGCAGTATCTGCACTGGAGTGAATGCAATACATCAAGTGCTGACATGTAATGAAATTAAAGGGCTGTAGGTGCTGTTGACATGTTAGTAAAATGTTCCACTGGCCAATGATAGACAGCCAGACAAAGTTTAACAAAGAGAAATAAAAGAATTTTTTTTTAACAAGAACAGAATTTGAAGATTTTTCATTTCCCAAGATTTTATTCATTTAAAGTGTACACTACAAATACGACCTCCGAGCCTTTATCTTCAAGACCTTTACAGTTCAGAAATAAAAGATAAGTCTGAATGTATACCTATGTATGTATGAATATATTGGCAGAAATAGAGCTACATACAGCTGAAGCGTCAGCATCTCTTAAAAATAACCAATTTGTCTCACCCATGCATGTGCCTCTTTTTATTGGTTTTGCCGTATTGGGGCAGAACATAATCTTCTTTGGCTATAAGAAATAAGTCTCATTTCTATTATGAACTATATGATATTTATTTGTATCGGAGTATCACAATATACATTTTCAAAAGGGCTCCACATGGCTTCACGAAATGATAAAATAAATAAATAAATAAATAGTTATTCTCTAGAGTTTAAAACTATTGATCTTAAGTCTTTTCTGTAAATATTTTCCCACCATGCAATTCCGATTTGAGCAACAACTATTATGCAGACAGACAGTAATGCACATAATTTAGCTGGTCAAACATACAGATAATGCTGTACTTGCTTTTATCTACGAAATATTTTGTATTGTGGCTGATTGGTTTCGTTGGGTTGGGAATGGGGTTGTTCATGGATTGAACAAACGTCTTTGTGTCCCACGGATTCTTGAATGGACGGAGAATGTATATTCATCTGATCATGAGAACATGGGCTCATGCAAACACCTGCTCTACTAAATTAGCAATGTGCAGTCCAACAGGCACATACACACATATGCGTGCCCGCACACAGAAACTCCAGTAGCTTCTCGTAAATAATGTCCAAGGACAAACACGCGCACATAGTCATTCACACCGTGACAGTCATAACCATGCAGGGGAAACTGTCTGTCTCTTTGTCAAGCAGAAGAGCCTGACAGAATCAATTAGCAGGCAGGGAGAAGAGAGAATACTGGATTCAATTAAACTGACAGTTTCCCCCATAGGCATACCGCTCGCCGGGCCATTATTCGCCCAAACTGTGTGTTTGTGTATGTGACAGAGAGAGAGTGAAGTGTGTGTGTGAGCGAAGAGAGTAGAGAGTAGTAGAGTAGTAGAGTGAGTTTATCTTGAGGATGAACTCATTTCTCTCCATCCGCCCCGAGGTCAGCTAGCTCTGTTAAGGATTTAGACCCACACAGACACAGTCAAAACCTAATCCCTCCTTCAGACGTCCCCGCCAAGCCACACACACACACACACACAAACACATACACACAACAACATAGAGCATACAGTTCAAATAGCAGCTTTTGGTATCAATACAGAGGAATCATAGGCTACATTAGCATCAGGAAAATGGCTTTCCAGCACTGGCTCTGAAAGAAGCTCCAGCAAGTGGAGATGTTTCTATCTGTCTTTATTAAAGCTAAATTTACAGTCACTGATGGACATGTTGTGGTTAAGCAACTACAGCGCAAGAACAAGGGAGCTCAGCAACATTCACCCTCGGAGAGTGAAAATATCACATTTCAAAATCAATAATGTGAATGTAGCTGCAAATATACATTTTTATATGTATAACTGAAAGATTGACTGGGTCTGTGTGGGTGTGCAGGGTTGTTGTTGGTGTTATTATTAAATGGTGAATACTTTATTCAATCCGTATGGAATGTGACGTTCCAGAGCCAGTTTTGCAGTAATATAAACAGCAGTAGAAGCGTGTCTTCCTGTGGCTGAGTTTTTGTCAGGCAGTTTCAACAAAAAGTAATACAGTCTGCTGTGACTGGCAGGAGAATTTGAGTGTGCAGTCCGGCTTATTTCTTCCCATCTCTGTCGTTCTGTCCGTGCACAATTATGGAAAGAATAGCCGATCTTCTTATTTCCTTTAATCACTGTTATCTAGTGAAAGGTATGAATGAAACCTTTTTGTCCAACTAATTAAAGCTGAATGAGACCAGACAGGATCCTAATATACTAACCCAGTGTTATGTGAAGTGCAGTAACAGAACGTACCTTTTTAAAATACTTGATATGCATAAACAATAGCAATTCAGTTTGGTTCCACATGCATCTTTCATATTCAAGCAAAAACACTCTTGTGCCAAGAGATTTTGAACTTCTGACATTAAGTTTTATTAGGTTCCAATTCATCTGCTTTGTTTAAGGGCTGAAAAATATGACAATTACAAATAAGTTTTAATGTTCAATTGAACCTTAATACATTAAAAAGCAACACAAGCCTGTTGTGCAGAGCCTGTTTGTTACCCGATGACTGAATGTAGAGTTGATCTTTAACATGAATGAACATGCATTATACAAACTTGCTTTGTTAAAAATTCTGCACAAATGAATGCAGGACAACCACTTCCAGGCTGGCAGAAAGAACTGTTTTTTTTTAAAAAAGGAGAGGACTGCTAAATTGCCCTCTACCATGAATGTTGATGTCCAGTATTGTATAAAAAATGTTGTGAAACAGGTACTGTCTCTGTTTGGAGAGGAATATTCTGACCCAGTTTCCATTTGGCTTAAGCCAGACAAAGTCAGTATGCTTGTCTTTTGGCTAGAGGACCGGGTGTAATTACTCTAGCATTTTAATTTATTTTGATCCCAAGAAGAAAAACTACCAGAAGCTCATATATTTGTTTTGAACTGTCTTCTCTAATTCCATCAAAGATAATCAAGAGAGCATCCATATTAACGTGAAATGTGAGCTGTCATATTAAGGCTTTTTTGGCTGTTCAGATACTCAGTAACAGGAAAGTGAGAATATGTGACTAGCATCCTTGTTCTATTACCACAGGCCTGAACTCTCTGATCTTGGACCCTGCATAGGCTGGTTGTCATAGGAACCATCATGCGGCCTTGTGGGAGGGCGCTTGGGATGGTGGGATGTCACAGCTGGCTCACTCTGGTGAGAAACCACAGTCACAGGTACCGTAGCTCTATTATCTTTCACACTGCCATATTGCTCTGTCTTGCTTCATCTTTACTTCTCCAGGGGGTGACACTAGCAAATGATCACTGAGCCGTGAGCACTACTACTCTAGCCCCTTCAGGTACTGCTCAATCAAGGAAAATCTTCTGAAGGGCATTTGCATGGAAGAGGAAGCTCTGGGGAGATCACCTCAGTATGAACTGTGGACAGTAATTAACCACTGTGGCTAAAGTCCGCAGACTCTGTCCACAGTGGCAACTTCCTAAATCAGAAAGCCAATCTGAGAAGAGGCACATAGCTGAGGCAAAGCCATAGAGATACCCAACACACCTAGATTGGCAGCTACTATCTAGTTGTGTTGGGATATTGGAATATTTTGTCAAAATATCCTAGTATCTCTCTAGGGAGGAAGCAACTTTTGGCCTGCTGACCATCCAGACAACTGTGGTAACACAGGACAGTCAGGGCCTCATCAGTGTAGAGGGGCCTGCAGGATATGCCCTCCCCGTATGGCCTACACCCTGAGAAAGACAGCTGACTGGCTTGGCGATAAGTGAATGAGAAGGTGGGAGGCCAAAATTAAAATGCAAGTCCAAGTAGTAGGCGAGGATCAAGGTTGGGGAAATTTGTGAACAATGAAGAGAAACGTCCTGGAACGTCTTGGTGTCCCCCCGGAGGAGTTGGTGGAAGTTATAGAACATAACTTTTTAAACGCCGGGATCAAACTGTGTCTTACTAATAAACACTCAAAAATGATTGTGTCTCATTTGCTAGAGGTGAACCCACATTTACTGCCATGATTAAAATTAACATTATGTAATAGTTGGTGTTTTTCCTGTATACCTTTATCTTTTTATTTCTGTGTCTCCACCTCCTCGTCCAATTTATTTAGTATCCTCTCCTTTCACTAGCAACCATAAAGCTTGTTGCTATTTTTGTGACCTTGAAATGCACAAGATGGGAGTTACATGCAAATAAGGTAGACATGTTTTATGAAGTGATTGCGGATTACCACTCTTATCTTTTATAATTTGGTCATTTCTCCTCTTCGTGTCAAAAGATTGCATGCTGTACAAGCACTATGCAAAAAATACAAATATCCAAAAGTAAATTGTATTAAAATATTGTTAAATGCCTCTATGAACAGTGACTGCAGGCATTGGTATCTACTGGGAATATGAATCATAGCTCACTGCTGAACACACAATTAATACTGCTTTGTCTTTCTGCTTCTCTGACTGTCTGTCTTTGCCTGTGTGCAGGTACTTTTAGCACAAACACACACACAAACAATTTGCTCCTGAACCGGCTGTAAGAGGCTGGATTCAAAAGCTATTGCCAGATTTCCTCCCATATATCATAACTATTGATCTGCAAACCGACCATGGCCCATCAGCCACAGAAAGAGTAAGAGAAAGGAGGGCAAAAGAGAAAGAGAGCGATACAAAAGCAAAAAGACAGAGTGAGGAGATTAAATTCATTTAAAGTACAGTGTTGACAGTGGGGGCATGCACTAAATTTAGCATATCTATGACAGACAAAACACAGAAAGGGAGAGAAAGAATGAGACTAATAGAGGAGCAGAAGTGATGTTTTAAGCTTTGAACGGGAATAAGAGGGAACGTTGATGTAGAAGCAAATGAGAGAAAGAGAAATGAAATGAAATATTATGGAATGAGTGGTGTTGACACTGGGGAGCATGTATTTAGCTCAGCTGGTGGATTAAAGCCTAATTTTACATCCATCTAAGTGGGCCATAAGGGGAGAGAGCAGGGCTGCGGCTGATGATTGTTAATGGCTTAAGAGTCTTGTAAGGGCTGGGATAGACTTTGAGTTCAATGACAAGTTGTACTTGATACACACTGGAGGTCTTAGTGGCTCAAGTAGGAACATGTTTTTATGTTCAATAAAGCAAAACAGGCAATCCAGGCCTGCTAAACTATTCCGTCTAAAATGAAAACCGCGTTACCTCCAGCCTTCATAATGGGTGTTTTTGTGTCCTTAATGATGACTCCCAGCAAAGCCCACTCAAAATACAGGACACGATCTACTAAACAAATGTTTTCACTTATGAAAATGTTCGGTACACTACATGCAAAAGATTAGAAGCTGCACATCCTAAAGCCAGAATCATCCTGGAAATTGCGTTGATGCAGCCTGCAAAAGTACATACATATAGTCGGAGGGTTTTTTTCAACAAGGCGACTGAAAGTTATTTGGATTAGCAGCATAGATATGTTCTGTTCCAAAATCTATACATAGAACCACATCCAGAAACAACATAAAAATCTTATCCAGATTATCCCTTTCTGCCCAGACTTATATGCATTAAAAAAAGAAAAGAAGAATTCAGAGGCATTAACTTCCCGTAAGTGTGCATAAGAAATAAAAACAATGCATAAAGCAGAAGAGAAGAGACAGAAAGAAGAGCCTGCGTATTGTATACAGGCAGTTAAAAAGTATCTGTGAGTATCAGGAAAAGAACAAGAGAGGAGATTCTGTTTACCTGAGTATTTCAAATAAAAACACAGTAATGATGTTCTGCTGGCTTGGTATCACCTTCACCTATATAATCCTTGAAAATCATCTACCTGACTTATGTAAACGCAGTAGCAGGAAAACCCTGTGATACTAGTAAGTCAAAATGTGGTCACGTGGATAATGCAAAAGACCCTCATGCACACACACAAGTTCGAGCGCAAACCTTTACATAATTCATAAATATGTCATCTGTTAGGTTCACACCGACTGTACTATAAGGGGCTCTGTGTACAGTGAACACTAGCATGAAAGTAATACAGGCAGTCCACACACACACACACACTGTTAGCAGTAGGTTGCGCTGTATTCTCCATTGCAGACTAATGCCTCACCCATACTCTGTCCTTGCTCTCCCTCCAACCTCAGAAAAATCTGTCACACCTTTTCTATGTCGTGTCTATGTCTGTTTGTGTGTGTGTGTGTGTGTGTGTGTGTGTGTGTGTGTGGGGGGGGGGATTATTTAGGAGCTGATCATTACTGTTTCTTCCCACTGTGTGCATGCAAGGAGGTACACATAACACGGAGATTAGAAAGGACATAGACAGGGATTGATAGAGACGGCAGAAGAACGAGTGACAAAGACATGAAATGGAACAAAAGGACAGAAGGAGTGACAGGAATACAGCGTGAGGGACTCGAGACAAATACTGATTAAAAGCCTCAGTAATAAATGTTTGTTCCCACACATGATCTTATGTGTACGCAAACACACGCACCTACAGTGAACACAACAGCGGAATATCACAAACTGAAACAGGCCAATTAAACAAGACCTCTACTGAGAAGTCAGCCTATTAGCATTGACAGAACACAGTTTTCAACAATTTTAATTGTAAAGTAATTGCTGAGTGCCTGTTGAGGCCCGTGGCTCAGGACACGAAAAAGCCAAAAAAAACTGCGGCTTTGGGCCAACACATTCAAAATTTACTTCAAGATTTTAATTTGAGATAAGATTTTTCATGTATATTGACAGCAACAGATTTACCTCATAAGATGAAGGCTACAAATATTTAGGGCCCTAATTATGAACACTGGCCGTGGTAAATTGCAATTTGCTTTTTGAACCAAGCTCAAACGTTTAAGGAGCCGTCCTGTACTGCAAAATGAGCAGCATATACTTGCTTATCTTGTGCTTAAAGTGCAATGGGCTGTGAAAAGTGTGGCAAAACATCAGAAAAGCTCTCACCTGCTTGAATATTTTTAGAAGTGGTGAGGATGTTTCTGGAGAAGCTGGTGACGTTTTCTAATACAATTTGTCACAGCACTATGTAGGTTTTATGTTTCGTGCTAAAGTTTCATGTGCCGAATGCTTTAGAAAGAGACAGAGTATAATTTCACCAGCACAGCCCCACAGTGTGGTTTCCAATTGCACAAAAGCAAGGCAAATATCAAGGTGGTGGAAATTAAGACAAACTGCCATATGCATTTTACCTAATAAAGACTCACAAATAAGCCTTTTTAAGTTTAAGAATACTACCACTGCTAATATAAAACTAAATCAGTTCAACTATTGAAACACAAGTGAGTCTACAGACAGTCAACACTGTGAGATTATACTGTATAAGAAATCATCAATAAAAAAAAGAAAGTTTGTTTGTAGTGTTCATAGTTTCCAAAAAATATATTCATGGAATGTTGCTACTAGCTATTTTTTTTTACCAAAACCGGAGAGGAAAATGAAATGAGAAAAATGATGGATATAAGCGTGTCTGTTTGATAGTGTTTGCACATATTGGTTTTCGTGTTGTGTGTGGTTATGAAATTGCCTGTTGTAACACTTTCAACTTGTTGGTTGAGACCTGTTTCCTGAAAACCTTTGCAATGGGGCAACTGTTCTGTCTCTGAGCCCCATTATGACTACCATGGCAGGACTATCTACATGTAGGCCCCTTTGCGTTCCACCTGTACGTCAACGGTAACCACACATTCACTGAGACACCTGATGAAGCGCCATCAGGAGCAATTTGGAGTTCTATCTATCTCTATGTTGCTCAAGGTCACATTGACAGGTGGAAGAGGTCTGAGATCGAACTAACCTCCACTTTCCAATGACCTTTTGATCACTGGGCGACCACTCTACCACCTGCACCACAGTCGCCTGGCGGTGTGCATGTGGATGTCTCCCTGACATGTACTACTGACCCAAAGATTGTCCCTGACCAAGTATATTGCCCCATGGCTCAATGGATCAGACGTATTTTGGCAGCACATGGTTGACCTACACAAGATTATGCAGTGGGTTTTAATGCTGTGGGTCCTAAGCATTGAACACAAAATACAACCAAGCAGCATTCGTTTTAAATTGTATTATTTGAATTCAACATTTAAATGCCAAAGGATGATGGAAGGAACATGAATGTCAAGTTGATTTACCACTTATTTGGGGAGACATTCCTAAATCAAAATGTTGCACTACTGGTGGAGGTAGGAGAAAGGTCAGCAGACCACTGAATTCAATATGATTCCTTGTGAGAAAATCAAGCATGTCAATGCAAAGTAGCCTAAGTAATGCTAGGATACACAAACCAACTTAAAGCTGTTGATTCAACAGTAATAATGAGGCCATTTTAATCTCATTTAAACAAAAGGTCACATCAGAGGACTGCACAAGGCTTACATTTGTCAGCTAAAGAGGCTAACTCCAGTGTTGCTGTGTTTTTTTGCATTTTTGCATTCTGTTTTTCGCCGTAACACATTTCAATAAGATTGAATAATTTTGAAATAAAAGCTGATCCCGCCATAATTATCTAATGTACCATCTAATGTACCATTATCTAATGTACCATCTAGGTATTGCTTAGCTGGCTGGCTCAGTCTCTTTTTTTGCCTCTATGGGAAAGCCTAGCTCTGACCCCGATTTGGTATCAGCCTTTTTAAATTATTTATTTTTCCTGAAGTATGTTATTGTACCCTTTTCAAAAGAAACAGAAGACAAATCCAATATATTTTCAAGGGAAAACAGACAACCCATCGCTTCGGCATCCTTCCAGACTAATGCAGGCCAGTTCTGGGATAGCTTTGATCACACTGAAGTGGTTTGTAGCCTTTATGTTCACAAATGTTCCAACTTGTGCTTTATTTGTTTACGTAAGAAAAAAAAAAAAAAAATCAAAAAATCAAAAGTACGAGGCTGCAATAACAAGATGTGGGATGTACTAAAACTCCAAAAACTGAACATTCAGCAACCTCTCACCCGTCCAGGTGTGCTCCACATAACTCCTGAGAGAATGATGGTGGTTGTGTGTTTTCAGGAGGTTGGTGACTCACAGGTACTGTATCTTGAAGATGGTCCAGGAGGAGCCCTGAGAGCAGGTCCCCCTGGTAGAGCTAAGCTAAGGGTCCTCACTTCTAATGAGGCATTGTTCCCCATCTACTTCACTCTGCTTTGCATTCATCTTTGCTCCTTTATTTCATTTTTTCTTTTATCCTCTACACCACCCCTATCCAATCTCCTTTTCATCTTGCCCCTTGCCCTTTTGCACTCCTTCACTGTTTCCTTTTTGGTGTCTCAAAGTTGCTCTCCTCCTCCTTCTTCTCTCTTTTCCACCTTGTGCTCACCTTTCCTCTCTTCTCTTTCTTTTGTCCTCGACTCTAATCTGCAACTCCTCCCTGTTTCGTGCATCTCACTCCTTGTAGTTCCCTCCTTATGTACAACTTACCCTTCCCCCTGCCCTATTTTCTGCCTCTGCTTTGCATCTCAATAATATGAAAATGAATGAATAACACTGAAATGAAAATTAATATGTGCACCTCTTTGAAGTCATTGTAAGTCACTCCCAGAAGCATCACACAAATGCTCAGGAAATATTTACGTAAAGGAGGCTCAAAGGATGCTGAAAGCAGGTCCTGTGTCGCTCTGCTAGATGCCATTTATACAGAAAAGAGATGACATTTGAGGGAATGATCCAAAATTACCCCTGAATATCAGACTTTTATATTATATTAAGATTATACTTAGTATTAATAAGCATTCAGCTATCTGTTTAATCAAAAATCTTAACAGTCTGAAATGAAAGCTTGAGAAGTCATCTAAGGTCTTTATGTAAGTGATGAGTTGTTGTGATAATTAGGCCTCATGAGAATTTTGCAGAACTATTTGACTTTGCAGGTAGAAAGAGATAGACGATAAAACTTGATGGCAGCGGGAGAGCCAAACTGTTTTAATGATTCAACAATTACTCAACAATCAGATAAAAATCGAAAATACAGCTGTTTTAAAAAAGATTTAACAAGCTGACTTGTGAGTGAATATGATCAGAAACCATAGAGCTGAGAATTTCCAAGTTTGCACTAGGCAAACAATGCAGAATCATAGGAAGTGTACATACAGCTGCTTGAAGAAACAATTCAATGCCACTGGAAACCTTAATCTCCACGTACTGACGTCTTAGGCAGATGTTATAAATAACTGATCCGTGCTCTGCAATGCTGTGCACTAATTATTCAACATACCAATAAAACATTCATACTGAGGTTGCTAGGTGCTTTCTTGTAAGGGAGCCACTAAAAGACCTTGAACACTTGCGTCATTAATGGAATCTATTGTTCTTAATTAGATGTGAATGTTTAAAGACCTTTATGAAGCACCTAAACCTTGTGGGAAAACCCCTGTGTTTATTGACATATTTGGGTCTGTGGACATTAAACACACTTACGAAGTGACACTGCTATGGTTATGTGAGAAGACACCATTTACATTTTGCTGAGTGATTATGTTTATGAGCACATTTAAGATTTAATAAGATAACATTTTTTCCTGTTCCCGCATTCTAATGTATAACTCCAACATCAATTGCCCGACAACCAGACAATTAAAATAATTTCAGAAAATGAAAATACAAAAAACAAAACAATATAAACAAAAAGACAAAAAAAAAAAAACAAAAACATGCAGATATCAAAAATAATGTTTGGTGTGATTCTAAGAACTGTATCTCAACAACAACCCTTTTGTGTGATGCATGAGTACAGTAGGTGGGTTTCAGAATTATATGGCTCTGTGATCAGTAGTAAAATGAATCGTAATTAAAGTAAAAAGTGTATGATGTTGAAAGGAGTTCTTTATTTTGAATATATCAGTATAATGATTATAGGTCTTGTGGATGCGACTATGTAATGGACTCGAGTCAGAGTTATATGTGATGGGAGAGAATGGATTTGTTTGCTTTTTATTTTGTACACCACAACTATTTTGAACTGAAAAGGGATGAAGTTTCTCCCATCCAACAAACACAGACACACATCATCTCGGCTGACCTTTTATTCTTCTCAACCCTCTCAAAAGATGTCTCATCTACTTGCATTTGGATTGCACTTTACTTTGGATAAAATCAATGAATGTGAAAATAATGACCTTGATCTTTTGCAAAATGCCACTGAAATGAATGAAAATGTTGAAATGCAGATGCCTGTACCTCCGTCAAATTAATGTCAAACATTGTTTTTTCACAATGTCCTCTCACTGACCCCTTTTCTTCTGCAAGGAGTTTAATAACACCTGACTGAAAAATTATTGCCACCAGCTGTTTCTCACTAATATATATAGATTTACAGTAATGGTTTAAACATTTTCCTAAATTTGCTCCTACACTGGAACATACACACTTACATACACCGCCCTTGGGAGTCTGACATAGCTGAAACACTCAGCCTTCCCCTTAGCGTTAGGGGCCTGCAGCTACCTCATGGTTTAGTTTAAAAAAAGATCGGTCACCACTACTTAGGTGTAGGCACAGAAATAATGTGGTTCTGTTTAGGAAATGGCAAGCAAGACCGGATTTAAAATGGCATGTGAACTCCAAAAGGCCGAGAAGCCTTCTACTTGTTAAAGCCTTGTGTGACAGGGAATGGGATGAACATACATAGACATTGTGCACAGTCTGAGGTCAAACAACGAAATTAAAGATGCAAATTCTGATGTAGCAAGACTGTCTATGCAACAACACTGGAACAGAGTTTCTTAAAATCCTCACTCAAGATTCAGTTCACTTTTTGCATAAGGTCTGTTTTCAGAGACTTGAAAAAAGTGTTTGCATGTGGACAAAAGGCCAAAACACACACAAAACTACGTTTTCAAAAAATACACGTGGACAAGAGCTACACATGCAGCTAAACATATGAGCAGATCAGCCATACAAGAATTCATTCTTAAATTGGATTAAACAAGCAGTAGACAGAGAGATGGAGGAAATGGGAAGAGGAAAGATTCTCGATGCACACCAAGGCACCGGAAAACCGGATGAGAGGACAACGGTATGAATAATGGAGAGATCAAGCAAGAGAATGACAAGGAGGGGGGAATGAAAGAGAGGCAAAAGGGTAATGTTTCAATTGTACACCAACAGGAAAAGGATGTATCTTTCCATGAGATACCACACATCCAAACATCAGCACCTCCGTATGCTTCACATAATCTGCAAACAGATGGGAAACTTATCAGTTACGATATGCTGTCTCCTTGTGGTACCCACTCTGATATGTCTTTACTGTTTTGTTCAGCAGTAGGAAAGCAGTCCTATAAGGCATGTGAGAGGACGTACAACAAGGGAACTGTTTCAGGTTGGAACAATGTAGGCAAAAATGAAATATATCGTTGAATTTCAGTATAGAATATATAAAAAGAAACCGATGACTTTCAGGATTTGTTCATAAATAGCGAGTAAGGTATGCACAGTACCGATGACTTTCTTTCAGGATTTGTTCATAAATAGCGAGTAAGGTATGCACAGTTCACAAATGTCTTATGAAACTTGTTCACTTCTCTTCTCTCAATATTTAAAACTTATTTTTCTTGTTTTGGGGCAGAATATATAAGGTTTGATCCATCTTCACGGATGTAAAATTTAAAAAAAAATTACACTTTCACAGCTGCAGTTCACACTATAACTCAGCACAACACTGCGGAGGTTCCTTTAATTTTATATATCCAAGGCCGCTTAAGGCTTTTCCCACTTGTTTTATTTAAGGAAATTCCATGTTAAGACTCCGTTTTTTTATTCAATCTTGATTACACTGGATTGATTTGCCAGTAATTCCCTGGATCCTGCTTCTAATCCTAAACATAACCACTAATAACCCTTAACCCTAACCCCTGCCCCAGTGGACGAAGGATAACATGATAATAATTCAATCAGGATGTGGGGTGAGAAGTCATCAATGTAAGTAACATAATGCCCCAAGAGAGAAGAAAATAAATAAATAAATAAATAAACCAATGATGAAAGTGCGATTTCAGTACCGTATATGTAAATTTGAGGAGGCATTACCGCCAAATCAGTTGCAAAGCAGTTGCAAATAGGACAAGGACAAAACTGCCTAATACCTTGTTAATCTCACCCCTACTTAGTGCTGAACTAAACCGGGCTGCAGTGCTCAATATATTAAACCCGCTTTCATTGAATCCACTGATCCATGTCTTCAAAATAGCAAAACTGACAAGTACCAGTATAGGTGGCTGTAGTTTACCCATGTATGGCCAAAACATGTATCCAGTCTAAGGGGTTTTTAAATTTAAGTCTTTTTTTTTATACCTCAACATATCCAAATCTAATCTGGGGTTAGAGGACGACACATGCCTATCTCCTTTTGACTAAAATTTCCACAGTGTCAAAGTGTGATCAGTTAGGATGATAAGTCCTATAATTATATTGTGGTATTTGGTTTTTTTTAAATACTTACTATGATTTGCATTATATTCTAATATTTATACATATACATTAATATTATTTTATTATTAGTAGACATGCCTATCTCCTTTTGACTAAAATTTCCACAGTGTCAAAGTGTGATCAGTTAGGATGATAAGTCCTATAATTATATTGTGGTATTTGGTTTTTTTTAAATACTTACTATGATTTGCATTATATTCTAATATTTATACATATACATTAATATTATTTTATTATTAGTAGA
>KV751316.1:3290378-3307401 GCA_001698575.1 Mola mola
CACTTTTTGAGAACCATATCTGATAACAGTGCTGACTTACACTCCGCACAAACTAGAAAAACCCTGGATCCAAACGGTGATTGGACTGCATTGCCAAAAAAAATCTATTAAAAGTTATTTTCTGACCTCTTCTAACAATTTGATCCACTTCCATTCATTACTTCCTCTGTCAGGACATCCCACTGAGTCAATGCATCCCTTTTTGGTTCAGCGCATAATGTCTGTTAAGAAAGACATTGACCTACAGCAGGTGAGTGGCAGCAACAATGTGCACTTTGAAAATGACCAGCTGAAGCTTTCATTTGTCTTTGCTCACTCCAGTCCTGCGCAACCGTCACCTCAGGTACCCATCAAAGCACTGAGAACACATTATTGATCTAAAAAATCATTTGAGATGCCCTGAAAAATAATTCAATTGGTTCAAATTCATACATAAAAACACATTCTTAATCATTGATGACGTTTTGGACTATGTTGTGATGATGTAGCCTTTCGAAGCTTCCATCACATCAGGGAGTCTTATTGGGTTCAACATTACAAGGCACCTTAAAACACAGATAACTCAGCTTAAAGCTTATGTAAGCACACAACTGAAGCACTATCATTAATGAACGGTTTGTTTACTCATATTTCGGAGAGCGCTGCAGTCCATCTCACTATCTCCCATCTCTTATCCCTACTTATCATCCAAATCCCCTTGTCTCCTTTATTCCCCTCCTCCTCTCCTCTTCCCCTTTGCATCCTGCCCTACAAGTGAAAGAAAAGAGGGAAGACAGCAAACAAAACATAAAACAAAGGTTAAGAAATACTGCTGATGGAGGAGGTTTTTTAAGATAATGTGAAAAAAGACGACAGACAGTGAGACTGCAGATGTGGAGGAAAGAAAGGAGAGGTGAAACTAACCATGACTTCAGTGTCTTTGAACTTAACCTCTCTGATCTGACTCAGATCTGCATTTAATTGGCACAAATAGAGTAGATACTGGTGATGCAAGGGTGAATGCTTGTGTCTGTGCGTGCGTGTGCACGTGTGTGTGTAAAGACAATCATTTGTCACTAGGCCCTTAAGCTGATTAGAACTTAAACAGTGAATCATTCAATTAAATGACAATGACCTACAGCGAAATGACAGCGAAATGGATGTAGGGATGTGCATAAGAGCAAGACTGAATGTGTGTGTTATTATTAGGCAGCTTGGTGGCATCATATGTTACATCTAATAGCCTGGATATCCTCCTTTTTAGTATTAAAAATATGAAGTATGAAATATATATATTCATCTGTATTTGAATGTTACACTTGTTAAAACGATAGTAGTGATGGCAGTCATTCTATCTAAAAAGCCACAGGATTCAAAGGTGTAGTTTCCTTCCCCCATTGGAGGGACTGGATACTGTCTCAATTAAGACAAAAAAACCAAAAAGAGAATGTAAAACTACCGCTGCCACCAGTTAAAGTGCAAAAAAAAAAAAAAAAAAAGAAATGCTATCAGCAGTGGCATTTTAAAGTGTCTTATGTCAAACCCTCTTCTGCACATGTATAAGAATATGTGGGCAACCTTCACAACCTTCATTGCAGCACCAAAGAAGGAGCACATTTTAGTCAAGAGATCCAAACTTTGTGATCAGGAGCTTAAACTAACTAAATTCCTCAGAAATGTGGCAGTGTCCAGGGTATATGGCATTCAAGCAAGCTGCTGTGGCACTGTGGCTGAAAATAATGCTTCATGGACCCCTGTGAGTCCCTTATGAGCCATATAATTTATTATGCACCATTCCAAGGTCAAAAGCATGAAGCGAGGGCTCACTCATTAACTTTTAATTTAGTGCACGGCGGGGCCAACCAAGATTAACTCGACCATACCGCTCGATTTACCACAGAAGGTTTCTATAAGTTTCTCTCATCCCATTGTCTGCAGAGCTGACTTACCAGTTGACTGTGGGAACTTGAAAACTGTTGCTTTTCTGACCTTAAGCTGTATAAAGGAGTATGTTGATTTAGGAACAATCCCTAATTGACCACCATATATTTACAAGAATGTGTATTTCATAGGAAAACATTTGATCCAGTACATACAAGAACTGTTCAATCATCAGCAGAGTGTAGTTTGAAGATGAAGTTGAATAAAGAAGTGCTGAATTTCATTTTGTGGGACTGGCCTTATTAGAAAAAAAATAATCACAGGCTCTTGTAGCTGTAAAGTGAGACCCTTTTTACGCATTCTTAAAAACACACAGCTGCACATCACAAATGAATAGGTTCTTCATGCTTCTGTACTGTATGTGTATCTAAAAAATATCTAAGTTACGTAGTATGTACACACCCACATCAAGATGCTCCTATCACTTCCTTCAACACTGTTACTATTACACGGTCGTATAAGTAACACTAGAGTGTACCAGGTGCTATAATGAGTTACAGCATTCTCCACTGCATTTGCAGTTTTTTTAAAAATATATTCTGAAGGGAATTAAAGATAGAGGGTAGGAAAGAGACAGTACATATTCTTTAACCCAAAGCAAAGGGGGAAAAAATAGTCCTGCCACTCAAGCCTACAACAGGTATGACGATTGAGCTTGAACATGAGTGTCATCGCCTGTCTTCATCCATTTAATGAGAAAGTTTCACACAGCGGGTTGCATTTGCATTTGCTGGCGCCAAAAGAAAAATGTACTCAGCGTCTCAGAAAACGCCTGCTAAGAAATGCTAAAGGAGAGCTGAGCTACCCGTTTTTAAAGCATTTTTCCAGTCACTGCATCCTGAGGCGGCCGGTCTGTGTAGGTTTTATATGTCTGCGCAATTCCATCATCCAGAGAACCAAAAGCTGTTGTCAATGCAGAACATACATCGAACAAAGCGAAAGAGAGAGGGAGTGAGGTCACAGGTAAGTGATCTGAGGTGTGCACGTGAGTTTTTGGGGTCGTAGATAAGTTCCCGTGGGATTGATAAAAATAGGTTAAAATGACCCCATGGTGAAGAAAAATTGAGGCGAACAAAGTTCTTCACGCACACACACATTCAAATCACACTAACCTGCACACACTCAAAACTCTAAGCCCACATACACTCAGCATACATACACTCACTCTCACCTGATCCAGGCAGACAAAGTGGTGTGAATTTAGAGAGGAATCTAAGGTGTGAGCATAAAAGTAGGTTTTGAAGAGATATCCATTTACAGGAAAAGCTTTTGTGTGTTCGTCATTGTGGGATGATGTGTGAATGATGGTACTTTGTATCGATGGCAAAAGGTTAATGTACTGCAACGGCACCTTAAAAACCAGCACCAGGATATCCTGTATGCCTGCGCTTCATTGAGTGGGTATCTACAATGTAAATACTCTGCAGCAAGTTCTATGTGACTGATTAAGCATGTTGCTGGTTGTTTGTTTAGTAAGTCAAATCGACACGCATGCATACTACATGGAAATTGTAAATAATAATGCTAATAATTAATGTTGGGTCAAAAATATCATATCAACAGTGCACTGTAACTGAAAAATGTTAAAATTGTTTCCTATGTTTTGACCAAATGGTTTTAATCAGTTGCCACAAAATGACCAAAGTACACAGGCTTTATGAGGTCAACTTTGTCTTTTTCTTAATACATTTCAATTTAAAAGACCCACCTCCCCCAAACATCCACGTAGAATCAGTAAAGAAGGTCCCTAGTGTCAAGTTCCTGGGCAGTCATATTTCTGGGGGCCTCCCAATGAAGATCAACACAACAGCTCTAACCTCATATGTGCCACAGAGTCTCCACTTTTAAAGAACACTCAAGGGTCAACCGGTCTGCTAAGTTGCTAGAATCCTTCTGTCACTGCTCCATTGTGAGTGTTTTGACATACTTATAATTACAGCACAGGACATAATCAGATCCCCCTGCCCGCACTGGAAGACATCTTCAAATCTCGCTGCTTGCAGAGATCAGAAAACATTCTGATGGACAATGCTCAACCATTCCAACATGTCTTCTCTCTGCTACCCATTTCCAGATTCAAAAACAGTTTCTACACAGCTGCTATCATTCAACTGATATACATATGCATGTAGGTTGCTGAGAACTGAATGTGAGAACAGCTGTTAATATAAACACAGTTTTTAATCACAAATTGCATTGCAAATTTCCTTGTACAATTGTGTGCGCTGATGACAAAAATGATCTTATCTTTTTAAAGTAGCCTACATGTCTTTATCATTGAAAAAAGAAAGCTATACTTTTTTTACCTTAGCTAACCTTACTAATGAATTGTGATGTTAAAATATTAATTTGTCTTATTTGCAGGCTATTTAGCAGAAACAGAAAAACTTACAAGCAGTGGTGAAATATAACTAAGTACCTTTATTTTACAATTTTGAGGTACTTGTTGAATGTTGGATCTGATAATTGATCAGGTGATAACTATTAGAACTATAGCACATTGTATATGCATACATGTAAATATATGTACATTTACAATTTCTTGTGCATTTAATGTTTAAGTACATTTATTGCCAGTATTTGTATGGGTGACTCACTTCAAGCAAAGCAAATTTTCAATAAAATGCCTTATACAACACTGCTTACAAATGTTTTCATTAACCATTTGCAGAAAAAAATGTTAAATATATTCATATTAACATGACTTATTACATATTCCTTTACGCACAAACAGGAACAACAACAACAACAACAACAACAGGAGAAGCCTCCCGCTGATGTCTGCTACCACTAATGAGTGATGTTGGTTTTTGGCTGGTGCACAGCTGCCAGCTGATCTAGCGTGCACGTGCATAAACACTAAAGACACAAGCACAGAAGTACACTCTTGAGTAGGCATCGATTACATTAGTCGGGGGGTTTGAAGAGCATGTCTCAGACACCAAGTTACTAATTCACTGTCGACCAGTGGTTTCCAAGCACAGACACACTCACACACGCTTGGAGATATAATGGCATTGATCGTGAGTAGTCAGGGGGTTTTGAGACTGCGTCAGAGAGGCCTCTCTAGGCTTTGAATTCCTCAGAAATTGTCTGTACTATATTGGCTGTCTTTCTAAAATGGAAATGGTTCTAAAGGGAGCTGCCTTCTAAAATAGAAATTCAATATAGAAGGATACCAAGGGCAGTGTATAGATGCTGTGATCTGTCTGGAGTAATCTGGGGGAAAACTGAAAAGAAAAAAAAAAGGAATTATTAAGCTACTTAATTTTACACGCACACGACATATTATTAAAAGAGTGTGTAGCTACGATATAGATCTATAAGACCTATGCTTCAAGTATGCTTAACAAATTTACGGTCAAAGTGCTGCTTCACAATGCAGGTCCAAAACAAAAGACAGCAAAATCCTCCTCATCCATCCCACAACAACCTTGGACCTATTATTCACTAGAACCATAGCAACCACTTGTACATCCACATGTAACGTCGTCACCATTGCTTGTGCTGAACAGCCATCCTTCCTTTTCTACAGAGAAGGAGGACATTCGGATCTTTGTTCATTCAGCTCTATAGCAGCATTGATGAGCCTCTCAAGAATGGGATGTGGATGATGTTTGAGGGTATGCTGCTTAACAAATCAATTAACAGCAATAAACAAACAGAAATAACCCATACTCAGCTAATTAAATTTATTAAGCTCTAATGGTCTCTGATTGGGGCTCCAATATGTTGTTTTCTTTTTTATGTCTACTGTCTGCTCTTCTCCTTAGCACTTTGTACCATTTGCCCTGTCCTCCCCGACCTCCTCTCCCTACGTGGCATTTTGCATCATCCCTCCTAATGGATATTGATCAAAGAACTATAGAAGAGTGGAACTATAGACTCGTGCACTAGTGGTTGTTTTTCTTTTCCCTTTCAGCTCAAAACAGACCTAGTGAAGCGACAAAGCCATCTAACGGATGTTAATCCCACAATGCCATTCCATACTATAGTACTGATTCAGCCATAATCTTATGTGATTAAGTAAGACTAAATCAAATAAGTTTCAAGCCATATTACATAATTTAGACACAAATATGGAAAACAATACATAAATGACATCATTTTATTTGCTTTTGCTGTCGAGTTAAAGGTATACTCATTGAGGTTTTTGGTAGCAGGCCATTTAGTAAGAAATTGCTGGATGGATTTTAATGAAACTTGGTGGAAACTCGGTGGAAAGATGGGAAGCAAGCCAAGGCTGAGAACAATAAATTTGGGTATGGATAAAAAGCCAAATGCAAGAACACAAGAAGTTTAACAACACGTTTAAAGTTCCTTCTATGTTTTTTCACTCAGAGACTAGTGGACAAGTAGAGCACAGATCAGCAGTAAAGAAAAAGGCCATCTGACCAACAGACTGCAGAAATAATTAGACACCATCTCATTCATTCACGACACCCAGGTATGACTATAAAATGCTTTCATTGTCAGTAATTTATTAACCTTTACCTCGGGGAGGTAGTGGTTGGCTTGTTTCCACAAAAACTGCTGGATGGAGTTTAACAAAACTTGGTGGGAGGCTGAGGAAGATGCCAATCCAGATAAAGGTGCGGCTGCATACCTTAATTGAAGGTACTAATGACCCCTGGAGGAGGTTTGCACTTCTACTTTATCATTGTAATCTGTGACATTAAACAGATTCAGGTAGCATGAGGAAGAAGATAGTGATGAGATGACGAAGGTAAGATATTTAAAGCTGCAGCTGGTTAGACTGAGAAGAGAGAACCTAGAGGTTTTTTTTCTGCATGCAACAAGATCCTGCTTTTCATTTGGATGATTGAAGCTGAAAGCTAATTTAGATTAACCTATACAATAAATACATTTTAGATAGAAATGTGTACAAATACATTGATTAAATGCAAGTCAGAGTATCATTGGAGTAAAATGTGTCAATATCTAACTAGGTAGCATACTGAAGGTTATTATTAGGACTATTAGAGTAGTTTCGATTTCAGACCCAATTGGTTGACCAGTGGTTCGTCATACACAGTTTTAGTTTAAAAGGTCAAGAAGATACCAGCCTTAGCTTCTTGTTATTGTTTGGTTATTTCTTTATAATGAGAATAGTTTTAAAGAAAAGCTCTAAGTTAGTGGACATAGGAAAGCTCCTTAACTGTGAGTCTAGCTCCCATGTGCAATTTCGTCACATTTTCACATCGTGTTGTCCCTCGTCTCAAATGACGCGTCCGCTTGTATTTGACAGCGTCTTGATTCACTTGCACTGTCACGCTTGCTTAAATTTGGCTGCTTTTGTTGAATTAAAAATTCCCCTTTTATGCCAGAGCAAAACACTTTTTAAGCAGTTGCTTTGCCAGATAAACAACAGCACAGTGTTTGGCGTGTCTGTTTACGGCAAACAAACTCACAGGGTTTTAGAAAAGATGACATCCAAGTATTTGCTTTTTATTCTCTATTTGCCAGGACGTTTTCCACACAATGGCAGGATACAGTTATGTCGGTTACCTTGCCAAGGAATAGGACATGTGCTGCCTGTCACCTGCAGCGCTTTCTCTACGAAGGCTAAAAGGGCTTCCTTGTTTTATCAATATGTAAACATTTGTGGGACAGTATTGAAATGTGTTTATTTTTCAATATGAAAATGTTTTTATGATTACAAATGTAAATTGTTCATACGTGATGCTATCTTGCAATTTTGGTTCCAAATTTACCTGTTAGCTTTTAATTAGTCAAAGTGGAATTCCTAGTGTGTAAAAATGTTTATTTAAGTAAAATAAATGTCCAGATGATCTGCTGATAATGTAAGGCTCAAAGTAAGATGCATATTTGCCCGTAGCAGCTTCTAAGAAGTCTATTATAACCTGTGGAGCCGTGGAGCCCACTAACTGCATCCAGCGTTGAACAGGCAGGTGCCGAGTGTCTTCCATGCCTCAAATTGTAAAAAGCTGCTTGTCTCCCACTGTTAGCTGAACTTTGAATAGACATGGGTCCACACTTACAAATCACATCGTACTCACTTCTCAAAAGAGAGACTGTTTTCATAGCTCAACTTATGTCAACGTTTGCTGAATTAAAATAAACTGAAACAGAACCTGATACTGTGGTCAGAAAAAGCAGATTGTCATTTTCAATCATTATGATTTCTTTTAAGAATGGCTTTTCTCTGCAAGAAAAGTTTTGCTGTTGATCAAGGATGAAAACAAAGAAAAATGTTCTGTTGGACAGTAGTGATGTGATGGCATTTCTGTTACTTTTGTAATCACAAAACACAAATATGCTTTATCTGGTCTTTTCATTTGCATCTCTGATGCAGTCAGCAGTATTTTTCTGTGCTAGCATTAAAGCCACATGTCACTCAGAATAAGATTGAGGAGGTTTTCCTAACCTGTTGCCATGAAAACCAGACAACATATGCGAACTCCGAACTGAAAATAAACAGGGATTTTCTAAGCTGTGCGGGGAATTTAGGCAATAATGTTTGCTTTTGGTTTTGCATACTGTCACGCACAGCTGAAGTATGACATGAATTGAATGTAGCTCTGAGAGTAACATGATGGACTACAAAATGACTTTTTCTTCAAATGTTCAACATTAAATGTTGCTTAAGAATTCTATGGGTATCTGCATTTATAATTTTGGGGGGTGACAGCATTATTGTTCTGTGCAAACGAAGCAGAAAATGTATTGCTGGCAATTTGGACCTTTTCTCTTTTTTCTCCATTACAACTTAGAAGTATGACACTCAAGCTGTTCCAGTCAGTCAAAATCAAATAAAATAAGGGGAAAAAAAGCAATATTCAAAAACAATAAAAAATCATATTCACAGATCTATCATATAAATATCAGTTCTCAATTAATGCCACGACAATATCAGCGCATAAATGTACTGCTACAGCAGACTGACAGAGAAGCATTGGATTTTGTTAACCAGCCATACATCACATTTTGCTAAGGCTTCCCTGCATTGAGCGAACTCAACCATGGCTTGGTTCCACTTCAGATGTCTCCATCATTTCACGTGATTAGACTTTTATGACTGGTTGACTGGCTAATCTCCACTTGTATCATCTATCATCTGCTCTCATCCTCATTGCAGCAGCTGATATCTTCTAATTATTTCATACATAACTGCCCACACACACGCACACACACACATTCACATTCACAAACAGGAGCAGTATTGACTTTTAAAGCATTAAAGCATTTACAGAAGTCACTACAATTGAATCACACAGACAGAAAAAGAATAGATGCATGAATTTAGACAGACAGACCTGTAAACCAGCGTGTCATCCCCGGAGCTGTTGTACTGGACCTGGAACATCCTGACTCCAGATACAGGTGTCTGACTGCTCCACCGAATGAGGGCAGAGTTTCCTGTCAACTCCACCAATGAGACCCTATGATCTGCTCCCCTTGTGTCATTGTTTGGCAGCGCAACCTTAGAGGAGGTCAGGATGTCAGAGGGGGCAGGTTCAGAAGATGGGTCTCGGCTTCGGCTGGTGCTGTTTGCTAAATGAGGCATCGGGGCGATAATTAGCTCCACCCTTCCTGTGGATTCACCTGCTGCGTTTGAAGCAATGCATGTGAAGTTTCCAGAATCCTTCGGTGAGGTTACATTGATCTCCAGGCTTCCATTAGGGAAAACCATAGTTCTGGAAAATATTGAGATATAATAACAATAAAAACAAAAACCAATCATTAATGTCACTAAAATGTAAATGTACAGCAACATAACATCAACTGAGTGCTTTACAAAAGTTTACCCGTTGAGATGTTTTTTTTTTGTTTGTTTGTTTTTCCTCATTTGCATCTATTGGCTCCTAGACATTTAGATATGTTCAGAATTAGAGTCATAATCCTAGCCAGTGAAGATTGCATTTAGGTTGACATGAGGCCAAATCCACAAAAGGGTTCCCCAGCTTTTGCACCATAAACTGCAATCAACAAAGCATGTGCTTCGGGTGAATTGCATGGGAAATCCAGGCAAACGCACTGCCAAGCGGATAGCTTCCAGGTTGCGCCATGTACATGCATGTTTATTGAATATTCAAAGATTTCTGTGCAAAATTGTTGAAAATAGCATTTAATTCACAACGGCCGACACTAATTGGAACAAGTAGTTTAAGTGGCTAAATTTAATGCCAGTGCCACTTACACTGATTGATTGAGTGATTAATTGGTCACATTGAGCTTTATGTTGACCTAAATAATCAAGATCATGGACATATCAGCTCTAAGGCATATAGGTCAGGACATAAGATTCAGGACAACACAAAGCTCTGCTCAAACTCCTTTTGTTTGTTCTGGATGCAGTCATAGTTGTGTCATGAGAAAAAAAATGAATGTACTATACATATATATAAATGTATTTGTATTTATTCATTTGTATTTTTATCTTTCCTTTGTCTTAAATGACATTGTGTGGCAGACCAAGCAGACTGAGGCTGACTGCACCCCTATGTAACAAAGGTATTTCTAGCATCATGGGCAGAAACAATACTACCCAAGACCCCCATCAACTCTGTGTGACTGGCCTTCATTTGTGATCTCACTTGACCTACTCACTGTTGATGCAGGGACGCGTCCTATGTTTCCCCTTTTAAACTTGAAAAAATCCCTTAGCGTTGCTGCTTGTTTTTGCTGTTCAACATAAAAGGGGATGTTCAATCTCCTATGAGATGAATGATCTCTCCGTAGTTTATAGTGATTGAGGGGGGAATTTCTACCATTCAGCAAACTGTGGGTGTGTTTGTGCCAACGTATATTAGTACTAATTCTTTTCTGGATAAGGTGCTAAAATGGGTCAGATTGTGGGCGCTAATTCTGAGCAAATCAAGGCAGTATTAGCAGGCACAATCCGTTCTTAGTGGATGTGGCCCATTTCAATGAAGCAATGAGCAAGATACCTTCTTTGTGCAAAATGATTCCTTTCTGTCATCTTGCCCATTAGTGCCAATCACATCTGCACTTCAGTCAGAAAACTTCTGTTTATTATAAAAGTAGAAAATAGTTATTTATGTTTGGGGACTACAGGCTCCACCCTAATCACTCCTCACAGATATGTTTGCATAGATACATTGGAGAGTTATGAGAAAACATCTTGAAAAACCAAGTTGGAGCCTGCAGGTGGGTGCGCAGGTGGGTGCTGGTGTGGTGGTACGGGGAGCAATACCAATGCAGAACTGGATTGATGGTTTTGCTCCATTTTAGTACCTGATTTTGATGCCAGCTTCCATCAACCGTATCCATCCAGGCTCTATCCAGAATCAACAGAATGACTACCAGGTTGACATGCTATGTTGCTGACTTGCTGTGGGCCTCATAAATATTAGCATTTGCCCAAAATTTCACTTCAACACTTCAAATACATAAAGTATCCTTTTCTGATCATCAGAAATGTAAAATTAACTAAACAGCTGTGACATAATATATTACAGTATTGTAGTAATGTTAATGTGTATGTTGTATGCAGCAACGTAACTACTAACTGACTTATCTGACACAAACTCTATGCCAACTAGGTTCCCAGATGGAAATGTGAAAAAAGTGCGACCTCAACCGCAACCTTCTAATCCTGATTCAGATTTGACCCACAGGAGAGTCAATACCTTGCTACTACAGCAAAGACAAAAATAACGTGTGTTTTTGAATCTGTTGCATGCTGGCACATTTCACTGTGTTGGTGCAGTACGGGGAAAAATATTCAAACAAACCATCCCATGCACCTGCCCAATGGGTTACCAGGTTTCTGACATCAGTGTAAATCAGCGAAAAGTCAAATTAAGAAAATGTGCAATCAGGGTTTATCGAGAGAAGAAAAAATCCTTTTCTTCCAAAGCTCAAACAAGACAATTACTTTGTATAGACAGTACCTGGAGCTATTAGATATAAGTCGTCCTTCAGGGCTGATCCAGTGGACTTCAGGTTCTGGGTCGCCATTTGCTTTGCACTTCAGGCTGGCAGGCTGGCCTTCCATAGCCATTGTATGCGGTGATTTACGGGTCAGAACTGGTGGGTCACAAATAAACTCCTAAAAGGCAAAAAGTATAGTATAGTTGAGTCACTTTTTATCTAAAACTGACATTTTTAAGTCTTGCTTAGTTCTAAGGTTGTGAGGAAACCTTTTATCTGTTTAATGGCATAGCCATTCAGAGGACATTGTTTTCACCTTTGTCCATCTGTCCATATGTGTGAGCACCAAAATCTAAGAGATGATGGGCAGAAACAACCATTGCTTCTGGTGTGGATGATTGCAGTCCAATTAAGTTTAATTAGTTTCCTGTGTGACGCAAATGAATAACTCAAAATGTTACCTCTTCAGGTATTGTCCAGAAATATTTGGCACTGAGATCTGGGGGAGATGCGCATGTCTCTAGGTCATCTTCTCTGGTCAGTCTTCTTAACCACAGGAGTTCACAGTTACAATGAAGGGGGTTGCCACCAAAGCTCAATACCAGGGAGGAGAGGGGGGAGCCTTTGGACTTGGCATAAACTGGGATTCTTAGGAACAGAGGGTCCGGGGGAATCTTCTTTAATTTGTTTGACGTCATGTCTAACCTATGAAAAGATGGTGAAGGAAGGAAAATAAAAGCAGAGCTATTAGATCAATAGTAATTTATTCAGGTGTTCATAGCCTAGACAATGCATCTATAAATTATTTAATTACACAGATGCCATTCGGCTATCTTTTACCGAGCCAGTTTGTGCAGGTTAGTGAATACCCCTTGAGGAACGCTTTCTATGAGGTTATGGTCCATATTTAGGGTATTGACATTGGTTAGTCGCCCGATTGTGTCCCAGGGCACTTGGTCAAGGTTATTGTAACTGAGGTCAAGATCCTCCAGCGTGGACAGGAAGTCATCAAAGGCATGGGGAGATATGGAATGGAGCTGGTTGTTGGCTAGGATCAGGTGACGGAGGTTGGTCAGGCCTTTGAAGTGGTCATCCTGGTTGGTGGAAAAGTGAAACTAATGTGAGAAATATCATCACACTACAGTAATATTCATTATAAACATATGGTATGCACTGCATCAATATCATTCTGTTATTATAGCTCCATTTTTCAATTGAGTGTATCAATTAACCACTAATCCAACCTCTAGCTCCAATGCTTCAAGGTCTATTTTCTTTGCCAAGTGACTCTTCTGATTATTCATTCCCATGTACCATCATCAATCCATCCAGCCAGTCAACCATCATTCTTACCTTGATCACAGTTAATCTATTAGAGTCCAGGTGGAGAGCTCTCAGTCGCCGCAGGTCACTGAAAGCTGAGGGGAGAATCTGACTGATGGTGTTCCTGGACAGGGTCAGATGCAAAAGGCTGGTCATGTTGGCAAAGTCCTTTCTTCTGACAGCTGGGAGTGAGCGGGATAAACAAAAAGATAGACTTCATCAACAGTGTTGAATTGGATCGTGGAGTGGAAGGGATAAGAGGTACACACAAACACAGCCAACAAAATAATTTTTAAAAAGTCCTTTTAATTATTGGTGGAAGACTAGATTTGTAATGTTTTTCCTGAGATGGGCATATTTATTAAGGCAACATATGTATACTGCCACCTGAAAGGCATACATTCACATCCTGCATATTAGACTGATCATGCTCAAGAAAGACAGTTTCATAATTAGTCTAACATTTCTGAGCCTGCAACCTATGGTCCCAAACATTCTTTTATTAATTTCTCAAGACAACTGTTTCAAGAAGAAACTCAACAGTAAGTCAATCTGGTATCCAGCACAATAAATCATGTTGGATTTGGACATGAACAGAGTGAATAAAATAACAATAACAGTGTCTGTGTGGTTCTGTTAAATGGCGTATCAAATTATCTTTCCAGACTCTAAGTTTCTAAGTTTTGTTTTTTTTTTTTTTGTTTGTCTTTTTTTAATACCTTAGTGTGTCTTTTGTTTGGTGAACTACTGAATACAATTTCTTTAAGTCAAGCCTGGAGAGATTAGGTGGCTGTCGTGATTGGAGCTAAGGGGAATCCAGTTTAAAATAAAAGGATAAAGCAACACTCCAGTACTTAAAAATAAGTACATTTCAAAGTATTCACAACAGCTCTTTGATATAAGGACAGGATGAATCATAATTGAGATTTATAAGACTGAATCACAAAAACAAAAAAATAAGTTTTTAAAGTATAAAAGTTAAAAGAAATATACATACTCACAAAAATATATAGTTTGCTGTATTACATAATGATATATTTGCATGGGATTGATTTGAAATTCCAGCATTATATTTACTCCGCCAATTCAAGGCTCACTCTTTTCAGTCTTTCTCTGTGATTATACTGTACTGTGGTTTCCTTGTTATGTAGCCAAACACAGAAGTTGCCTCTGAATATTATCATACCTATGTCAAAGAATGCAGTGTAATCTGTCATCTGAGTGCAAATTATACTCCTTAAGGAAATCGTTTTTGAAAATGGCTGTTGACAATAAACCAAACAGGAAATGGACATTTTTAAAATAAAATACAGGCCAGACTGTTGTGTAAATTACCTGTAATAAAGTTTTCTTGGAGTCGTAGCTCCACGGTGCGTCGGTCAATAGCAGTCGGCACAAAGAGCAAGCCTGTCTTGGAGCAGAGGATAGCAAGCGACGGAGAAAGGCTCTGGCACATACAGCGTTTCGGACACGGCTGTCCCCTGCATGCTGCTGCCAGCAACAGCAGCGAGAACCACAGCCGTTCCATTCTCCTCCACTAGGAACAGGACAACTGGAAGACAAGAGTAAAACGACCAGTGAGGTAAATGCAGAGCTAGTGTCACTGAAGATGAGACAACTGACAGGAGGTGGCAAAAAAAAGTTTAAATCACCCACCTGCAAACTCATAACAACTTTCTAAACTTACAAGCACTTAAAAATAATTTTAGTCCTCTATAGACTCAACAAAAGTTTTCTCTCTGCCTGTTTGGCGAAATAAAGGCTCACTTAGAGTTCATAGCCCAAGCCTAATTTTTATATGAAAGTTGTTTTTTTTCCAGACTGAAAGCAATGAAGAACTAGTGCACCTGCAGATTATTCTTCTAAGTTTAATTCTGTGATTTTGTCACACACATTTGACTTCAATGTTTAATCCAACACCTAAACTGCTGTTGAGCACAATACACTTAAATCATAATACTAAAACACCAGTCAGGATAAAGTGATGACAGTCAAGCTGAACTAATTTTACACAATAATGTGAAATCATTATGGGTCTACCATTAGGCTGGTGTTTTTTGAGCTGGCAATTTTCCTGGTACCACAGTTTTCTTTCCTGGTGTTTCATACTTTGTTGTGTGTGCACTGTATTTTTACCTGTTATGACTCTTATTCTGAATGGAAGCTTCTTCAGCAACTCTCTATATAGTTGGTTAAGTTGCAAGATTGTGTCTGTCTCCAGTGATGCCCTTGGTGTACACTTTGAACAAAATAAACCCTCTTTCTTTTTTTAAATTTGCCAATAGTGTGTACATTGACTTTCATGAGTATGCTCTTAGGACACGGGACTTATACAATTTAAAAGTCCACCAAACACTTAAAACAAAACTTCTCTTTATAGTTTAAACCACCCTCCTCTCTTTCAAATAACCTATCTGCTCCTGCCCAACAGGTGCAGCAAAATTAGCACCTAAAGCAGCACAAATGCTGGTGCATTAGATGCTTCAGTTTGCAATGACATGATGTGGCTGAGCACAATAATAACAATTCCTAAATGTACGCATGACATTTCTGAAAGTAAAGTAAACTACTTGTGGATGCAAAACAATATAAATCTGATCAATAAACAACCCTTGACTACTTATTAAGGCTTAAATAGACCACTGTTTTACTCCAAGTTTGGTATTGATGTGATGTGGTTGTTGTATTTATATATAGCTCCAACAAATGTAACACAATCTTACAAATAAAATCAATCAATCATGTTATACCAAGACAGCCTGCAAAATATGACATGCTTCTTTGCAAAAATGTATCAATAGCTGTACTTGTTGAGAAGGAAAAACCTCATTGGGAAGCTAAGTCCATGCATAAAAATAAAACCTTGTTTTAGGAATAGCTTTCTTGCGCTTGTGATCACGATCATTTTGATTCTAATCAAATAGAGTGTTTTGCAAACTGTTTTTGAATAAATAATAAATATTGCGTCCGATCAACCCATGTCAATTTCACGCTAAAACAGTTCAGTTGGTTAAACAGACACAGATAATGGTGTACATCCTTGATCTTTATGCCATCTAATGTAAGTATCCACAAAGTCATTTGGATCATATTCTACTTGTTGTACATTAACCAGGCAGTTAAAGACAGAGCCACTTCAAAAGACTGCAGACGCGACTTGAATCTCACAATGTGATATAAATAGGAAGAAGTACATTAGCCTTCCAAGTCTGGCCACCAGGCTAATCAATAGCATTGAATTTGCATTTGATAGGAGGCCTTTTTACATAATTATTACTCTATTCTGCTCCCTCCTTAATTTTCCACAAACCCACAACATGTTCTTATTAAAGGATGACAATTTACTAGCATCAGAAGAGAAAAAATATCTAGTGTTGCTGCACCCTCTTTTCTTTCTCTTGGTCTTACATTCCCCTCTATACTTCTGAGTGATGCAAATATGCCAAATTTATACTAATAAATATATGAAAGTAAAATCTTGTGAGGTTGCTAAAAAGATACAGAATGTTGTAATATGATTCTACATGTTTTCCATCCACCCATAATTGAAAACACAAAGAACAAACAAAGAGCAGTTATAACACACTAAGAATCTCAAACACCATTCATTTCATCTCATGTCACTCAGTATCTTTCTCTCCACTACTGTGGATTATTCCTTCCCTACCCCGTTCCCTTCATCAGACACTATTCACTTGTTCTCTTCTCAGTCATACTGTCTGCATTCTCTCCATTGTCCCTATAGTTGTACCCCTGTGACTACATTACAATAGAATGATTATATAATTTAATGTAATTTACTAGACATTTCTGTCTTCTTATTATTACTTGTCTCCATTAACTTGTCTATTATCTAGTTCCTCTATCTGCCTCTTAATATCTTTACCCTCTCCCATCATCTATCTATCTTGCAGTCCTCTTG
>KV751316.1:3307448-3328382 GCA_001698575.1 Mola mola
GATGACTTAGTCAATTTCATGGTCTTTTTGTATCTTTAATGCTGTTATTTTCCAGGTATTGGCACCCACTGTGATTTTAAATGCATCTTTGGATGGTTTCACTCTCACTTTTGCTTGCATGAATCTACAATATGATTACTACTCTATTTTGAACATGAAAACACACATGCCTCACAGAGTATCTGATTTAGCCATATGGGTTTTTTCTGTGTAATTCAGTTAAGATGATAGCGATCAGTCACCCACCATCACTCGATGCTGTGCTTGTTTAACGATGGGGAGTTAATAAGTCAAGAGAAAACAGATTTTTATCGGCCTGCCCTTTTTTCCAGTCCGATTGTTGGCAATGAGTTAAATGACAATCTATTGATGCAAACTGTTAAAAATATTTCAGGCAAGGTAGAGCCGGACCACTCAGCCCCAATTCAATAAGATTGTACCTGCTGTAAAATGACTATGATAATGACTGACTACACCTGAGCATTTTAAAAATCTCATGTGTCAGGGTCTGCTAGTGTCAAGTGTCTGTCAGTGTTTCCAACTACCAAGCAAAGATTGTTTCAAGTTCTGGTAAAGCATGTGAGACGTGTGAAGTGCCCTGATCATGGTGGATCAATTCCAGAGGGGTACCACACATTTCAGTGAGGTCTTGGGAAAGGTCTTGATCAATATTAGGAACATTTGATATCGTTAAGTACTTACCATACAGAAAAAAAAACAAAAAAAACCCAACATTGTTCACAATTTTTGGTCAACATGAAAGCTAAATTGTCTGTTTAGGTGATATAGGGAGATTTATTCCTTTTCTTAAATATGATGAAATTGATGATTGATGATTTTCTGGTCAGAGAGCTAAAATAATAAAATAAAATTCTTCCTCAAATATAGGCCATTACTTACAAACTTATTCGGATTCTTTCACATTTGATCTGGACTATTGGACTTTTCAGTATGATCTGAAGGAGATGCCTCCCGTCGTGAAAAAAAAAAAACATATGTAGATGCAAAAGGAACAGAAATATACACTGACAGTCTCTGTTTTGTTCGAAAGGATCTCCACTTTACATTTGTAAGTCAAACAGCTTCTCCCAGACAGGATATATGATCTGATGTGTTTAAGGCTGATATTTTTTCCAGACTTGAAAGTGACACCACTGTACGTGTTGAAAATATTTTTGAAGGGGATGTTCATTTGTTATGGGAAAAAAAAAATGTAAGAGATTACAAAGTATTATAACACAACTGTCAGTACCATTGCTAATGGGGAAATGAAAATATAACAAGAGTTTGAAGTCTTTTTTTCCCTCAGTAATAATGCTCTGAAGAAAGCAGTAATTATCAATCTGTAGTGCAAAAGCAACACAGACATTAATTTCTTAAAGAAAAAGTTGCCCTCACAAGTCATATTGACTCCCTCTGTTTAAAATCTACCCTTGCGCTTTTTCTTTACTCTTTCACATCCAAATGATTGACACTAGAAGGCATCTTTACTAATGTGTTTATTGTAAATAAAGCAGACTGCAGTGTTGCAGCAAGTTCCACTGACTAGGAATTCAATGAGTTTGAGTCATCTCTGGATTAAAGCTGACATTCATCTGCTGACAAGAAAAAGTGATTACAGAAAGCTTCACCGCTTCAAGAAAGCACGCAAAAAAAGAGTGAGGAAAGTTGCAGTTTGTGTGGAGGGACTTAGAAAATAATTAGATGAGAGACACAAAAAACAAAGAATATCTGTGCTAGTAGAATAAATACATGAGGAGACACTTAAAATGACAGCTTAGCTTTATGTAAATTGCTCCACACTGTTCATTTCACATGGGCACAAAAAAAAGCATCTCTACCTGGTGACCTACATCCTGATCCATCATGATGATGTCTGAAACACTAGAAGTGAGTGTTTAGTCCGACCCCACCCAAGGCCTGGTTATTTGATGTTACGCCTTCATGAATTTTAAAAGAACCTAATTTACCACAAGGGCCCAAGGTAATATGTTGTACTCAAACTTTCAGCCATTGATCTCAAAATGAGCTCTCTCACAATGATTGTAGTTTCATTAAAAAAAATCTAAACTGTATCTATAAAAAATATACAATCTATACAATGCATTGCAGTACAACAGAATGAAGCTGAAACAAGATTATTATTATGCCTCCAAAATGAGGTTCTCAAAGCTGATTATGTGTCAGTGACAGCATTTACTCGATATATGAAATCAGGTCAAACTGTGAGAGACAATTGGATTTTCTGATGGGTGTTGCTGCCAACCCCTGCTTTAAACCCCCCCATCCATTTAACATACATTCAAACTGATTTTGTAGGCATACACATGCAATCGATGCGCTTCACTGTTTATAAATTTCTGCTAAATCTCCATTGGCCAGCTCCTGTTCACCGTCATTAGAAATGTAAATAGACCACTGATAAGATATTTGCTCTGAGGACCAGCAATTTATTCATGTCTGTGAGTGTTTACATGTGTGTTTATGCGTATGCACTCTTGTGTCATGTGTTTATGCTGGTGCATTATTTCTGGCCCCTCATTTGTTCTCTGTCCAGCCCGCTTTCCCAACGTATGCTGCACCTCAGAATGGAGATGGATTGCCCTGTCATCTTCGTGCAGAACCACCGCTGTGTGTCTTTTTGTGTATAATTTACTGTATCTGAGCAACCGCTTGAACACGTTCATGCGTGTGCGTACACACACATTTAAGGCGAGCTTATCTTATTTCCCTTATTGAACCTTGAACATGAATATACAGTATATAGCTGGGTTCATGCATCCTTACACCGTGTGTGTGTGGGTGCAATGTGTGCGTGTGTGTCTACGTAGAAGTGCATGGTGTTGTCCGTACGTATTTGCTTTTACAGTATGTGTGTGTACAAGAAAATAGCTTCACATATTGTGTGTGTGCCCCACCATCCTGCACAGTCTATAGTGAGAACATAGTGAAATCGCTTTTTTATTAACGACCTTGAAAGCAGTATCATCCATATGCTGCGTACACAATCAAATATTATGTGCTACACAAAATATATATACATATACATGCATGCACACACACAAGTACACTAGGTTCACCCAAATTAGAACTATATGTGTGGTTTAAGTAACTGTGTGTCTGTGTGTGTGTGTGTGTGTGTGTGTGTGTGTGTGTGTGTGTGTGTGTGTGTGTGTGTGTGTGTGTGTGTCCATGCATATGTGTGAAACTGTAAGTGTACAAATCTGTACTGCGGTTTAATCAATGTACAATTTTAAGGTGATTCACGGTGAAACAAATATGAGTTATATATAGCTATATATATATAGTTTCCTCTTCTACAGAAATATGCCAAATATCACCAAACCAGAACTGCATGTGATCCACGCTCTGTAACAGCGAGTGAGCTTGGGCATGGACGCAGCATGAAAGCTAGTGAACAGGCAGGTGGAGACAAGGGCAAAGCACAGCCATGAACCAAAAACAAAGTGCTCTAACAGAATGGGGTATCTGTCAAGGCAAAGCTTTTATTGGCTGTGAAAAAAAACAAAAAAAAAAAACTTGGTGGGGGCCCGTAACTTAGCAACAGCCAATGACACATGGATGGTAACAGTGAGGAGGTGGGAAGAGTGTATGTGTCTGGTGTGTGATATGGTGTGGGTGTGTGGTGAGGGTGTGTGCATGGGGGCTGGGAGAAAGTGCAAGAATGGGCTGGAGATCTCACAAGTAATGAGTCTGGAGTGTTGCCCTCAGTGTGGGAGAGTGACATAGATGTAGTAACAGCGTATCAGTCCATGGTTTAGTTTTGTCCAAGATACAAAGTGTTCTTGTATTCGCACTAAAACCAACATGTGCTACTTTTGTTCACTAAACTGTTGTCTTATCATGTCTTACACTTTTTTTCCCCTTTTTTCTTTCTTGCGTACTCATGTCATGGTACATTTTCTAAAACAGCTCAAACCATATTGTAGCAAACTTCTGACAGCTTTAAATCCAACTTCAGAGAAAATAAAAATTCTCTAGTACAGCCCTATGTACAGTGATAGGCAAAGAACAGACAGCACTAATCCCAAACAGTGTTTATAAAAGTCAAAACAATTACTAATCATATGTTCTTGACCTTTAAAATAGCAGTTTGCTAAATTAAATTAAATCCATCTGCTTTCTTTGTTAACGAAAGTGTATCCAAAGATCTGCCGTGCACCACTGGCTTTTGGAGGATTTTTTAATTTTGTTTTCAAACCGTTTTAATTTGATTGTTTTACAAAACAATCACTTGAAGTATGTGTTAAATGAACCGGCAGTTCTATTTGCAGAGACATTAATGCTGTTAATTAGAAAACCTTTGAAAAGGGGGATACTACCTGGAGGACGGCATTAGGATTCCACAGGACACAAACAATATCTCTGTTTACATTTTAGTAAGCAACCCTAACTCAACACATATTTATATAATTCTTTCTGAAAGCAGAGATGTGATGACGGACACTCGCGCACAGAGCCTGTGGATTTAGCCTTTGGTCTTTAAGGCCTAGTCCACAAGTAGGGGGATTTTTTTGAAAACAAAGGTTTTCCGTCTCAATTTTTTCAAAAATAATCCCACACATTTGAGCATTTAATTCTCCACAAAATTGGAGAATTGGCTTTGGTGCATAGTGTGGACTAACAAGCCTTACACTTGTTTGTCCTACACTGTTCACTGTCTACACTTAAACACTGTGAACAGAGTTTCTGAAAATCTTCAACCTGGAAAGAGTTTTCCAAAATGTGCATTTTCAGTGACCTAAAATGGATTTTGCACGTGGAAGTAAAATACCCATGGTAAATCTGACTTATTCAAACTGTTGCTGCCTCAGATGCATAAATATACTGATATATCGGAATCTGTGCATTTTTATTGTGCAGTGATGCACTTTTTTTTTTTTTTTCTTTTTTGAGGAACAAGACAAAACATAGAATCAATGTAACACGTGCATGGATAGTTCTAATATTTGTGCGGCTGGAGTGGACCCAGACAATGGAACAGGTGGGACTGCAACACACTTTACAAGTGCTGACAATAACAATCAGAACTCCACCAGGAGCAGGCAAAAGTTGGACTCAGGGAGGTGATCCCAAATTTCTCTAGGCTCCTGCAGAAACCAACCATAAATTTTTGAGTATGTATTTATAAATCATTACAACTAAAGGCCATCATGCTGGCAAAGATATGCAGTGCCAGTACCTTCAACAAGGAAACAGAATGCCTTTTGCCATTCTTTAGCTGACCCTGACCCTCTCTGAGGAGGAACAGACAGCAGCAACTTTCTCTGTGAGGATCAGCATTCTTATCACTGTGCTGCTTGCCCTTAGAAATCAATGGGGGAAATCTGTGCCAGTTTGTTCTCCTTGGCAGCAGCAGCTTCAACTATAACCCCTGAAACAGTGTTGTATTGAACTTTTCAGTGCGCACAATTGGGCATCCGTCAAAACAACCACGTCCATTCTTTTCTATTTTCAAAAACCGCACCCTTCAGTTATTCTACCCACCCCCCGCTTCTCTTCTTTGAGGCCAATTCCAATTCCTGTTCCTCTCACTGCAAACCACCTACAGACACCAACAGACACAGATCTTTTCAGTCTTTTTGTAGAAAAAGGGATACATCATTGTTTCCTTGGCCAAATAATGTCTGATGGCCTATATTGTGACACCTGACTGCTCTGTCATAACAGTAACACTTGCAAAACTCCGATTAATGGAGGTTTGTTTGACTGTTTTGCTGCTATTTGATTTGACATTGCTATTGTTCCTTTGAACAGTGCTTTCTTGCCATAGCATGTGCGTAATACCTATATTTGTAACACACCATCACTCCTGTAAGTATTCCCAAATAACAGATGTGCTTTTTTTTTTTTTATCCAAAAGCCCATCTTCACTGCAGACATTCTTTGATTCAGCCGTCACGATGCTCTTGCTCTTGCCATGCATTGCGCTTGATCCTAGCCAATGAAACGCAGCATTTTATGTATTTTTTCATGTGTTTCACAAGCAAAAGGTGAGGTTTAATTGCCTTTCTTGCTGATTTACTTTTACTCAACCTTATCTGTCCCTCCACAACAAAATTGAGTTTCAGCTGTGAGTGGACAAAATATTTTCCATGTTGGCCAATGCAGTTTCCAAGTTTAAAGTAGGTTTAAATCAGGACCAGCAGCAGGCATTTTCCAAGT
This sequence comes from Mola mola, assembly GCA_001698575.1. NCBI lineage: Eukaryota > Metazoa > Chordata > Actinopteri > Tetraodontiformes > Molidae > Mola > Mola mola. The sequence goes on from KV751316.1 coordinate 3,313,635, forward strand.
TAGAATCGCAACCTTGATTTTAAGATTGGTTTAATACAGTCCTTTTTGAAAGGCTGAATAGAGATTTTTCAGTGTAATATACTTTCTCGATGGTTACTCAGGAATTTTTTTGGCAGGCTTTCGATCCGCACAAAGCCCTCAGCCACAAATATGTACCTTGTGCTTTCCTAAATGTCAACATGTCTTCCTTTGCTTCATTAACAGGTGCCAAATAATCTGAACTTCCAGGAGAATGTGGAGAAAAAAGAGCTCCAAAAGAAGAACTCTTTCAAATGTGCAGCACGTAATGCAAATGATTAAAAAAAATGTCTCAGAGAAGTCGATAATTTAACAAGCAGACACACCCTCTGTTGGCAGTCTTATCCGTTCTGATTGGACAGGGAGGACTTTGCACGACTGTATATTATTCAGTCATAACAAAACACAAGAGTTTTGGCAAGAACCTAAATCATGTGACTTTTTTTTACCCACAAATACCCATTTGCTCATTTCCAAAAGTTGTAAATGCCTTTAAACTGCACTGAAAACAGAAATTCTAATCAATTTAACCTCATTGTGTTTTTCTCCTTAAAAATGCAAACCATCCAAATCATTGTACACGCACAAGCGCACACATGTTCTTATACGCATAGTTGGCCAGACAAACTCTCTTTTCCAGCGTGGATCTGATACACCTCTGGGATCTTTGCCATGCAGGTGCATGTACACACAAAGAGGTCTTAGTGGGAAAGGGAAGCAGACATTTGCTAATGGCCTTTTTGTTACATGACTCCTTCGCTCTCATCTCCTTTCTCCGTGTTTACTTCCCTTTCTTGCTGTTTCACACTCTGTGCTCTTTCTTTAAAATCCATTCATTTTGGATTCTCCGTTTGTGTCACTGTCACACGCTCTTTTTGGCCTGACTGTGTTCTTTCTTTCTGTCCCACTCTGTATGTTCTAATGATTCGCCCACACTCTGTCAGTACAGTAGATAATGAGTTGGCTGTGACGGCCAGAGTAGCACATCAATGCCTGTCGCATTGCACTCTGTGGTAACACTAACCACAGCTTCCGGTTTACTGCAATGCTAACTAAACACAGACTCTGACACAGACACATCCCCGCTCCTCCATCTCTTTTGCTTCATTTGACTCTTTCAGTAAACCAGTAAGACATACTATCCATCACTCCCTCTCATCTCCCTCTCTGTGCAAATCTAATCCTTCTCACATGTAATTGGAGCCATCTCTGTTACATTTTTCTCGCTTTTTACCCATACATTGACTTCCCATTCTATCTCTCTAAAAGAACAAACAGCTAGCATTTAACCCTCACTATTGCTGAATGATAGCCGTCTCAGCTCTGGCAAATTTTAGAACAGTTGCATCTTACTAGACATGCAGTAGGGGCTCATCGTAGACTTAAACTTGGGGCGATGCATTCGCATAGACCGAGTACAGCTTCCTCTCCTTTTAATGCACATTTGTCAGAGTTTTCTGGTTGAATGGAGGCAGGTGCAGGTAAGTGGCAGCACAGCATATTTTAAAATCTGTTTCCATTGGCCTTGTCCTTTTTCACTTCGACCAAGCATGAAACGCATTCTTTTATGCCCAAGTAGAAAAGCTAATTTCACGACTTTCACTCCTCATGACTCTCACTACTCTGTTCCATGGTGTGAAAAAGTTGTGCTTTTGATGGGGTATCAGCGTAGCCCTGAAGTTCACAAGCCAAGGGCCCATTAAGTACAAGGTTTTCTCTTTTTCTTCCCTTGGCCAACCCGATCTGTATCACTTGTGCACGCTCTTTTTCTACATAGCAGGATCTCTCCAAACACTCACTCCTGTAGCTAAAAGGGCTCTGACATCAAACACCGCCAAATATGGTTCCTTTTCTTTTAATCAAGTTCCTCTACGTTCCTCTTCTACTTGCCTCCCCTTAATGGTTTCTTAAACAACTTCATCATTTTTCTACTTTCTTTACCCTTCTTTGATTCTCATTATGTTTCCTTCCTCCCCTCCTTAGTCTGTGACTTTAGCACTTTTTAAAAGGTTTTTGCAGGTTTACTTGTGGCATAGATGCATTTGAAATTGAGTAGAGCAGCATTGTTCCGCTTATGAGTCTATGATTATGGTGAATGTGTAGTAATAATACCAAAAATAAATAAATAAATAAATAAATATAAAGCACAACAGAGGTGCGGGGAAGATGATGAGTTTACAGTCACTGATGAAGGGGAAATAAAGTCGAACACGGCAGATAAGGGAAAGTAAAAAAAAAGGAAGAGAAGGGCGAGAAAAGAGGTTGGAAAGACACGCGTGCCAATTGGTAGTCATCAGAGAGAAGCTTTCTCCATTCAGGAATTCAGCGTGCAGCTGTCGCTTCAGGGAAGTGACACACATGCAGTACACACTCGCACACACTACCTCACACACACAAATACACACAGATGCACACTTATGCTTTGGGCTGTGCTTTGAACTGATCCCTGCCACTGGAGAGGCACACAGAGCTGGCTGATAATAATATTATCCTATGGTCTTCATATGGTAATATGGCTTTATTGCTATGAAGAAATATGAATATTATGGCTTTCAGAGGCAGCTTAGGGAATTACATGGCTGTCATGCTTCTCAGCCTCAATAGAATATTTAGAATATCTATTTATCCAGCATCTCTGGGTGGGAAATCTATTAAGTTATTCACCTTCGCCACGATATGTTCAGGTCTGCTGTATATTTATACCAGTGTTAATGTACAAAAGTTTAATGCAAGACCCGTCCCGAGATGCCGATGAGTGAAGGTCACAGTTCAGTCGGCAGACTGGCATGCATCTGGATAGAAAGGATTTAATGCCTGACAGGCCGTGGCAAATTGCAGGTAAACAGGGAGACTCTTGTTCATGACAGGCTACATATTATATTGTTCAATAGCAATGCAAATCCTTAAAGTTTCTAAAAATAAAGGGATGGTCCCTTAATGTCCCCAACCAGTTGAAGTCATTTTTAAGTTCAAGCTTAAGTATTTATTATTTGTTTCTTTGTCTTACTGTATGCAACACAGTACAGTATGTAATGTGTGTATAAGGAACTATTATTGTTCAACTAATGTTTATACAATCTTTTGGTGTATAATGACAATTATATATATATTTTTTGGAATGCAGAATGCAACTTTTTAGCAAGAGTAGGTCTGTTACAACTGAAATGTCAGATTCTGGGGGGGCTAAATAACATAATGGATTATGGCTGCCACTGTCAAGACAATTTAGAAACACGAACAATTAAATTATTATTTTTATGATTTTTTCCATTTTGATCATCACATCACATGGCGGCGGTGGAGTCACATGAATAAACACCACTACACAACAAGATGGACACTCAAAACAAAATCAAGTCTGTCATGTTTCAAAACATGCAAAAAAATACAGTTTATACCACAACGCACCACAAAAGAACTGTTTCTCAGTACACTGTCCTCTTCAACTTGTCAAAATCTCACACAGTGGTTTAGGGATTCCTCAACTGCTAGATATTCAAATAAAGGGCAATTCAACATGCATGAGTGTAAGTGGTCTGTAACTTCAATGTTTAGAACTGTGTTGTGTTTCTTTGAGTTTTAGCACTTTATGGAGGTTAGTGCAGCTGAAAAAAAATTTGCAAATTGTTCACTTGAGATATTTAAAACTGACACTTTCACAGGAATATAAAGTATATCTTAGTGTGCGTTTAGAAACGATAGAAAATACAACATACTGTTACGAACCACTTGGTAATAAGAGGCAATTGTACAGAACCCTGAGTTAAATAGCAGTGACTCATGGTTAAAAGTAACTGCATATACTGTAGATGGTGTTTTTTCATTTATTCAAGCACTCATCTATTGTATTCACACATCCATAAACTGGTGACAGAGGTGGCCATGCAAGATGCCACATGCTAATCAGAACTGTTAACTATTCACATATGCACACATAGAAGAGCTTCTGCAATCAGGAATCAGGAAATTCAGGAATGAGTTAAAGACTTTATTTTTTTTTTTTTAACCCTGAAAGAAGGTGCAATAACTTGCAATAACAACATTCCTTTCTTTTTTCTATTAAAGGCTAGATTGTAACATGCAAAACCCAATGACTGTAAACCATTTTCAACAATATGATCACACACATACAGGACTTAAACCCACATTGCATTTAGAGAAAACTCAACCTGCTACAGAGATGTTGTACTGAGAATTCCCAAAGGACCAACTGCACACAACCATCTGCCCACACATGACCAAGGGAATCAGTGTGACCTCTTCCAGTCTTTTTCTTAGAAACATAGACCTCAAATATCTGATTTTCTTACATCAGTTCTTTCAATTTCCTAGATAAGTAATCTATGATGAAACTTCACTGATACCACAAGGCATTTTCTATGCGATTCAGATGTGCAATCTATGAAAATTTCACAAGGAGATAAAGAAATAGAAATTGATTTTATTGCAATGGATATCGCATAGTTGAAAGACGCGATCTGAAATAACTATTAGAGAGATAAGAAGTTAGCGTTCTGATGCGATGCCTCAATTGAAACTCATCTGAAGTTCTATCCATCAGTTTTAGATAAGTATATATTGTTTTTCCTCCTAAGATAAAAGGAAAATACTGGAAAAAAAAAATATATTTTTGGGAATTTAGTTCACTCTAATTAACTGCTCATGTCAGATGTCTCCCATGGCGGAAAAAAAATTCCAGCAAACACCGTAATTGCATTTTATTTTTCCAAATCACTTCTAACCTGGTGTATAAAACAGTTATGTGCTGTTTTATGCTGTCTAGAGGCTTCAATAGCAGAGTTACACGTCAGTTGTGTTATGCTTCTGTTCGGGGAGCTCGGCAGCAAATACTCCCGGGGTTAAAGAGGATGGCAGGCATCAATGACAACAGAAATTCCTTGATCAATTCAGACACAGCATTAAAAGGAGCAAATGCACTGAAGGTGGGATGTAAAAGGGCTCGCAGAGGAAGCAGAGTAGGCAGTACTTTTGCTCTGCCTCTACAGTAGCTGCCTGCCTACAGAACTGTCTGGCCTCTGTGCTCTTCCCTGCTAATACGTCTGTAATGGAGGCAGTATATCGGACTGTAGTGCTACTGTCATCAGGCGCACGTGCACACACACACATTCTCAGGCACAGAGAGCCACCATACTCAAAGGAATACATTTACCTTCAAATGAGAATAAGTGCACTCAACCTCTTTTCATTGTGGCAGGTAGTTTGTCTCATACATCTCATGCATATACATTTTAAGCCACTCTCCCTCCCTCCCCCCCTCCCTCTCTCTCTCTCTCTCTCTCACACACACACATACACACATAAAAGCATTAGCAGTGTGTGCATATGCCTCTACTGTATTTGCATAACCAGGGATGTAGGGCACTAAAAAGTTATTTAAGATGTATTCTTAGTAATCATTGCTGTGCTACACACCTTCATATGTTTAGACAGATTTTGCAGCCTGTCCATACCACTGATTGTCATCTATAAATATACACAAACGACACTTGGTTACTAGTGGAAGGACTCTGTAGTCTGTGAGCCTTGTCCAGTCTACTGCTTGGTTCTTTATAGTACATATTATAATAACCAGTCCAATGTCCCAGTTCAACCAGTCCATTTACAGCTGTCTTTCCCTGAGTTTTCACACAATTTGAGCTGAAAAGAGCTCTGCTGTCATAGCTTTGACAGAAACAGAGGAGAAGGTCGTCATGCGCCTCAATGCAAGTAGAAGTTCATCAGCAATGGCAAGCTTAGAAATCTCAGCTGAGAATCAACTGTGAGCATTTTAGCATTTAGTTTTGCCAAATTGTTATCTGTTAATCATGTAATATTAGGATCTATTTTGCCGGGATGGGCAATAAATCAGCAGCCGAAATACTGTTCGTGCAGCTTTTTTGCACTATGCTGAGGTAGAATAATACTAATATAAACCTACAATAATGTCATCCTTCATTTTAGTGCATTATTATTTCTGCTCAGTAACAGTCTCACAGTAAAATAAATGAGTTAATTTGACATCCCCTCACTTCCTATTATTATCATAAACAGTAACTGTTGTATATTTTTTTCATACATTCAACAATTAAATACTACATAACCTGTCAAATTTGATTCTGTCTTTATCTCTCTCTCTGTTTATAGTTCTCTTAAGGGAAATCTCAGTGAAAAGCTCTCTAAAATAAAACACCACAACCTAAGTTAGGTTCAGATAGTAAGCAGTAGAGTAGAAGTCACAATATTCTTGACAGCACCAAATGTGGGCACTGAGGCAAAATTAACTTACATTTTTAAAAACAATTCCTCCAATGTGGAAGACAGTGCTTTCAAAATGAAACTGTCAGTCTGAAATTTTGTGTTTAAGGGGAGAGTGCTCATTGAAATGCACACACTCGTATCAAAATGGATGTAGACACTTGGGCAATCATGTTCCTTGCCATCTGAGCAAACAAACTGCTTCAAATGAATCAGCAAGAGACTAAACAGTGGAAGAGCTGGTCAGAGAACTCGTATGCATCCTTATTTAGTTTAGCGATCACATGTTAGCGAACAGAAAATGGGCCTTTAAGTGAAAAACTTGAAGCAAAGCCATTTTTCTTAAAGATGATTTTCTGTCATTCACTAAGTTTTTTTTTAAAAGTTTACTTTACTAACTACTAAGTTTAGTTTTGATGAGTTGTTTCATGCTCTAAGTGTGTGGGTGGAAGCTCAATACCACAGCTCCACCAGCCACTAATAACCTCAAAGAGTCACATCCTGTCTTTTAGTAATGGCACCAGGAAAATCATATATTTTTCTATCAGTTTCCTTTTTTATAAGGGTCTATTTCAATTCTGTTGTGTGCCTTCAAAATAATAGTATATATACCACCAATATTCTGTGGTATAATATGCAGCTATGATTTAGTAGCATGTGACTGGTGCTGCTGGTTTTAAAGTGGACATTGTACTAAACTCTTGCAGACTGGTCTTTATAAACCACCAGGATTACATCATAAAATACTGTATGCCAATTCTTAAATATCCCAGCTGCAGCTAAATTTAAAAATTTTCACCCTGAACTTAATTCATCTCCTCAGATTAATTAAGTGACAGACAATTGTGTGTCAACTGAAATGATTTGCCTCCTCCTAATTTTTGATCAGAAGCACATCTGCTCTTCTTACACTCATCCCTCGCTTATTTCACCCACTATGCATCAGCCACTCCAGAATCATGAATGGGAAAAACAGTATAATTATTAGATGACATCTGGAGTATCCTTATAAAGTATCATCTTATAAAGTATCTTTCTAAGACAAATTCTCATATACAGTAGATACACATATCAGCTCAAGGTAAGAATTTTCCATGAAATGCATACAATCAATTATGATTCTATGTCCTGTCAAATTACAGTGTTTGTTTGCACGACATAAGTGAGCAGTGTGTGTGCAACCTATGCCTCAAGCAAAACTGATACAGTAAACCAAGAATGGTGGTGTGAGTACAATGTATAGTATAGTATAGTATAGTATAGTATGTTTAAGAACATTAGTTGATAAAACGAACCATCTTGTTATGTATTATCATCCTTTTTCTACTATCATAAACACAGGCAGAGCCATCTACTGGACTCTATGGGTACTACTATCCTCTAATCACCATCATGTAATCAATGATCATGATTGTGGCTGGAGGAGAGTAGTACCTCTAGAATCCAGTGGGGGCACAGTCTATGTGAGAGTTAGCTATCTCTACACTATATAGAGCTGATGCATGTCTGAGGACACTGTTGAAAATTCTAAAGAAATGATTCCCTCTGCAATAATTTCAGTGCAATATCCCAATATAACAGAGGAGTCATATCTTCATTTTAGCCCCTCCCAGCTTGATCACCTTGCTGGTTTCACTGCCGGCTCTCTACGTGCTTCACTCGATTCAATTGCCCCAGTTAAAAAGACACCAAAACCACTCAAGAAACTAGCTCCATGGTATAATCTTAGTACTCACAAGTTAAAACAGAAAACTCACAAACTCGAAAAGAAATGCCGTTCCACTAAACTGGAAGAGTCACGCTTGGCCTGGCAGGATAGCCTTAAAGTATACAGGAAAGCCCATCGCCAAGCAACAAAAGATTACTATTCAGCCTTAATAGAAGAAAACAATAATAAGCCCAGGATCCTTTTCAGCACTGTAGCCAGGCTGACTGAGAGCCATCATTCTATTGAACCATGCACTCCTAGAGCCCTCACCTGTATTGATTATGATTATATATAATACATAAAAACAAGGATTTGCTTTAAGGTGGTTTAAGTCCTACTTATCTGATAGATATAGTTGTGTTCATGTTAATGATGAATCATCAAGATATGAAAAGGTTAGTCATGGAGCCCCACAAGGTTCTGTGCTTGGACCAATACTTTTCACTCTATACATGCTCCTTTTAGGTAATATTATTAGAACGCAATCGATATATTTTCATTACTATGCAGACGACACACAACTATACTTATCAACGAAGCCAGATGAAACCCATCAGTTAGCTAATCTACAGTCATGTCTTAAGGACATTAAAAACTGGATGTCTCATAACTCTTTATTGTTAAACACTGACAAAACTGAAGTAATTGTGCTGGGCCCTAAACACATTAGAGAATCATTATCCAACATCATGGTTAATCTGGAGGCATTACCTTGACCTCTAGCACCACTGTCAGAAACCTCGATGTTATCTTTGACCAGGAGCTGTCTTTTAACTCACATGTAAAACAGACTTCAAGGACCGCCTTCTTTCACCTCTGTAACTTTGCTAAAATCCAGCACATCCTGTCTCAACAAGATGCAGAAAAACTAGTTCACGCATTTGTTACTTCCAGGCTGGATTACTGTAATTATTTATTTTCAGGCTGCCCTAATAAGATTTTAAAGACCCTTCAGTTATTCCAGAATGCAGCAGCGTGTGTACTGACAAGAACTTATAACAGAGACCATATTTCCCCGGTACTTGCTCCCAGTTAAATCCAGAATAGAATTTAAAATCATTGTCTTCACCTACAAAGCTATTCATGATCAGTCACCATCTTATCTTAAAGAGCTCATAGTACCATATCACCCATCCAGAACCTTAAACTCTATCAAGCTCCTCTCCTTTGGAACACTCTTCCAGTATTGGTACGGGAGGCAGACACACTCTCTGATTTTAAGAGAAGGCTTAAAACCTTCCTTTTTGATAAAGCTTAGAGTTAGGGCTGGCCTATCTAGCCCTTAGTTATGCTGCTATAGGCATAGGTGGCTGGGGGAACACTCCATGATGCACTGAGCTCTCTTCTCTGCCCCCTCTGACTCAGATTCCATCTTTGCTCCTCTAAATGTCCATATCCTTACACTAACTTTACTTCTTCCCCAGAGTCGTTGTGCTTATCATTCTGTAAGTATTTCTAGGTCGTGGTGGGAGCTGCTGCTGTGGTCCTGCCTGATGCTTACTGCTCAAATAAGGACAGGAGATCCCGTGACTTGGATGCTAGGCTGGATTTCCAAGTGCAAATCGGGATCCCCAGATTACAATGGCTTCTGGACCAATAGACTACACCTGCTTCTGGATCACTACACTTCACATATCCTTGGATTTATAGATCCCAAATACTCTTGGACTCACTGACCACATCAGCAATACTCAGATCTTGATACATGGACGATAATGACTCCTGGACCAACAGACTACATCTGCGTGTGGATCACTAGACTTCCCATACATCTGGATTTATAGATTCCACAGACTCTGGGACTCATAGATGTTTTATACATTCTAAATAAATAGTTATTATCATGTTGTTGTGTTCTGTACAAGTGACATCTATTGCACTTCTGTCCGTCCTAGGAAGAAAAATCCCTCCTCTGTGTTTCTCCTGAGGTTTCTTATTTTCCCTGTTTATGTTTTTTTTTTTAAGACTTTCCTCACCTGATATGAGGGTCTAAGGGCAGAGGATGTCACATCTGTACAGTTTGTCAAAGCCCAGTGAGATAATGTGTAAATTGTGATTTGGGGATATACAAATACAATTTGATTCGATTTTATTTGATTATTGCAATTTCTAAGATTGATGCAAACTCATGAGAGTTAGGCTATGGACTAGCAGATCTGGCAATGTTCATTACACTAGCACTTCTAGCCTGAGGCATGACTGACAATGCTGGTTGTTAGTCAGGATTGCTTGGCTGTTAAATTTGGCATGAACTTTCACCGACATTTACTCCTCCTAAATAACGATTTTTCCTGTGCTGTGTCGTTACCAACGGGTAGATGTGTTCATAGCAGGTTCTCTGTGAGGAACCTAATGATCCATTATAAAGTGCCTGCCTTTCTCCAAAGTCAACATGTAGCTCCTTGCTTCACAGTAGTTTAGCAGTAGGTTGTTTTCTTTGGATATAACCAAAGAACAGAAAACAAATAAAAATTATAAAAATTAAGATAAAAACCTGAATTAGATTGCGATTCTTCTCCAAGAACCCCCTAGTAGAATTTTTTTTCAAACTTCCATTTATCCATCTTTAGACATTGAGTCTTTGAACAGCTGCCTTATTTGTCACATATGTGAGCCACTGTTCGTCTGCAGTGTATCATGGAAGATGTTGGTATTCTGCTCAACTTCTCTCTATATACAACATCTATTCTATGTCAGATTGTGGTGTAATGACCTGTCGGTGAGCTCTGTGTGTGTATGTGTGTTCTCTATGTGCCGGCATGAATGCAAGTGAAAGAGGTAGAAAGTGTCTGTGAGTAAAGAGCAAAATGAAATGGCGACAGTGAGGTGGTTGTTGATATCTTGACTGAAAATTTTCCTTACCAATGCTTTATACATGAAAGTAAAAGAAGAAACAAAGTAAAGAAACCTCAGAAGTTGAAATGATGAAAATAAACACGGCAGAAACGCCAGCAGTAAAGCTGACACACACACACACACACACACACACACATGCACACAAACCTGAAAGTAAAAGAAGAAACAAAGTAAAGAAACCTCAGAAGTTGAAATGATGAAAATAAAGACGGCAGAAACGCCAGCAGTAAAGCTGACACACACACACATGCACACAAACCTGCCACTGAGCAGTTTGACTTGTTCTTATGTGACTAGCTGGACTCATTTCTTTAATCTCCACATCTTTTCCCCAAAACTTAGACTTTGTGTCTTTGTTTGTTTTGTTTTCTTTTGTGTCTTACTTTTATCCCATTCTGATATGAAATAGCACAAGTTGTCAGCTTGACTACCCAGTAGCTAAAGTGCAGTGTAAATCCATATTTCCTCAAACAGTTGTTGGGTTTTTATTTATGTCAGCTGCAGAGAATGCAAACATGCAACATCAGATAGATATTCAGATCATTTCTGTTAGATGTCTGTTAGTCCAATATATGCGAACGTCTCACTGGAACCATGTATGGATGACTGTGGACATACTCTGTAGGTATACGTACAGGTTAAATGTTTGAACATCTGGCTCAGACCCTTTTGGACATCTGATAACATGAAAAACTGGTTTATTATAGGTTTAAATGGCTCACAAAGACATTTCATGGACGTTCGGGGATGTCTAAAAGTGGTTTATTATGATGAGGCAACGCACTCCTTTTGGAGTTAAAAAAGATATCTATATCTGCCATCCAACCAGGGCCCTCTTAGGAGATGTACAGATATCTAAAACAGGTGAAATACTTGATCAGTCTGAAAGTGTAATCTTTGATTTATTCGGTTATTTACAAATGCATTGGTGTAGCAAGTTTAAACAACCCTAAAACTACAAAAGTCAGGTTATTGTGAAAAACATCAATCAAAAATAATGTATTAATTTCACTCAGCTGTGCATGAAAAAGCACCTTCAGTTTCATGAAATAATGAAATCTTAGTACAGTAAGCTGGTAGAACAAATACTTTACATACAGAAACTTTACAGCTCCCCTTGGTTCTTTCTTTTCTCCTTAGTACCTGTGTCATTCCATTAAAACTTCAGTCTGTGTTGATGTCTCCAGTGAGCCCAAGCAAGATTTTATGGATGCGTCATCTTGACCTAAAAAAAAAGAAGTTGTCCGCTGAATACCTGCAGTTGACGCTGAAAAGATGGCATCATAAAAACCCTCTCTGACAATGTCTCTTGGATACAAATAGTGAATGTTTTTGAGATGTTTAAAAGAGATGCATAAGAAACCTCATTCTGGCTCTTGAATTGGGGCCTTTTGAGTGTTAAAGATGATAAATTGACATTTACAGATGTGTCTTTGCACAGTGGTTGTTTGATAAGTATGATTCAGCATATTTTAGCCTAAAGTTGTCTTGTTATCTTTGACAGGTTATATTTTTATTTTCAGTTAGCACAAACCCAACATGTTATTATTTTCAAAGCGTTGCAGCAGACAGAGTCTCTTCATTGTGCAAACATTTAACTGTGAACTATTTGTATGTTTTGATCATTTGAGTAATTGAAATGCCATCTATTGGTACTTGTATGTTACTACGAACTACAGTTTGGCTTGGCCCTTCACACACACACTGTATACTCTGAGGTCAGGAAAGGAATTAGTTCAAACCCTACAGGAGGGATCACTAATGAAAGAAAAAAAAAACAAGGATTTTTATCTAGATCTCAATTGTGTTCATGTTATTTTTTAATACAATGAATACATAAAATTTGTTTGGAAAACACAAAATTATTTTGACACAAATAACCTTATGATAGATGAGCGAGTGAGTGAGTTGAAACATTAGCAACTAAGCTGTGCCTACAGATAAGACATCTCAGCAAAAAAAAATATTTGAAGATTTTTATAATGGCGTTTGAGTATCTGCTCCCATCCAGTCCCATTCTCTTCTCTCCCCATTTTTCATGTAATAAAAAAATCCAGCTCTTCTTAACCTTCCTTTTGTGGACATACACTCATATTTCTCTCATTCATTTACTCTCTTTTTGATCCATCCCAACAGCATACTTGTACCTTCCTTCAGATGGTGTGTGATAATCATCATTATCAGAACAATTCAACTTCCTCATTATAAACCTATCAGCTCTGCAACAGGATATAACTGCACACACACACACACACACACACACACACACACACACACACTCCCGTCTCCACTGTCCCATCACTGGAACCACTTGAGTGACTGAACACACTGAGAAACTGATTAGAGTTAATTATGTTCAGAGTGAAGTAAAGATTGGACTAATCCACTGAGTTCCACAGAGAAATGGAAAAGTTTTGAGTACCTTTCTTTTTCTGTGGTCTTGATGTCACCATAGTAAAAACATTTTCTTTTCTCATTGTTTTTTTCAATATCTTGAATGAAGCTACTTTTACACTGATGTTCCATCCATTGAAAATTCATGTTAACCATGTGCCAATTTATGCCTCACCAGAAACAAGACACAATGGGTATTTAGTATAGGACACCTGATAGAACACTTTGCCAGTGGAAAGAAAAGTCAATGGCAACTAACAGACAAAACCAAGACTCCTAACAACCATCTGTTCAGTTTTTGCTGCTAAGAAGCTGTAACATCATAACTATGATATTATACTGGAGTAACTCTGTCAACTGATTTATAATATTTAGTGTTGAATATCTTTCTCAAACAGAATGAGAGATATTACAAGCTTTTTGTGAGACTTTCACAAGAGCTCATAGACACATGAAGAGAAACTGTTATGCATGCATTTAATCAACAAATCATTAAAGCTGTTTTTTCTCTTGAGAAATTAATATTAACTGTCTGACCTCATTGCACCTGCAGTGCTTTAATGTTGAACAAGCAGATATTTGATTCGGTTTTTTTTTAATATCCTTGATGAAACTGTTTAAGGATGGAAGTTAAAAGAATGGACAACGTATTACGGTTTTAAGCACATGCAGTGGCACATAAATGCAAGAACGCAGTGCAGTAAGAGAACCGTGACAGTCATACAGCATATTCCTCGAGGAAGAACGCAAAGAAACCCACCAATGTTTAAGAAAGAAAATGTATTCAAAGGAGTGTATTTGTTGAATGCATACAGATGAGCAGAGTTAGGTATCCGCCAGGCGAAGAAATTGAAAATTACAAAGCAGATTAGTGAAGTTTAGTGAAGTGAAAAAATGTCTATCACTGAGCATTTCCCGTGGTAAAATGTTGCTGTAATGACCTGTAAAAGCTCCGGTCTGAGAGCCCAGTCTTTTAGCACAACTCGCACAACCAACCTTACAGTACTTGCCTACAGTATTCTTTTTTTGACTAAGCACATTTGTATGTGTGTGTGTGTGTGTACAAGGGCAAGCAGTGACCTGGATATAGTATAGTATTTGATCTCTGGCTGTAAAGTTGGCTCCTTGGCCATGCTCACACATTTGATGTCAGGGAAGTCTCAGTTTCATAATCGGAAGAATTGTAAAAACTGCAAAAACTATAGTGTCCTGCATCTCGCAGTCAGGCTGTTTTTGTGCACCCCATGTTGAAATGTACACCCGCGAGTCACGTTTTGTGTGTGTGAGCGTGCGGTGCGCTTGCTAGAGTTCCAACACATCAAACATGTCTCACCATCATTCAGCCGTGCATGCTCAAATAAAGGAAAAAATTGAATTAGTTAATGAACACTGGCCCGGAAACTCAACCGGAGCAGTTCACAGCGAGAGGAGAAATCCTTGTTTCTTCTGGTTTCTGAAAACATGCAGTGTCACACGAAAAAATAATATTACCCTATTGGTAAATGGATTTATATAGC
>KV751316.1:3328670-3349291 GCA_001698575.1 Mola mola
TGCCAGAAAAGGTCCCCACTAGGCAACAAAAATGTATAGACATATGGACATATTGCTCACGCTGTGCAACGGATTGGGGATTAGGACAAAGGAAGAGGATTTATTTATTCTTATTTAAACATATCCATGCATAGCATAACCACTAAGACATATCTCCAACTGTTTATCCCTCATATGATCAGATATATAATGACACGCACATTTCAGATTTGCTTATATTTATGGTCACATTATGAAACTGCATTATGCTTTCTACCAACAAGTAAGCCTCTTACATCTTTTCAAAACAATTGACTTCAATCAGTGCATGAGCTGATGATAAATAAGGCCCGATTCAATGACACAGTACCTCCAATCACATCCCCTCTGGTATTTATCAGACAGTTTATATGTTATTCTGCTCCCCTCTGCTAGAGCCAATGTGCAACGTAGTCAGATTGTTCTATAGATTTAAATCCACTAAATGGAAATGAAATATAGAATTATTACGATTATTTTTGATGGACAGCACAAGTTTCAAGAAGGATATTTGTTTACAAAATGAGGAAATACCTAAAAAAGATTAACAACAACCGTGCGTGTGTTTTTGCAGAATGCTGCATTAAACAGATAGTTGTACTCAAAGCATGCTAAGTAATATTACTTTAAATAAGAATGCAGAGGATCATCAGTTCATGTATTGAATCCTGGCCTGCCATTGTGTAGTTTCTGCTTCAAAACCAGGTTGAAATGGGAAAAACAGAAGAAAGAAATTTTAATCTAGTTTAATGAGATGACTAAGGGAGAGGAAGAAAGAAAAAGAGAGAGAGGGGAAAACTGGGGTAGAGAGGACGAAGCCAACAAATACTTGGAAAACAAGAGTATACTGCGTAAAATCATCTACAGGGGCTTTTTTTGAGGTTCGGTGTTAATCAGCATAGCTACTTGTAAGTAAGTCTCATTCTGAGAAGAGCAAGAAGTAATCTCATTTAGATGCAAATTATCCCTCAAACACAGTGTTTCATTATGTCATCACTTAACATAAACATACAGAGCGAGAGATAAACAGTGACAGAACAAGTTATCCAGGAAACATTTTAGCACAATAAGCAATAATCTCAATCATCATTGTTTCAATCTTTAAGCAATTGTCAAACAAAGGTTTGGGTATATTAAACCTTGTGGTGATCCATGTGTAGGTGAAGTCTCCACTCCACCTCCAGGTCACATGGCTGATGATGACTGACGTGCTTTTGGTGTTATCTCTCTTCATTAGCATTGGTGTCCTTTCACTTCATGTAGAGACTTCAAAGCATTTGTTTAAATAAATCTAAGAAAAAAAAAGTCAAACAAGTGCATTGTGGCAATTTTAAACCTCAGGAATTTTCTGCGAGCCCTGTGGGTGACTACTCAGCCTGGGATGGTTGTGTATTATCTGCTGTGGCTCTGGAGGAGATTTGGCAGGGATGAGTGCCCGTAATGATGTCATCATAGTTATCCTAGGTCTGAAGACGATATTGTTTTTGAAAAAGAATTTTAAAAAATGCTATAGAAGTGCACCATGGGAAATCATGGGAAGCTATCGCCATTAAGCCATTAGCTATCGGCCCAGTGCCTCTAAGGACTACAGAGCCGTGGCACTGACCTCCCACATCATGAAGACCCTGGAGAGACTCGTCCTGGAGCAGCTCCGGCTCAGGGTCAAGCCATTCTTGGACCCCCTCCAGTTCGCCTATCAGCCCCGACTTGGAGTTGAGGACGCCATCATCTACCTGCTCAACCGTGTCTATGACCACCTGGACAAGCCAGCGAGCACTGGGAGGGTTATGTTTTTTGACTTCTCCAGTGCATTTAACACCATTCGTCCAGCTCTATTGGGTGACAAACTGACAGCAATGCAGGTGGATGCCCCCCCTAGTGTCCTGGATTGTGGATTACCTGACTGGCAGACCACAGTACGTGCGCCTGCAACACTGTGTGTCAGACAGAGTGGTCAGCAACACTCGGGCCCCGCAGGGGACTGTCCTCTCTCCCTTCCTCTTTACCCTTTACACCACGGACTTTAACTATTGCACAGAGACCTGCCATCTTCAGAAGTGTTCTGATGACTCTGCAGTTGTGGGATGTATCAGTAAGGGTGATGAGGATGAGTACAGGGCTGCTGTGAACAACTTTGTCACATGGTGCGAGCAGAACCATCTGCAACTGAATGTGGCAAAGACTAAGGAACTGGTGGTGGATCTGAGGAGAACCAAGGCACCGGTGACCCCTGTTTCCATCCAGGGGGTCAGTGTGGATATTGTGGAGGATTATAAGTACCTGGGGGTACATCTTGACAATAAACTGGACTGGGCAAAGAACACTTACACTCTCTACAGGAAGGGCCAGAGTCGTCTCTATTTTCTGAGGCGACTGAGGTCCTTCAACATCTGCCGGACCATGCTCAGAATCTTTTATGAGTCTGTGGTGGCTAGTGCTATCCTCTATGCTGTTGCATGCTGGGGCAGCAGACTGAGGGTGGCGGATGCCAACAGACTCAACAAACTGATCCGCAAGGCCAGTGACGTTGTGGGAATGGAGTGTGACTGTCTGACGGTGGTGTCAGAGAGGAAGATGCTGATTAAGCTACGGTCAATCTTTGACAACGTCTCACACCCACTTCATGATGTGCTGGTCAGGCATAAGAGTACTTTCAGTGAGAGACTTATCCCACCTAAGTGCATGACTGAACGCCACAGGAAATCATTCCTGCCTGTGGCCATCAAACTGTACAACTCCTCCATCTGAAAAGCTGTTGGACCTTTTCACTCCCTCGGATCATTCGTCTTGTACTGCAGTTCTCATCCACTGTTTATTTTCTGTCGTACTTTTATTTATTTTGCACCCTTCACACTTAAAACTTACTGTATACTGTATACTGTATACTGTGTGTACTCTTGTGTATACTCTTTTTGTTGATGTACATACTCCTTTTATATATATTTTGTTTTTCACTTCTAGGCTTGCAGGGAGCACCTGTAAAGAAACAATTCCCCCGGGGATAAATAAAGTATTCTGAATCTGAATCTGAATCTGAATAATTATCGCCATTAACGACATTAATTTGGTATTTTAGTCTCCATCAGTCGATCTTTGTTTTTCCCAATGTTATGTAAAACCCAAAAACAAACTGCTGGGTCAATTAGTGTATGAAGTGCTTTACTACTATTAGTAGCAGTTTCCCCCAAATAGTTTCCAAAAAAAAAAATCAAGCAGTTTAATCACATAATGTGATGTCTGGTGAAGTTTTTTTTTTATTTGCAAAACATTTGTGGAGCTATATCGTAAAGCATCGCAGCTTTCTCTAAACAATATTCAAACAAAGTTTAGCTACAGTACAATCATGTAAAGGCTCTTAAAGACTAAAGTCCTAAACTCATTTCAGATGTTATTAACATTGTTTATTTAAGACAAAGTCTGCAATGGAGGAGTGTGCACTACTGTATTAAACTCAGCAGCTTCATGCTAAAAACAGGTGTAAACAAAATCTGGTAGGTTGTATTGGGGAACTCTTTTGGAGATTTGCAATGCACCAGACAAGTTAAATAAAGTATTTTTTTCATGATCCTTTTTTTCCTTTATTTTATTCTTTATTCAAATTTAAAAATGACAGCCCAGTTTCCTAAGTTGCTTGGGAGAACACTGCATTACTTTGTGGATGGGAAAACTGCTCCACACTTACCACCAGCGTGGGTTAAATGGGTCCACTTAATTCATCACACAGCTCTCAATATAACGTCAAATGGACTTTGAACCTCACCCCGGCTGTATAACCAGCGGGAAAACATTATCTTTGAATTTTTAGGTGTCACTTCCCATGACGAAATAATATTTTACGGGTTTGGACCAAGCTTTTACAAACCATTTTCAAGATTTGACCCTACACATCAGGTTTTTAAGGTTTTGTCAGTGGTAATTATGATTTTGACCAAATCAGTCAGACAGATAAATCACACGCAGGTTGCAGATTGTGCAAAAAGTGTAATGCGCTTTGCTTCAATTTCTCATGATTAAATGGATTTTATCTCCCTAACAAAATGCACACACAGAGGCAAGAGCATGATCTTCCACCAGCTTCTTTCATCTGAAAATATTTTATTTCTCATTCTTTTTCTTTTTCTCCATCTACCTACCACTTACAACATCACAATTTCTCTCTTCTTAATCTTTCCACATCACCGGGGAGGAACCGTGTGTGTATGTGTGTGTGAGCTCCACCAGAGTGAGTTGATAGGTTGTGATACGTCTCAGGGAGGAAGCCAGATCACAGCAGTTAACACTGACCTCCATTACTTTCTCTCCACCTCCTGCAAAACAACACTACGTGTCTCTCTCTCACTGTCTCCTTGATCCTCTTCACTGTCTGTCGTTTACCACTCTTTGTACCTCGGTATAACATACCACGCCTTCTCCTTCTCTCTCTCTGCTGCCCTCTGCTCATTCTCTTCCACACTCTCCATCCCACTTCACTATCTTTTCTACTTCCCACTGTTCCTTCAAATTTTTTTTTCAGATATTGGCAAGTTCGCATTACATTCATAGCTCCACACTCCCGTCCTGTCTTTTGTTCCCTCTCCATTGTCCTTTTCTTCCCTCCCTCCCTAATTTCTTTCACCTTAAGTATTTACCGTGTGATAACATCATTCTGGCAGGTTCATTGCGTGTCACACCGTCCAAAATGGCTCTAATAAAATCTTTGTTACGATCTGCGCCGCTGTGACTGAGTGATATCAATTTTGGACGCATGTCAGACTGTGCCATGGATGCCTGGTGAATTGTAGTGCTGTGATTCTAATACAAAAATATTTACAGCATTACAGCATCTATGGGTGTGGTCAGCAGTGTGCTCTTTTGCCCATGTGGCTAAAAATCACAGAGCACTGAAATAGTAAAAAGTAGTCAAAGTTAAAGAGCTCTCATTACATTTATTTAACAAGAGTAAAAGTTATGCTATTGGCTGTGGGAATCTACAATTGTAATTAATACATGCTAATAGCGGAATGCTACTATGCAAACATTTGCTGGAAATGAGAAATCTCAGGGGCTCACTAACCCTAATACACATCATCCCCAACATTATGACATTTTATACAATAAATGTTGTTTTTACACACAAAAACCACAAATAGGAACCTCATAGTGGAGCTAAAACCCACGGCTCCCCAAATGTGTTGGTATACTGCTGGGCCTAATAAATGGTGTGATTTTACCGGATGGGAGAAAATTTGGACCTGTTGTTAGAGTAATCCAAGGTGTAGTGCACTGACTAAATGACCAACAGGCCAGTGTAAATGGTAGCCAAAACAAACATAAGTCTAAAGTCAACCATATGAATACTACTTGAGTACTTTAGATTATCAAAATCAATCAGTCTTTCTTTCTTAAATATGACTACTTGGGCTCTGATGCAGCATGTAAATACAGTACCTGAGTACTACTGCATCCAAAACTGGTGAATATCATGGGATTTTTTTTTTTTTTGTCATAATTTAATTCAAGAAGTTAAACCTTCAGAAATTCTGTATTCATTGCAAAGTGAAATAGTTCAAGCTTTTTATTGTTTTATTTTTGATGATTATGGCTATATTAAATGTTAATATTCTTAGATAATTGAAGAGAATTCATATTTTTTTTTAGGTGCACTAGTAAATGCAGTTACAATCCATCAATGCAACAGACCAACATCCAAATGTAATTTTAGATTTTAGTTGAACGGTTTATGGACACACACCATGAGAAGCAGAGCATAGACTTTGTGTCTGAATTCTGATGCAGTCTACTTTTTCCCAGTGAGAACAGGGAGATGTTCTCCCTCAATATCAAGCCTTTTTTTTCCTACCCTCTCAATATCTGAATTCCTGCCCTCATCACTGGGTCATCTCTCCCCATCTGTTGCCCCTTCTGTACATTTGTCACCCGTTCACTCTATTTTGCTCATTTGATCACTGCTCCCCTCCACTCAATCCTGAGCTTCCTTCTCTCTCTCCCTCACCTCATTTGTGTATTCAACACGTCATTCATTTGTCTGAATTCATCCTACAATTACCATCTACATTTAAACTCAATTTTCAATATGTGCCCTCCCCCCCATATCTCAAATTTGTTCATTGGTTTCTCCACTACCTTAAACTTTTCCTGTCCTCCCTTCCCTTCGCCTGCATTTTGTCCTTCCTCCCACCTCTCTCTCTGCTTGCCTTCCGTCTGTTTCATCTCTCTCTCCCTCCCACCAGCTCTTCATCACCTTCCTCAACTGTGTGGTGGTCAGCGCTCATTTATTTATCCGTTCTTCCTGTCCATGTGTGTGTGTGCGTGCGTGCAGTGTTGATGAGGGGGCTGGCTGATCTAAACTTGCAATACGACCCAATCACCCTTCACTAATAAAAGAAAACCTTCCACGCACACGCACACGTACACAAACAGTGCTGCAGTGAGTCATGGTCACTGTGACAAACCATATATCGTATGGATCCATTCCTAAACACTTGGTTTCCCCCAAACCTCAATTCATTGCAATTTAACAGGAGAATTTGGACTTTGCTATTTCACCCAATGTATATGGTTCGCTTGTTCTTGTCCTTTCTGTCTCAGATAAGAATAATCCTCCGTCAAACCTGCTTCTATGTGTCAATTTGCACGGCAGCTTGTATCTATATCTCTTTCCCACTTTTTCTCTTTGTCTCCTTCTGGTTTTAATTAATTCACTTCTTTAAGCAGACCTATTCTTTTGCTAATGTAAGGAATAAGTGCATTGATTAAGGCAACACTCTCGAATGCCATAAGCACACCTAATGGGAATGTATCTGCAAAATTGTGGTCACTAGCATTCAGGTATAAGCACTTGTGAGGCCTCTGAAGCTGCTGTGTGGAGTTTCTCAAAAGAGTGGCATTCACAAAAAAACTCAGTATATACTACATTATGGCTGCTTTGGAGACCAAAAATGGCCTTGGGACAGCCGCCAGTGTGTTTTGTTAATTAGATTCCTATTCAATACTCACCATAAAGTTAACTATTTCAATTTATTCCAGCTCATATTGTATGCAGCCTGACCAACCTCTGAAGCCTTGAGCCATTTTTGTACTGCAGCAGTGGATAATTTCATCCACTTAAGAGAAAGTATTGTCTGGGACTTCAAGCTCCAGACTGGCAAGCAGCTGCTGGCTAACCAATCAGACACAGCGGTGGTTGACAACGAGATAATCCAAGCTGACAACAACATTGGGAAGGAGGAGCATGAAAAGAACAAGAAGTACCAGGGCCTTGTGGAAAAAAAAAGAAAAAGATGTGGAAGGTGGAAACCTTGGACGTGTTCCCAATTGTGACTGTGACCCACTAACTGGGAGAATGGTTCCATTAGAGTGCAGTCCTGAGAACAGCTAAGAGCCTTAGATGCACCGGCCAAGGGGAACCAAGTTTGAAGCTTTGCATTAAAACACTTTTTTTTTTTAATTTTGTGTTTTTTGCACATCTTTTATGTATTTAGTTGTATTAGTAGTTGAGCAAACAGTCACATGAAAGAAAGATGAAGGTTGTGCCACAGGTTTAATTTTCCCCAGGAATATTAACTAGCTACAGTAGGATCAATATGTTGGTTATGAAGTTGGAACTGTGTCCAAGGGATTTAATACAAACCATAACTGAAGCATATCTGGATATAGATTTTCTACTTATGTTTATTATTTGGTTAAAAGAAAATAATGGTGCTTATGGTCCCACAGCACATCCATGGTTACCCTGTATCTGTCCAAAACTAAAAAGTGTCAAGAATAATATTTTATGAATTGGGGGAAGGGTAATTGATCAAAGGGTGACTCCAAAGAAAATATTAATAATGCTCTTGAGGGCTTTGCATCGATTAAGATGAACCCCTCTCAACACCTCAATAATATTCATCCTGTCTTCAAGCAAATTTCATTGCATTGCACCTGATGTCTCTAATCTTTGGCCAAGGATGATCATGTGGTTACAAACACAGGAGACTAACCGGAGGGTGGACGACACAGAACGAACCACAGGGCAATAAAAGCACAGCATTCACATTAACATTTAGCGTCCTGCTGGCTCACTCCTGCAATTATTCTTTTTTCTCTCTGTTACGATATTTTCTTCCTCTGTTTTCTTGGCTATGAAGGTGGCAGATAAGGAGTCATACTGCACCTTTTATGATTAGTTCCCTGAAAAAGAGTGATGGTGACAACCCCAGTGCGTTTATAAAGAGTTCACATATTTTCGACTAGGAGCACTCAGAGCTGTTGCACAGAAAAGGTGGAGCATTCTGGAAAAAGAAGCTGGTTGCAGAGATCTTTCTCTCAGCTGCTGTTCGTTGCCAAATATGTGTCTTCAGTTGGGAACAACCAAAACACCATTTACACAGGCCCTTAGGTAATGTTTTTATGGCATCACTGCAGTGTAGAATGTACCAATATACCGTACTTGCATGTTCAGGACTCTGGATCAAGGCACACGCAGTTATTTGGCTGCACAAACCTTTTTTCTAATGTTTGCTGCAGGGCTGTGGGAAGTAGAGCATAGGGAGCCCTGCTTTGAAAAAGATCTAATGTAGAATTAAAAACACTTCTAAATACTGAATAAAAGTTGATAAGAGTGTGGGGGCTAATATACCAAAGCATCTCATCCATCCTTCACAGCATTTCAGTGACAACTCTTATTTATACATTTTGAATTTTTCTCATTAAGTTAGATAAAAGAGTCTGAGTGTACAAGAGCTTCTTATGTGGTTGATGTTGGACCACCACCCACTGCCCTATGTTTGCAGCCCCTGGAGGCTCCATCAAGAATCTAGGGAGAGAATTTTGAAATATCCTGATAAGTGAGAACTAATTCATGTAGACAAGAGTGACAAAGTGTCTTTTCTGTGCGAGTATACTGGATCCTAAATCCTTCCAAACTGAAACGAGCTTGTTGCTCAGTGTGCCGGCTTTCAGAAGTTGCTTAATTTCAATTTGACCTAATGAATAGCTTGTTTCATCTTCAATTAATTTTTTTTGTTGGTTTTTTTTTTGTTTGTTTGTTTTATTTCTAAATTTAGATTTCATTGACAATTTAATTTAATCGTTTTAATTTTGGTTGGTTTGGTTGACACTCTTGATCTTTTTTCCAGGTATGATTGACAAAACATTTTCATAAAAAGGCACAAGGTCAAAGCATCTTGTAAATCACTTTGACATTATCTTATTTGTCTCAATCACAGCCTCTCAATGTTGGGTCCAGCAGTGTACCTTACAGTAACATGATGCATGATTCATTTCTACATTCCAGCAGCACACTAAACTAATTATGCTTCAGTATTTATCTTGGTATATTCTCTCTGCAAAATTTGTCAGAATATTTGTCATTTCGTTTCGTTTCGTTTTCTGCCGCTCATCCGGGTCCGGGTCGCGGGGGCAACAGTTTAAGCAGGGAGATCCAGACGCTCCTCTCCCCAGCCACTTCCACCAACTCCTCCGGGGAGACACCAAGACATAATCTCTCCAGCGTGTCCTTGGTCTGCCCCGGGGTCTCCTTCCAGGAGACGTCCAGGAGGACATCCTGACCAGATGACCGAACCACCTCAACTGGCTCCTCTCAACACAGAGGAGCAGCGGCTCTACTCGGAGCCTCTCCCAGATGTCCGAGCTCCTCACCCTATCTCTAAGGCTGAGCCCAGCCTCCCTGCGAATGAAGCTCATTTCGGCCGCTAGTATTTGCGATCTCCTTCTTTCGGTCACTACCCAGAGCTCATGACCATAGGTGAGAGTTGGGACGTAGATTGACCTGTAAATTGAAAGCTTTGCCTTCTGGCTCAGCTCCCTCTTCACCACAACAGACCGCTTCAGCGTCCGCATCACTGCAGACGCTGCCCCAATCCAATCCAATGCCTTTGGAATATTTGTCATTCTCTTTCTAAATTGCTTACTCTGTGAGAAAAAGAAAGTCAGTACAAAGACATTATGATATTTTCGTATAACTATGACTAAGCAAATGGAAAAATGGACTCCTCTTGGCTTCACTCCTATTATGTGATTATGTGTTTCAGTGTGCGTGTGCATGTGAGTTTGTAGTGAGTTTTTTGTGAGGCAAAACTAACTGCCTCACTCCCCAACTTCTGGTTATATGGCATGTTGTCCAGTGTTTATGTTTTGTGTTCTTGAGGTGTAACTGTTGAAAATCAACGAGATGAGGGCACAGACTCTGGCCTCTTTCTCTTCCACCTCTTGGTCTGGACTGCTGATAGTGCTTATTGTCATGTGTCTTCCTTTTTTTTTTCTTTTTTTTTTTTGATGAAATACTGCAGTATGTTTTACTGTGGTATTTTTTACTGTCTGTTAAGTAAACAGTAGTCTTCAAGCAAATTGCTTAAGGGTTGCTTAAGGGTTAGCTTTTAGAATTCAATTAATCAATTTTGTTTTTTGTTTTTTTTCTACATCATGCCATGCCATAAACAAACCAATATTTACCAACGATCTAAATGTAATATTTAAGGTAACATTACGTATAGGGCTGTACTGTTACTGTATATACATTGATTAGAAATTAACTGAATTGGAAAAAACACACTGAAATAGCTACTACTGCAGTGAGAAACCTCTCTTTTTGGACCTCAACTGGGATCCGCCTCCTGTGACACACTGATCACGAATTTTGCAGCAGTGTATTATTTTACATAACTATATTATCAAACTATAATTATCAAATCAGTATTACAATAAGCTGTAGCTCTAAGGATCTTCTGAAGCCCTCCTATACATGTGTTTTTGTCTGTTAACAATTGAAAATACTGATAATATCCTGAGTCAATCCTACAGGCAGCCAGCCACAGACAGTTGAGTGACCACTTTCGGCAGTAACGGTTCAAGTATGAGTGGTTGAGGGTCGAGAGGTAGGTGGATGGAGATTTAACGAGTCTGTTAAGCTGCCGCAGCGGATAACCTGCTTACTGCGGCACTGGTGATCACTTTTAAACTTCAGGGGTAAGTGGTTTCCGGTTCCAACTCAGTAAGACCACAAAGTAGCATTTGCTTACAGGATAAACAAATACAGGTTAATAATAAGGGGTCAAAATGAGGACTGAGAGATGTTACGGGATGAATGTGTCTGTAAGCCATTGATAGAACAGGGGAAGAAACAGACAGACAGACACAGTGATAAGAGAATAACAGGAAGACAGGGTTGCCGCACATGAGACACTTTAATTTAGTCCTCGGGCTTCCTTGTGGGAAGCGAACACAACACTCAAATGCTATACCCTTTCACCATTTCTCCATCTTCCCATTTTCTCATTTCGCTGTCACATTTCCAGCTTCTTGCTGAAAAACCTTATTTTCGTTCTCTCCACTCCTGCTTCCAATATCCACTCCTCATCAATTTCTTTTCCTAATTTTTTTCCTCCCCTTTCACTCTATCACTGGTACACTTTGACAGTTTAATCCTGCAACCAAAAAGAGAGAGCCAGAAGAGAGTGAGTGCGTGTGTGTGTTGACTGGATGCCAGTTGGCCTGTGGTGCAGCAAGCTGTCCTAATGAAATGATCCTTTCTGCCCCTCTAGCTAATCTGAATTTGTTTTAAAGCAGCAAGCACACAGGGATGTACAACAATTAGTTTAACCCGTGGTAGGAAAAATCAGGAGAATAATAAAAAAGTTGGTTAAGATCCTAACAACAGAGCAAGAACCAGAACTGATGCAAGCAAAGTTCATTCAACAAAGAGTGCCTTGTTTTGATACTTGATACTAAAAATGCCAAAGCCCATAAGGAATTAGCAAGTCTTTGAGAACAAGAAACAATTCAAAAGCACCAGTTTCTCCAGGGTGTTCTGGGGGAACATTTTGTCTCCTTGTTGATAACTTTGGAACATTTCTGTGAAGTCAAATTGGCCAGCAGGAGCTGGTTCAAACAGAGGTACTAGAGATAAACATCATCAACCACGACTGTGAGGTAAACAAAGGTTACAGCACTATGCCGTGAGCTCTGTCAATAGGTTCAAAACGATGATTGCTGATACTGGGTGACCTTTTTTTCAGAAGCAATTAAATGAACAACGCTAATCAAATCATTGATCCACTGATCAGATAGGCTAATTAATATCTAAGCCCTTCAGCATGAGGTCCACTTTAATGTGGACTACGAGATTGTAGAATGAATAAACCAAATTTCAATGTCTGAGAGAATGCTCCATCAAAATACAGACATACATGTCGTCCACTTCTCAGCTGTCACATTAGGCTCTACTATAGAGCATGGCACACATTTTACATGAAATGGACGATCTGCAAGCTGAGCTGCTGCTAAGGTTAGCTTGGCCTGTTTTCTTGCTACCTTAAAATTCGCAGTGATGTAAGATAAATGAAATCCATTGTCTGGTAAAAAGATATAGTTAAGGTAATAATAGTTAGAGTTTCTCTCAGAAAAAGCTGGGCCACTATAAAAGATCCGGTGAACCGGCGCTGCTCGTGATGGCTCCTTAGCTAATTAATTAAATAAAAAAATATAAGTGCCACATTTCTACACTATTCTAGAATGGACAAATTAAAGACTTTGGGTAAATTGAAATACATTTTGTCACTTTAGACAGATAAAAGGGAACTAGAGTATAGTCCCTATAACGCTCTCCCCTTTCTGTCCCCTTATGGGTGACTCTGATTATTTTATTATTATTATTATTGTTTCAAGTGCTTCTCAAAGACCAAGTTCATGATGTCAAATAGTCCTAGTTTGATTTTGTAACTCTCGAATCACATTTTAATAAATTAGGCAGGACATTAAACTATTTTCTGCATGATGTGTCAGGATAATATGGTCTTGTACCTTAATATAAAGTATAATATAGATCAGTGTTAGAAAGATATTATTTTTTTCCTTGTCGGGTCAGTGGACTATGGCTGGGTCACCACAGCAGCGCAGAAATTTCCAGATGTTCACAGGTTTAGTCGCCGCAATGCTCAGTTGTCAGGTTCTCAGGATGCACGTAAACAGCTTAACAGGATCAGCTTTAACCTGAGCAAACAGCGAACAGCTGATTTACTCAGAATAACTCTCTCGGTGTAGGCCACACCTGGCTGAGCGAGGGAGAGAGGGAGAGACAGAGAGGATGGAAAGCAAAGAGGGAAAAAAAAACATTAGTCAGAGAGTGGAGCTGTCAGCATACCTGCTGAGCGTCCGTGTATGTCTGTGTGTGCATGTGTGTTCATTGAGCGAACACAGGCGCATGTATGAGGTTAAATCGCCTTACTAGATGGGCTTTATCTCCTCTCTGCTCATAAGAAGCAAGCCAGTGCTACACTACTTAAATAATAGATGGGCATTGCATGATGTATTCATAACATAGCCCCGTCACACATACTCTCCGGCACAGTGATGCACACAGCCTGCCGTGCATGTAATGTGTGGGCCTATAATACGTCTGCAGAGCCTCTCGTGTTAGTTCTAGGAAGTACAAGTTAAAAATGGAGCTTGCTGACCTTGTGATCTCCTCCCTGTGTACGCACAAGCTCTGCAGAGAAAAACAAAAACTTCCAATCTTCTGACGGCATTTATCTAATTCCTATAAAGTGCACATTTCTATATGTAACTCCATCTGTGCCACCATCAAACGGTCTCCAGGAGTCAGCGGATACGTTTTTTTACCCCCTTACAATTGTTATTCACAACGCAATTCATTAGTTGCCAGAAACACGTGTCGAAAAGTGTTGTGAATAGACTTATCTGGTGGGATTACGCTAACTACTCAGCATCTTATAGCGCGTCACGGAGGACACAACATTTGAATACTAAGATCCTCTCTCTTCCTTTTCTTCCCTTCTCATCCTCCCTAATCAGTCCTCTGCTATCCTTTCCCCTTTCCTCATCTCTCTCTCCCCCATCACATCTATTCAGAGAAGAGAGAGAACTCAATAAATGTACTTATTGTCACTTCTTCAATCATAATATCTTACGTTTGTTAGTCACGGCCCCCTCTGCACCTTTGTCATACTTCTTGACTTGAGCTGTTATATTGCCACCTGAGTCTAAGCTCCTTGTCCATGCGACACCCACTATGAGAGAAGTAAAAATATGCAAGCAAGTTGCAAAACAAACATTACCCCACCGATATTCCCCAAGCTGGGCTAAACTTTATGTCAATTGAAGTGGAACACTTCAAAATTATGGTAAGCAATTTACTTTAAGCTAGTCATAAAAAAGACAGTATTCCTTTTTTTTGGTCAAATTTAAGGTCTGGTTTTGCAGTTTAATGTACAAACAGCTGCTAATTAAAACTCTTTGGTGAGGCAGAAGCTGCAACAATTCATCAGATGGGAATTTATTATGTTATTAGAAGTACTGCTGGTTTTCACCTAGAAACAGAAACAAGGAGAAGGGAGGCGGGAAAACAATGACCATCACAGGAAATAAAGACTTCAAAATGATTATATGATGGTGTTTTTTTGTTTTTTTTTCAGACAGACATTTCATGCAGTCTCACACTGCTCAAACACACACACACACACACACACACACACACATGTGCAGAGCACATCACCGTCACATCTCGCACACGTCTCACAATTCACACCCTTTCACGGCCCTACTCAGCATGCAACATGAGTAACTTCCTTGATTGAAGAAAAGATACTGCTTTAAGTTACATACTGTGTGTGTGCTTATTTCTCTATGCATATGTTGAAGATGAGGTACAATGTGAGCTTAATATAGCTAGATGCCGTACTCCATCCAGTCTTGTTTGCCTTGAACATGTTTTATACAATCTAATGGCGTCCATGCTCCCGTTCAATGAAATCCCATCACTTTGAAATGTTTTGCACACATCGTATTGGGAAAAAAGGGCCATCTCAGTGTTAATACTGGAGTTAGAACGAGCATCAGACTGAAAGATTAAAGGTTCCAAGTAAACTTCCAGTTCCAAAGCCGTATTTGCAGTCCTACTCTCAGATAGTATGCATTTAATGACTCGTTATAATGACATAGCCAATGAAAGATAAAGGTTTGTGTTCCAGTTTTGTCTTTTGAGCTCTGTCTTCACTGTTTGAGAATTCTACTTTACCAGTGAACTAATGGGGTGCATTTGAACTGGGGACGTATTGGCTTTCACTGCATGCACGCTTTGACACAAGCTGTTTAAAAGTTTGCCTTCGGTGCAGTGTATTTTTATTCTAACTCAAATGTATCGCAAACTATAAAAATCCATATTATGACTGATATAATTGTATACTTTTAATACCTGAATAAACATGTATTTATTCAAGTGTTTGTATGTGCTGCTAGTCTCTACCGTATATGCCTCTCAGTGTAATTGTCAGTAGTTAGAACACTGCACGAGAGCAGCCTCGGGTCAAAAACACAGTGAGCTTCAATGTCTACCATTTGCAACTACTCTGTTATACAACTTAGTGCTGGAGGGCATCCATTTACCCACCACATGCACTACAGCATCTCACTGTTAGCAAAATCAGAATGCCATCACACCACTGTGCGAATGGAGGGACAGAAGAAATCAACAGAGGAAGAATGGGACCATATGGGGATGGGATAAAAAGAAGGAAACTATGGAGGGATATAATTGAACAGGACAGATGAGGAGAGAAGAGAGAACTGCTCTGAAGTGTCCGCCTCAGCATCACTCCTCGTCGTTCTCCATTTGTCCACCTCCCCATTTATATTCCTCATCGCTCAGTCTCGCTGATCAGTTTCCGCCGGGTATCGATTTCTGCTATAACTGCACAAAACCCATCACGTGTCCTCTGGAATCACTTTCTTTTCCCCCCACCTATATGCTCTCGCTGCTCTCTGCTCTCTCTCTCTCTCTCTCTCTCTCTCTTTTAACCTGGCTCTCTGCTGGCTTTCTGAGCGGGTCTCTTTAATAAGGACGTATAATCCCTCAGTTTTCGGTTAGACAGGAAGCAGTCTCTGATCTCCCCCTCTGTGATCCTTAGAAACATAAATGCGGTAATGCCCTTGTGCTGTATGTTTTTTTATTGTCTATTATAAGTTTTATCACTACTGGGTGCTCTGGGGGAGCTTTAATGTTTACTCATTTGTTTGTACACTCTGTTTAAGAATCTTTGCACTGACTGTTTATGTATTTATGGTGCGCACAATCATAAGGCAGCGTTCAGGAACTCTGCTAGGAAATCTCAGTGCTCTTTTACAGCAGATCCCATGAATCCTGATGTCCTGTTCGCTGCGCAGGTGAAATGTTGCTTAAGCATTTCTGATACTTGACATAACTATTGGTGGGGCTTAAAGATAAATAAAAAATATATTACCTGTCCATAGCACGACTTGAAAAAAAACAAAAATTGTTAGCTTTTTTCAATTTGGATAAATACTCCAAAAACTTTGCACTAATTTACATTCATTTTTAACATTTGATTTTGCAATATAAAAATTAAAGTAACTGTTTTAAAGGCCCATTCACACTGGAATGTACCACACATCAAGTTTCCTTTTTGTAATACTAACTGGTGAACATTTGTAGTTGGCAGTCTAACCACTAACTTACTAACTAGCAGTATATTCACGTGCCCGTGCTTTTGACCGAGCCTCTCCAGCATTGGTTCTTGGCTCGTCTTAGTGCTATGTCTACAATATGAACACCCTCTAAGAAGCAGTTTGCTTTTACACGAGCACCATGTACACTTACTGCAGCCATCTCTATTTAAATGATTCAATACCTGCTTTGTTCTGATTGTGCTGCGGAAGACCACAGTGTAAGAGACAGCAGACTTGCTGAGAGCTGCTTCATTAGCTGTCATACAATTGACTCCAAACTAGCAATGGAATCGGCTTGGTCGAAAAGTCCCGGCAGATATACTTAATCAACTCACTTCCTATTTTCATTATTTGCTGTCTTTGTGTAGAAGTTTTGAATCTGCTTTGCTACTAGCGCTCTTGCCCCTTTTACTGTTGATTCAATGATTCTGCCTGGAAGGCATAACAGCACGTTCGACAGCACCACTTGAATCTTCCCTGTGCTAACAGGCTAACTGTAGTGTCATTAAACGATGATGCCAGCCTGTTTCCTGATACTTATGGTCAAAATGCACTTTTATTTTCTAAATTAGTCCATAAAAATGTGTCATGGTTAAATGATGGATGAATGATCTGCATTGATTTGAGAACGCAAACCAGTTGGTAGAATGGCAGGAAAATCAAGTGAGGAGATGTTGAAAAAAGAGGAAAAATGGAAGATTGACAGCGAGGGAAGAAGCTGAGAGGAGAGACTCATTAAGAAGAGGAGGAGGGTGAAACATGGAGGGGAGGGGACAAATTATACAAGGACCCCTGCTCGTCGCATGGCTTCACTCGACGTCAAGGTGATGACAGCTGTGTGTATGTGCATGAGTGTGAGGATGAACACCTGTTGGCATCAAGTGGATGAAACCATGATCAACAGCTGTACAATATCTGTCATCTCAGTGATCCAGAAAATGTATAAAATAAGCTGGTGCCACCTGCATATGCACAAATATCCACACACAGAATACAAACACCTTTAAAACCGCACTTGACAGATATGCACCATGATGTAACTATCTGGGGAAAGGACTTACTTACATACTTTGCCAGCTGTGTTTA
This sequence comes from Mola mola, assembly GCA_001698575.1. Lineage (NCBI taxonomy): Eukaryota > Metazoa > Chordata > Actinopteri > Tetraodontiformes > Molidae > Mola > Mola mola. The sequence goes on from KV751316.1 coordinate 3,346,257, forward strand.
TGCATATCACCCTCCTACATATACTGTGAGGAAAGGAAACATTGCGGTTGATGGTAGGCGGGAAGTGTTTTCAAGCCGGTCAAACTGTGTGTGTGATGGACCAGGAGATACAGATGAAAGAGCATGAACGAGGCAGCATGAGAGTGCTAAGAGACCCTGGAGAATACAGCATTTGTGTTTCTGACATCTGCCAACTGAAAACAAGAATGCAGAACAGAAGGCATGAGCACGGTTTGGGTACAATTGTGCCATCTCTGTAGCCTGTGGTGTTTTACAGGGAACAGCAACTTTTTCAAGCAACCTCTCACTTTACAAGTCTGTCCATCTAATCTCTAAATTCCCCTCGCCTTATCTGCGTGATTTGCACATTATTTTCCCCTTCCACCAGCGATTTAGATACTATAGAAATAGGGCAATGCTCAGCGGCCCCTGTTTACATGGTCCTGCATGACCCCACAAGGAACCTCATACAAAACTTTGGCTTCCTAAGATAAGGCAAGGGATTGGTGTAGAGGAGGTGTTTGGGCTAGGTAGATAAAATGTGGATGCAGCTGGCTCCTCTAGCCAAGCTATACCTGATACTAGCACAGATGGTTACAGATAGCTGAAAAAGGATCAGATTGCACTCTGAATGATGAATGAGATCAGCCAGATTCAGAGCCAAGATCAGACCCGCAGCTATCAAAGTCAGCACTCTTGCATTGCTCTGAGATAGTTAGACTACACCTCTCTGCTAAGGAACACGTGTCTGGCTGGTGAGACTTGCTTTGCTTGCTCACCGTTTGTATTTGGAAATGAAAAAGCCACAAAGTGTGGTCTGCATGAAAAACACTATGAAAATAATTTGGTGCATATCTGAATAAGTCTGTCTTATCACTTGTCACTGTCTGTGATTTATTATGGTGGAATCTCAGACAATGTGGTCTTTCAATCTATCAATCAAGAGTGTTAGAATCATTTTGAAAAAAATAGCTCACGCAAAATGCTGCAACAGAGTCTTTATTCTTGTTTTGCACAAAGGAACCCTCTCCACAATGTGGGACACAACAAGCACCAGAAAAATAAATAAATAAAAAAGCTCAAAATGTAGTCCTGGATTTTCCAGAGCACAGGGTTCGAGAGCATGTTCCAGAGAGCAATTTAAGTGTCAGCTGTCTGTGTTTACACCAGCAGTCCAGCTCTTGCTTTCAGCATAGGATGAATAATCTGCATATGCGTTAACTTGTGGATGTCATTAGTAACGAACGAACGGAAAACAATAGCCGGCACACATCTATTACCATATTTTATGTCTTAAAATGTAGCACAGGACCAAATCCAATTAAATTAATGATCAATTTTATAAAAGCAATACTCTCATTACCATGGTTAAGGAATAGATTGGCTGTGCGTATGTGTGTGCACGGGTGTGTTTCTGAAACACAGTCAGTGAAAGGGTGACAATTCTAGATGCATTTTTTAAACACTTTTGGTGATATGAACAGTTTTTTCTTGCTCAATCCCTTAAATCAGTAAAATGGAATTTATCATGTTGACATTTTTGAAAGAAAAAAAATAAAAGTTGTATAACTGTGGTATGAGAGCATTGTGTTCTTTTTTTTTAAGTTTTTTAAGAGTGAAGCAAGTTTTTTGTTTGACCCATGTCAGCCAGCAGGAGGCGATCAAAATGTTAAGGCTTTACTTTTGTGGAGGTCTCATTTCTTCGATCCTTATATAAAGTCTATGGAAACAGGCAGATTTATCTAATTAGAATAAATAAATAAATCATAAACTCCTGTCTAATTACAAGAACCCATTATCCTGTCTCTCACATAACAAAAAATAATAGCTGCTCTTGCTCTAAACCCATTATTTGTATGGGAAAAGAATCACCTTTTCTTCACCACAGACTTCACCCACATACCCATGAACACCTTCACATCACTGCTGTCTTGTCCTTTAAAGCACTGTTCAGACACATTTCTACATCACTTAAATGAAGGTGCAGAAACACAAAGAACAAACATACAGAAATCTGCTGTATCGTTTGTCTAGATAGATGCAATAGGTAATGCCACAGTCAACGATGGAATTCAGCGCATACAAAAGGTGGTTCTGACTGAATCAGCCTGCCTTAGGAGCTCACAAAAAGACACATTTAATTGCTCTTCGCATGTTGCTGCATCAACTGCCCTCAATATACAGTATGCTACATAAACACAATAACTCCTGTCTTTGCTTATCTGCAGTTTGGTCTCCAATTTTGCTGTTGCCGCAGGTGTTGTGTCCTCAATGTTGGAATGTTATTTTTCGATTGGAATTTTACATTAGTCTCTTTTCTTTGTAACCGCAGAAAAGTCTGACCGTGAACTTGCTAAAGTCAAACAACTTTCTACAAACGAGACTCCGCCTGGAAAGAAAAAGATGGCAGGGAAAAAGAGAAGTCATATCCTACTCTTTATACAGACTCAGCAATCATTACAATCAGTCATTATTGTTTGTGCCTCAGATCTGCATTCGTCGTTCCAATATATTCTGATAGGGGCATTTTTTCGGGGCTACTCGGATGCTACCAGTACGATGTGTGATCATACTTGTCAGGTAAATTCATAAGGGTTAGAGAAATAAAGCTATGATGTGGAATATTCCTCTGAGGAGAAATAACAATGTTCCTTATTGCTCTCTGCTAAATGGAAAGCAAGTTAATACCCAATGTTATTTCATGACAGTGTTAAATTATTATTAGTTGTCATTACAGCAAATCTACAGGCAGGCCTGATGGCATTTTAATGAGTAAAATCTAAATAGCTTTACCTCTTTAATGTCGTTTTTACATTCTTGCACTCTAGGACTTCCACTAGAGCCTGCAGTACTGGACCTGTTTAAGACAACAACAGATGCATAACTGTTATGTAAATATACTTATAAGTATGATATTAAGAAGAAAAAAATAGGTGAAGGGTTCACTTTGTGAGTGCCAATTACTCAAAAAGTCTCTGATTGCATGTGTTTTCTAATTCCAACAAAGACATCTGAAATAACCTAGAACCATTATA
>KV751316.1:3354965-3372026 GCA_001698575.1 Mola mola
TCTATGCAGCCTTTCTACCAAATTGCACCACAAGCTATGCCAGCCCTGTTCACCAAAACTGTACACATACAGATGCACAGCCTGAGCTCCGGTTTGCACATACACCAGTGGTTATTTTGGCAGCTATCTTGGATTTAGTTTAACTCTTAGCAATAGTATTTAGACAAAAATGCGTATTGGTTTTAAATGCATTTTAGTGTACTCTGTTTATTCTTGACAAACAAAAAATTCTTTTAGTCAAAGTTTAGCCAAAATGTTTTCTCCCTTTAAACTAATGAATTACATGTATTGAAAATAAGCAGACTCATAGATAACTTGTGTAATATCTGTATTATCTAAACTAGACTCTGCCATCTTTGCAGGGTTGTTTTGCTGTCCTTGCTGAACTAAAGTATTAGGACTTCATTTAAATTTACAGTTAAGTAGATAATTTAAACAGGTTAGTGCTTTCAAGCACCTCTTCAGGTTAGTCATATTTTCCCCACCTAAATCTTAGCCGCAGGGCGCCTTTCCAGCTCCTATTATTACACTGCAGTGTGTTTTCCTTTCTGTTGAATTATGAAGTATGTCTATATATCTACTCTTTGTTTGTGAGCAAACATCGATAACTACTATGTTGTTGTCATCTCTACCTTTCTGTTTGGGACATCAACCATTCCTCAAACAGTGACAGGGCTGCATTGCTTGTAGTATTTTGACAGACAGACAAAGAAAAGGAAAGAAAAGAAAAGAAAAGAAAAATACATGTGTATTATGAAATCAAGACACACTTTGTGTAAAATACTACACGTCTCTCAAAAACTTTGTGTATTCACACAAATTCACAAATAGTTTACTGAAACTCAGCATGACAACTGAGTCAACCAATGTCAAAACAACAGCATTTTTCAAGATGAAGGTAGAAAGGACTCTTGGGATTTATGTCTCCTGCAGTTTATTCAGACAAAAACACTGACTATAATAAACATAAATTATACAGCACAAATCCCTGTGGTCTGCTCAGAGTTGAATCCACAGTGTTTAGATAAATTCTCCCCTGAAGGAGTTTACTTTGATATGTTGTCACAGCCTCACCTTCTCAAACACAAAAAAATAACTGACTGTGTATTTACTTTACTAAGTGCAACCAGCTCCTCCACAAAATGACTAATGTATGCATAAACTTAAGTATCGACCATGTAGAAAGGGGATCAGATGCTGTTCACCTGAACATGGCAGTGGACATGAGTGGTTGTTGATGCCACAGCAAAAGTCAAACCTTCTTGGAGTTGAATGCAGCTGCAAAATGTATCAATCAAGTACAATTGTCTATGAAAGTTCATCTACATTAATGACATTCAACAGCAGAGTAACACTAGACTGCATGGTCTTAATTGATTTTGAACAATATCATTTAGCTGCAACATAAAAGAAAAATGTACTTGTTGCAGTGAGTTTTATAATATTCCAGACTACGCTTTAACAAATGACAGCCTAATATTCCAGAATCTCTTTCAGAATCAATCATATTCTTTCCTGATCAGCTGTGTTGAGATCATGTAAAGTGAAAGTCACCATATCCATCAAACTCTTCAGGGAGTCGATGTCCTTTGTTTCTTGTCTTAAGTGCTCAACCTGGATGACTGAGAACCTACACAAACATGTCCTTTGTTTCTACAATTTTTTTTTTTTTTCAGTTCAATTTTACTGTATTGTACAGAAGATGTGTGGAAAAAAACAACATGTGTGAACAATCACATCAGTACATTAATATCAGAACGCTGAACAAGGATGATGGCTATTTGAAGCCTTTTGTTGAAGGATGTGATTCTCTACAATGCAGTGACAAACCCATTCCTGGGGGAATAGAACGCAATTGGAACAATGTGAAGTGTTATATCCACAGTTACATTGTTCAGTCAGAATTTTCTTAAAGAACAGCCTGACTTTAGTTGGTAATGAAAGAAAAGATCCTTTTCGAAACATCTCTGGCACCTGGTGGAATACATGACTCAGGCTGTGCAGTAAATACGAAAAGGCCTTACATGGTGCCACATACTTGATGTGAGAAATGGAAAGTGAGTAGGTACAGCACATTCTCCATTTTCTAAACAATCTTCACACTGCTGCCTTGGATGACAATGAATCTGTTGTGGAAACTCTACTAAAACTGCATGTTTCTCACACATTTTAGATTTTAGAAAAAAACTTTCTTGCTAAGGCGCCTGTGAAGTTTTCAGCAAAAAACCCAATTAGGAACCTTAGTGTTTTCCTTGAAAACAAAGTTCATTAAAGCATATTGCCTCTCATACCATGCTGAAAACCACAAGGGCTAGGTCCATGACCTATTTTGGATCCTGATATTAATCGGTAAAAATATAGTGTGCTTGTGAAGCTAGGGCTCGTCTGTTCTCTTCTGTAGGGCACTCAGGACTGTATAAAGTACAATCAGGATATGGGAAATAAAGCAGAACTGGCAAAATGATTTAATCTCCAGGCTTCACCAGCAGTGACTCCTTCCTTAACAGTGCAGACAGTAATACAAAACTAATGAAATGCTGCCAGAAAGTCCATGAGACTGACATGAAGAGAAAAGAAAGAAATAAGTATCCCATAACTGAAGCATTTGCCCATGTTTCAGTTTCACAGATGGTGTAAAAATGTCAGCCCAACTGACATTTTCTGGATGTCAGGATGATTTCTGTTCAGATTTCCTCATATTGTTACAGTAATCCAGCAGTGGCAAGTGCCATTTATGACTATCTGAGCGCATGGCTACCGGCGAGAGAGTCTTGTCTCTCTCTCCCCACCGTCCTCTCTGTGTCTCCCTGCCTTCCTTTTGTTGGCTCGTAATGTGTGCCTGACTTCATGTCTTCCTGCCTGCAGCTTTTCTGTGTTTCTTTTGCATTCTTTAAAACAGTTGGTGGCATGAAGGAGGAAGCTATATCCCTCCTTTATGCTTTTCATACTGTATTTTCCACACACTTACCATCCAGATCATTTATATGCCACAGCTTTCAAAAGGGAAAGAAATAAGAAGATGGTTTGAAAAAGTACCTCATGAATTCTGGGCAAGTTTCATTGACTCCAGTAGTGGAAATTTAGCATTTCCAAAAAAAGAGAAATTTAAGGGCTGGAAAAGTGTTTGAATTAATGAATGGATGGTTCAATAGATGGATCAATTGAGAGCATAAAGACCAGACTATGCCTGCTTTAATCCCAATGTACAATGTTATGTTCTCTTACTCTCTTTTTTCCGTCTAACCCCTCCTCCCGCCCTCCCGTCTAACCCCTCCTCTAGTTCATCCATCAGTCTGGCCCACCTGTCATGCCTATTTTGTTTGTGAGAGTGTGTGAGTGTGTGTGTGTGTGTGTGTGTGTGTGTGTGCATGCATTAATCCGGTGTTCATCACATTCTCTGACATACTAACCTTGTCATGCACTAATCCAGATGAACCTGACAGCTCAAACAGACCACTTTTGTTTATAAAAAATCTCCAGTGTGGAAGCAGATTTAATAATTTTTACCTTTATCATCTGTTAACCTTAAACGCAATGAAGAACAAACTTTGATATGGCTTGCTGTTGCACTATATTGAATGTCATGAATTTTAGTATGTTAATATGTTCCATTTTCCATCCCATGCTGTCATTTAGTATTTCAATATTTAAATATGTAATTATGTCCAGATGTCAGATCTTAGAGCTAGGCAGTCATGTGTCGACAAGGTCCCCTTTAGCACTGCTCAATACTGAAACTTTGACAACAAATGTGCCTTTTCATCAATAGAATAGTCGTTGTACACATTACCAGTGCTGAAATCCTTTAGGTAAAACATGCTGACCTTTCCTGGAAATACAGAAAAGACAACTTAATTCAACAACAGTGATGTTCAACTGGTTAAAAAATAGACAAGGGAGAACTGAAGGTTCCTGCAGGGCACCGAGGCAATGCTCTGACAAAAGTGCTGCAGTAGGGCTTTTTTTTTTTTTTGTACAGTACAGTGCACAGGAGGCAGGTTACCCTGCATCTATGCTTGGTGCCGGCAGCCAGCTGGCTTAACTCTATTGCTACTTTACAAAGGCCACAGTAATACTGTATCTGAGCGAAAAGGCTAACATAGTTCAAAGCAGTCACACTGACTAACACACAGAGGTGTACAGCCATTGTGGGAACAGATGGTGACACAGAGTGGCTATTTATGGCTTACCAGGCAAGAAACAAGACTGTAAGAGAAAACAGTACAAGACAAGAAGTAAAAAGAAAAAAATGAGAGCACTGTCATTAGCAGCTGTGACATCTTTCTATGTGCTGATGCGGACCCAAGAACAGCACAAACCTAGACGGGAACAGTTTAGAACTTTATTGACAATGTTCAAGAGTCCAAACAGACGACAATCAGGAAGCCTGGTCGGCGAGCACAGTCCAAGTTCTGAATGGGGCAAGTGCCTCCGGAGAGGGAGTCCAGGCAGGCTGCAGGCAGACAGGGAGCGGGCAGATGCAAAGTCCAAAGACAGAAGGCAGGTCAGGTACCAGGAGATCCGTCCAGAAAAGAGTGCTGGAGAGTAGTGCATGACGCGGCGACAATCTGGCAGAGAGTGAGTGTGGAGGAGCTGGTTAAGAGGAGGCTGGGTGATAGAGCCAACTGGGGGGAACAGGTGAGTCTAATTGTCTTGAGTAGGAGAGGCAGGCAGGTAAAATGGGTTGGTAGAGGGGAAAACCAGGAGTGGACTATGACAGATCCACTGATTTAAAAATGTTCTATTATAAAACTGGACAGTCAGGGTTGGTCTCCGCCAAGGCTGCCCTTTGTCACCGGTTCTGTTCATCATTTTCATGGACAGAATTTCTGCGCACAGCCAAGCGGCGGACGGAGGGAAGTTCGGTGGCCTCCGGATTCCATCTCTGCTATTTGCAGATGACGTGGTCCTGTTGGCCTCATCGAACAGTGACCTCCAGCTTGCACTGGGACGGTTCGCAGCCGAGTGTGAAGCGGTGGGGATGAGAATCAGCACCTCTAAATCTGAGGATTGACAGACGGATTGGAGCAGCGTCAGCAGTGATGCGGATGCTGAAGCGGTCTGTTGTGGTGAAGAGGGAGCTGAGCCAGAAGGCAAAGCTTTCAATTTACAGGTCAATCTACGTCCCAACTCTCATCCATGGTCATGAGCTCTGGGTAGTGACCGAAAGAATGAGATCGCGAATACAAGCGGCCGAAATGAGCTTCCTTCGCAGGGTGGCTGGTCTCAGCCTTAGAGATAGGGTGAGGAGCTCGGACATCCGGGAGAGGCTCAGAGTAGAGCCGCTGCTCCTCCGCGTTGAGAGGAGCCAGTTGAGGTGGTTCGGGCATCTGGCCAGGATGGGATAGTAAGGTCTGGATATCCCTGCTCAGGCTGTTGCCCCCGCGACCCGGACCCGGATAAGCGGCAGAAAATGAAACAAACGAACTACTCTAAAACTCTGGGAAGACTGACTGACAGCATTTTTACAGCTAATGGACAAAACTTCAGAATCTCTTTCACAATCATATATATTTATTTTTTGTGGTTAGAAATTTGGGCCAAGTGATGACTCATTTGAAATCTTTCAACATAAATGCCATGATGCTTTATTTTCATGCCTGTTTTTCTCTCCCATCCTTTTTGTATCTGTACGTATCATAAAAGATTAGATTCACTCACATAAATGAAATGAGATGAAAATGTTGCCTAAAAGTTGCTAAAAATGATCACATTTGAACTGCCTTATTCAACATGCTGCAATTTAACCGCCACCATTTTTATACATGGATTAATTATATTTTTACTTCCACATCCTTAGGCACTCTCTGACTCTGTCCCCATTTACACCACTAACATTTCTTTTCAGTGATAACATCAATAACTAATCAGTGATGTGTTATAAAGTGCCACAGAATAAGTTTAATGTTTTTATCCACTCTGTGGATGGCCTGAAGCAACAGTTCTTTCTTTTAGCTCATGATGTTTTTATGTCACATGTCAAATGTGAAGCAGCAGCTTTTAGGCATGGTTCCATTTGTTTTTTCCAGTGTGGCACCTGCACTTTTAAATTGCTTGTTGTTCCCCAAAAGGCTTTTTTGATGAAAAATACTATATTCCTACTCTGCAATAGCTCCAGACATTTAAAAAAATAGTTTTTTCTTTGAAAAATGTAAATGTTCATGGTTTTAGCAATTAAAGCTCAGACTACTGTTGCTGAAAAATGCACCTGAATACATTTTTGGCACATAATAGATAAAAGTTAGTTATAATCACATTACTGATTTTGAAACACAGAGCTCATTATTAGTGATGCTAATGACTGTACACATCAAACATCATAATTACATCTCCTGCTTAAGTCCTTAATGTTACTTGCTGTACCTCGGATATAAGTTTAATCACGAACAGGAGAGTCTTACCGGCGTGGACGTCACGCATCAGGAAATGTGGAACCAGAGCAACCTGATTAGAGGTAAGCTACAGGAACAATCATTCATGGACTAGGAGCAAAAACATGGGATTAATGGAATGCTACTATACCAGCAATCCCAGTTAAATTCCAAGCCCCCTTGACATTCACACAAGGGGGGCTGACTAAAGAATTGAAATCATAGCTAGCATAGATACCTGGAACCCCCAGGAACAGTTACCAAGGCTAAGGGCCACAGTACCCTCTGAAATTCTGCTGGAGGATGTGAATTCGGATAGACTAACTATCCCAAATGTGACCATCACTGAGATCAACAAACTCATATACACAACAGCAAAAATAATCCCAGAGTTAAAATAAGATAATAATACCTTTATTGTCCCACAATGGGGAAATCTGCATTGTTGCAACAGCAAGAAAGTACAGAGCAGAATAAAGTGCACCCACAGCAAACGATAAATAAAATTAAGAAAGATAAAAAAAAAAAAAAGGTAAAGTGATAAAACATAAACAATAAAGAATAAATCTAAAATCTCCTGGCAAGTCAATTATTTACACCATGAATGGAAAGAGTTGATTGAATGTGTGAATAACAGGCCTGGTTAACAGTGCTGATTGTACAGTCTGATGCAGCAGGGAGGAAAGATCTACAAAATCTCTCTCTCACACACGGAAGATGGCGAAGTCTGTCACTGAGGCTGCTCTCCAGTGCAAGGCACAGCAGGTGGGAGGGATTGTCCAGGATGGATGCCAGCTTTGCCAGCACCTTTCTGTCCCCCACCTCCCCCACAGAGTCCAAAGGACAGCCCAGGACAGAGCTGGACTCATGACTTGGTCCAGCTTCTTCCTCTCTCTCTCTGTGATGCTACTGCTCCAGGAGACAACACCGTAGAACAGACCTGGGCATTTTACAGCCTGCAGGCCACATTCGGCCTTTTGGGCGTCCCTGTCCGGCCCGCGGTCAGTGATAAACATAAATGAACAAGCATTTATGCTGTGCACTCAATACAACTGTGTTGTACATATGTGCGTACATACATGCGTGCATGCGTGCGTGTCCGAACAGCGACGAGTGATGCTGGCCAGCTACCCCCGGCGCCCTAAAAATGGTACCTCATGTACCTCATAAGAAAAGTTGATTCTTACTTGCCGCGTTTTCAACAAGACATGGACTGCTGAATATTTTTTTACAGAAGTCAAAGGTGAAGCCATGTGCTTAGTTTGTGGTACACAGGTCGCTGTGTTCAAGCATTACAATCTGAATTGCCACTACGTGACCAAACACGAGGAGAAATACAAGAATTTGTCTGATGAAGAGCGCACAAAGGAGTTGGAGGCTTTGCAAGCTAAGCTGCAAACTCAACAAGGACCTTTAACAAAACTTTGTACACCCAGAGATGCAGCTGTCAAGACAAGTTATGTCGTAGCTCACAAAATTGCTAGAAACAATAAACGGCAAAGAGTTTATTAAGGGGTGTTTGGTGGACTCTGCAGCGTTAATATGACCAGAGAAAAAAGGAGCATTTGAAAGCGTTCCCCTCTCCCGACGCACTTTAACGAGGAAAATCTGGAGCTTCAGCTGAAGAACGGAGCGGTTAACGTTGACTCTTTTTCCCTGGCTCTGGATGAGAGCTGCGATGTACGTGACACTGCCCAGCTACTCATCTTCTTACGTGGGATCACGGAGGAGCTGGTAGCCATGCAGTCAATGGAAGGCACAACATGGAGTTATTTCTTCACGGAGGTAAATGCATGTTTGACCTGCACTCTGACACACTTCTGACAGAGCACTTTAGATCAGTCCCACTGCCTGATTTCTACTCTTCACTCAAAGAGTGAGCATGAACTTTCCACACATGAGGCGACATGCTCAAAAGATTTTAATCTTCTTTGGATCTATCTACGTATTTGAACAGACATTCTCAGTGATAAAGTTCAGCAAATCCAGAGACAGATCTTGTATCACTGATGATCACCTCTCAGCTGTCCTTCGCATTGCAGCCTCAAACATTCAGCAAGATTTCAATGCACTTGTTCAAGCCCAAAACAGACAGGATTTGTCTCACTGAACAAGTCAAATGAACTGAAAACATCAAAAGCACTTACTTTTATAGGATTATTTTCCTCTTTGACCAACACCACAATTCATAAATTTACATAAATATTTACAGAATATCCTTATACTTATGATTACGAGTAGCAGCTAATCAAAATATAATTTACTGCTTTTTACAACTGGAGATTATTAATATTGAGCAGAATTATGTTCAAGTTATTGTTCGTTTGGCCCTCCAACACAGCTCAGATTTTTCATGTGGCCCCCGCTAGAAATTAATTGGCCACCCCTGCCATAAAGGATGGCTGATGCCACCACAGAGTAGTAAAAGGTCCTCAAGAGTGCCCCATTCACTCCAAAAAAAACGCAGTCTCCTAAGGAGGTAGAGCCTGCCCTGACCCTTCCTGAACAGTGCGTCTGAGTTATGAATCCAGTCCAGTTTATAGTTCAAGTGAACCAAATGTACTAATAGGGATCCACTATCTCAATGTCCATGCCCTGAAAGTTTGTATAGTTTGTGATGCAGTCTGTCATGGCGTTGATGTCCTCCCCATGAGGATCACAGAGCTCTGTCCAGACAGTAGTTTTGAAACAGTCCCTGAGAGCATCCTCGCTCTCGACTGTCAACATCTTCACCGTGTGTGGCAACACCGGCTGCCTGTGTACCACAGGTTTGCACACAGGCTGGAGATGTACAGCGTTGCGGTCAGCTCTCCCCAGGGGAGGGAGGGGGGCTGAAGTGTATGCGTCTTGATGTTAGCATAGAACAAGTCCAGGGTTTTATTTCCTCCAGTGGGGCAGGTGACATATTGTGTGTATGTAGGCAGGACAGATGAGGCAAGGACGTGATTGAAGTCCCCAGATATCAGGAAAAGGGCCTGTAGGTGCTTTGTCTGCAGCCTGCTGGTGACGGAGAGCAGGCTCAATGTTCCTGTTGCATAGCTGTTCTTTAACCGTGCAGTTTCCCGGTTTACACGACCTCACGTTCTCAAACACAGCCAGTCCTCCTCCTTTTCTCTTACCGCTCTCGAGCAATCTGTCCGCCCACAGAAAGTGCAAAATGGTCCAACAAAATTGATGTATTTGGGATCAGTGGTGTTAGCCAAGACTCCATGAATAGAAGGACACTGCTCTCAGTGTACTCCCTTTGATATCTCGTGAGCGCTGCCAGCTCTTCCGTATTACTGGGAAGACATCTCACGATTTCCGTAATAATGGAGGGGAGACCTGGTCTGAAGCGTCTTCCCCTCTCACGGAGATTTGCCCCTGTGAAACAGCCACAGCGTGTCTTTCGCAGCAGCCTGGGGGGATTTTGTGTCTGTCCCAGGGGAATACCACAGCGCTGCGCAACTCAATCAGCTGGTCCCTGATGTAAACAATGGCTGCATGAGTTCCCTCGTGCATCGTCGGAATATAATTTTTAATCGTTTTTTCAAAAGGGACAACACGTTTCTGAGAAGTACATCGTACTGTCTGAAGCAATATACATAATATTAACAAAGAGTACAAAAAAGTAGAGAAAAAGTACTAAAAAGTACTATAAAGTAGAGCGAAAGCAGGAGCTGCGCCAGAGAGGCATGGTTATGTGGTAAATACAATTCCATGGGCAACCATTCAAGACTTCCTTCTCAGAGCAGATTGATTTTTTTTTTTTTTTTTGCTTTTGGTGCAATTCCCTTTGCTTTAGGGAGGTTTCTACTTGTTTCTTGTACAGCTGTGTAGTCACCAACATTTTGCATGGTGAGTGCTAAAAAACTGCTGAGCCATCAGGATTGAAAGGGGATTCAGTCAGTAATAGCAGGTTCACATTCTGGCTTAGACACATATCATCACCTATCAAGTGCTGCAACTACAATTTGGTGTTATGTTACAACATGGGGGGTCTAATGTATAGTAATGCATTGGCTTACCACAGTGGTTATCTTCCATTTAACCACTTATCTTTGCAGACAGAATGAGTGATGGTCGGTTGAGCAAACTACCCCACTGCATTAGATCTCCCCCCTCTGCTAACTCGTTTAAAACACAAATCCTGCTCATAGAATTAATTAAACCCTTAAAAGCTTCTTTCATAAAATTACATTGTTTGATTTGTTTTCTATCATGAAAAATCCCTTTATTTCATTAAAATGGCTTTGATGTAATTCTACCTCTTTGACTTATCAGGTTGTGGGAATTTATAAATTTGGCACTTTAGTCTCATCACATTCCCACTACTCCACCCCATCTGCAGCCAGAGCTCACCTGCTCTGTCATCTTCCAACTTTTAAACTTGTCATACCTTGCATAATATATAAGGTCAAGTTGACACATTAGAACGGTAAGTTTTATGTCTACAATGTTAACACCCCCCTCACCAAGTACTCAGAATTGGTTCCTTTGAAAACCTGGGCTGTCTGAATTAGTTGTTTGGACACTGTCATCCTCAGAAATCCTCAGCCATGACATTACTGTTTATTTTCATGATGACATTAAAAAAAAAAACACCATACGGATACGTTAATGAGGTTGTAAACGTGACTCAAATTAGAGGCGGTCTTTAAATTTTAACAGTCCTAAATTGCCAGCATGTGCCAGTTTATCAAGATCCATGACAACAGTGCTTCAGTGACATGCAAAGACCTCAGATCTAATTCATAATACAGCAGTCAAAGTAAAGCATCTCCTAGCTGCTAAGTGGCTTATAGCAGCATTGGAGTGTAGATGGTTTGCCAAAGGTGAGCCTGACTCAGACCAATAAGATATCGCAGCACTCAGACCTATTGCACAGACTGCAATTATTCCAGACCAGAGGAGAGAAAAGAACAAAAAAAAACGGGAGGGTGAAGACAGATGATATAAGGGCAAGGAACAAAAAAAAGCAAAGTACAAGAAAGAGGGAAGAAGGCAGAAGGAAGAGAGAGACGAGTTGTTTTATGAGCTGACCAAGGAGAGGTCAGCTGTGGCTGATAGACACTCGTTAATCTGTCATTACTCTCATCAGTCCTCTGGCATGGCCACACTGACACTGAGCACCCCTGTGTGTGTGTGTTATGGCAGCGAGTGTGATTGTGATTCTGGTCAATGGCCAGGGAAAAAGCTGAGTCACCATGGCAACCTGGAACCATGAAGAAGAGAAGAAGAGGGAGGAGGAAGAAGAAGAGATAAAGGGATCAGGAAAAAAAAGGAAGGACAGAGTAAAGAAAAAGAGATCAGAGGCAAAGAAAAGCAACAAACAAGATGAGAGTGCAGAGCAATGAAATATAACTCCCCTGGTGTTTGGGATGCCAAATCTTTTACTCTTCTACATTCCTTCAACTTTTTCTCCTCTTTTTGTTGTCCTGATTTACCAAAAGATGTTCAACTAGACTATTTTACATCTCCTTTGCATCCCTTGTGATTCTTTAAGCTTTTCACCTTGGAGATATGATTTCAACATCATCAACATGTATTTACTAGCTGTTTTATTAATTCCAATTCCAAAAGCTGTGTTCTGACTGCATCTATGTCCTGTTGTAAATGGTGCATCTAATTCATATGACTAATTTTCCAAAGTGTTAATTTCATACAGCGATTGTATTATGGTTTGCACTGCATCTGTGACATTTAAAACTTTTCTCAACAGCAAAATGTGTTAAAGCTTAAGTTTGTGTAATGTACATACATTTACTTTCATGACAGTTTTACTGAGTTTGGTTTTAGCCACCCACAGTTACCAGTTACCAGTTGATTGCTCAAAGTTTTGGACTTGAAAGCAATCAATTCTTTACCTAGAATGATTAGCGGCCAACAAATGATGCAAATAGTAAACTAAATAAATATCCACTGATTTTATTTAGTATTACTGTAGGTGCATAGTACATGTGTCAATAAAAAGTAATTATGATGACCTTCATAAAGGTTGCATTCTATTGCATGTCTTCCCAACATTTTAATAGTTATAGGACATGTTTGTGGTAAAGCTGCAGCAATTAAAAGCAAACAAACAGAAAATAAGAGATAAGAACACTGCTGGTAACATCATGCCAAAAGTTAAGAACAATAGCCATTATCATTTCCCAATAGAACATAAAAAGCACTGGAACATGAGTTGGTGATTTTTATTTGACCAAATTATTATATGTTTTGAGCATGTGCCCAAGTGGCTGGAATGCTTACAATATAAAGCCACAAATGTAAATTCCTCCAGTAGACTTTCTACTCGTATTCATGCCCACTTGATCCTGACAGCACAGAGTAATAACTCTCCTATCCCAGTGGAATCCTGCAGAACCCCTGAGATTCAGTGGGATTTCAACCTCTTGGTGGTGCATAGCCACTCAGACACCAGCGGCACGACAACAACGTTGTGCATATGTCACTGCAATAGTCACCTTTACATTCAAGTGGCCAGAACTGGACCACTCTTAGACTCAGCTGTAGTGTCTAAGAATGATCCATCGGTTGGTCCTTCACTTTGAGGGAATATTTTATGAGACTGAATGGATCGCCAAGAACACGAGACAAGTCACACATGTCAAAGTCACCAGACATTAGCCTTTCTTTCAATCCATTAATTTATGTGTTTATTTAAACATTTTAAACAAACATTTAAACAAATATCTATAGTAATAATAATAATGATGATAATGTTAATGATAATGGCAATGCTAATGATAATAATAATAATAATAATAAATCGCAAACACATCCAGGTAACTGAGCATGAGGGTCATGCAAGTCAATATCAAGTAACCAGTTAAGTCATGTGGGAATCTTATGATCTCCACCAGTTCCAACATTCAATTAAAAGAACTGCGGTTACGAAAGGTTTAAAGATTGAAGAGTTTTATTATTCAGGCTGACTAAGAACTGTGGTCAACTGCTTGCCCTATGTAAATCTCATTGATATTTGAATTTTTATGGAAATCAATAACAACAACCAACTAATAATGAAAACAAACATTATTACTAAGACCAAACCACGCAAACACACACTGACACAGCCACAATAGTGTACTTTTTATTGGCCAACACGATGTATAATGATAATTTGGAGTGTGAGGAAGCAGCCAACCCCTCAGCACCAGCACTTTTTCCTGCTACCGTCGCTGCTGAAAATGATGAGAGTGGACTAAACTGAAATCAGAGGTTATTCCTGCATATTCGGGTAGGTAATGGTATCTTTTTACCCACACTTAGATTTCATACTTTAAACATGGATAGAACATTGCATAGATTAACAGTATATATAAATTCCTTCATAGTGTCACATAACTTGGACAGCATTCAGCTGAGACTTTCTTCTTCACTGACCAGTCAAAATGCAGTCAGGAGGTGGACTGAAGCATTTGATTGGATAGAGTAAAAATTACCTTACCCTTACTGGCTATTTGTCAAACTTTGATAAATGTGTAGAAGATTTGTTCAAACAGGCAGTTATTTGTATTGCTGGCTATTAACTAGGCTGTGCTAAAAGGGTAGTATTTTTTTTTTTTTTTTTTAAATGTCGCTGAGCTTAAGTGTAAAGTAGCAGAAAATGTAAATACTCAAAAGTACAAATACTTGCAAAGCAGATTTTTACTCAGTCTACAACTACCAATAAGTAAACCCACAAAAGAATTGATCCCTATCTTCATTAAAATGTTGATATTAGTATTCTGTGATGAAACACAGCATCACAGAGTTGCGTTGCATTATATCCTTTTCGTCAGTGATAAACATTTTTGCAGGCAAACCCCTTTTTACAGGACACTCTTAATTTCTTGAAAGAAAAAATTAGAAGGAAAACAGTTTTCTTCCCCTGTACGTGAGAGACATGCAAGGAAGCCGAGCAGGCAAGGAGACAGACAGAAAGGCTTCAAATCCAAGTATTGATGTAACCTCTCACTAACAAGAAGAGTGAATGCGTGAATGTCTATGTATACGAGAGAAGGAGATGAAGTGAAAATAAATGTGTCTGAGTAAAAAGGAGAGAGAGAGAGAGAGAGAGGGAGAGAGAGAGCAAGGGCCACTGATAGTTGCAGTGAGGACATATAGAGGGGCAGTGTCAGCTACTCCAGGAGAATAATGGGAGTTGATGGGGATCAATTGGTAAATTACACGTTCCACTGATTATCAGTCTATAAAGTGGCAGCTCTTACACTCAGGTGAAAAGAAGGAAGCTATCAACTGCATCTGTGTGTGTAAGTAAAAGATGTGCTGTAGCTCGCACACACGAACCTCTGCATGCGAGTCGAGTCGAACAGACATTTACAGTACCTTGCACAAACATACACACACAAACTGTAGTGACAAATTGTTTTCTGCATTTTGCGCTGTCAGCATTGCTAAATTAGAGTACCAGTAGACCTTTTCATGCTGATATGCAATACCTGAATTGGAAATGGGTTTTCTACATTCCCCCTGTTGTTCATCAACACGCCAGTTTGCCTTAACTTAATTTATGGGATGGTTCCTGAGGCATATCTCCATTTCAGAGCTTGTTTTCTGGGGGGGATTTTTGTCTTTTCTGCACTTTGCTTAAATTATTTTATTTTATGACAATGACAAATGAGTGATGTGAGAAGAGAGACAGATGAAAAGCAAGGGGACCCTCTCTACAAACCATTCAAAGAACCTGAAGGCTTTTCAGCAAGACGTCAACAAAGCTTGACAAGAAGTGGTGAGGACTCCTATTACCAAATATGCAGTGAATACTACTGTGTAACTACAGATAATAAATACACACGGGGCAGCCCCCGGCAGTCAGCAAGTACAAGTCGCCTTGTGCAAGATAGTGAACCTCAACTTGTCCCCAAAGGCATAGCCATCAGTGTGTTCGTTTATGTGTGAATGGTTACCAAGCAGGTGACAGCTTAGACAGTAGTCTCTGCACTAGTGGATGAATGTGTGTGCGAATGGGTAAATATGACAAGTGTTGTGTTGCTCTCTTCTCTCAAGGAGTCAGTAGACTTGGACGGCACTACGTAAATATGAGTCTATTTACTATTTACAGTGTATCCCTAAGCTTTCAATTATCTCTCTTTTGACAGAGTTTGCTCATATTATAATATCTCTTTTTCATATCAAAATTGTATCCAAAGTGACTTTAAACAGACATCTAAATAACTGGTGAAATTTGTTTGTTTTTTTTGCAGATCCAGGCAACGTAGGATTTCAAATGTTACTTCAATTGTAATTTCTTCAAAGATTTCTCAATACAGGCACCAAAATAAGATTTCAAAGTTTGTTTTGCATTACACACAACTTCATCAAGACCAAACGCTGCAGAGCAGCTACCAGCTACTACCAGCAGAGCGGAAAGGTCAGAGGGCTCAGAGTCTGAAATACTGTAAATTAAAGGCAGGCCGTTTGTGCATGAATTGTTGATGGTTCTTCATTTCCCATGGTTTGCAGTGTAAAGGCATGTTGCCAGCATACATAGTTACTGATGTCTGTGTTGTTACCTCAGCATCCCAGGGTGGAGTGGCTGGTGGACTCACAAATCTCATGTGATCACTTGCAAGCAACAATGCCGACCATCTGTCCTATTGATTTGAATCTTGTCTGTAGCCTGAGCACGCCTTTTGTCCATGATTAGTGACCATCGAGAGCAGTCGTTAGTTTAAAAGAAGGTGGGATATGGACCCGGCTGTCGTGTGGTAGCCCCTTGGCTGGAGTGGGTCTGATTTGCTCTGGCTCTCGTCTGCGCCTGTGGAGGGCTTGGACTCCAGCTGGGCTCTCCCTGGGGTCCTGTCCCCGGCAGAGAGGGGATGGGGCCTCTCTGGTGCGTGGTGGGCTCCCCTCCGGGGACCTAGGCGGGTCGCTGGTCGGCGGGGCTCTGTGGCTGTGGGCTGGGCTGTGCCCTCTAGGCCCCAGGCAGGCCCATGAGGCTTCTGATCCCACGTCCCCCTGTGGGCCTCCCCTGACTGGGATTGGGGGGGGTTACTGGGAGGCCTCTCTGTTGCATGGTGGGCTCCCCATCGGGGGCCTGGGCGAGTCCCTGGTCAGGCCCCTTGTGGTCTGGGGGGTTGTTGGATGGGGTGGTGTTCTGGGTCGTGACCTTCTAGCTGCTTGTGGCTGGGGGGGTGGTGTTGCAGCCCCCCACGTCAACTACCAACAACATCCAATGACAAACTTACACACACACTCACACAAACACTGCACACACACACACACACACACACACTACAGAATGGAGAGTTGTGTAGATGCAACTGCCTCATCAACACTATTGAGTTAGTCTTTTTAGCAATTTTCTTTACCATTGCAAATGTAATTGTATGCATTTTGGGCACACTCTTTGCTACCACGGTAAAAACTATGGTAAATTTGCATTGTAAACCCTATGGTTAGTGCTGTTGTTGTTGCAGTAAACCCGTATAGTTAAAATGGTTATCATTGTGACTGTTTTTGTTATTGTAGTTGTAGTTGTTGTTGTTGTTATTGTAGATGTTGTTGTTGTCATTGTTGTTGTGCCCTTCATGCTCCCCAACCCCTCTGTCTCTTTTCTCTCTTTCTGTCCACTCTTTTGCCTCATGCAATCCAGTAGCCATGTCAATAAAGTTAAACACAGCTCTCAGCAGAAGGCATATATCAGACTCCTCCTTTGTAATCTGTTGTAGCACAACAAGGCATCCAGAACCTTCACACT
>KV751316.1:3372042-3386744 GCA_001698575.1 Mola mola
CCATTATTCCTTTAATTGGCTAATAGATACAGTAAATACCACATGATAGAGTATAGCATGACAGAGAAAATGGAAGCAAGTGTTAGTCAACAGTGTTTCCTCTGTAACTGTAGGCTACTCCTCCACCAACTGCTAAAATAAAACCAAATGTCCAGTCCCTTTTCATCCCCCAGACTAAAGCAGTCAACAGGCAAAACATTGTTTATGATCTTACAGAGGAAGGCCAACATCTGAAGTTTAAGCACCAGCTGACATCTACATCTCTGATGATACGGATTAGTATGTGTACTTTTCTACAGCTAGTGGTATCTATTTACAACATGATAAGTTTAACATTTAAATATCTCTTGAATGCGAAATTTCTGTTGATAAACACCAATTAGCTTATGCATGAAAGATTATTACTCCTTTCATAAACAATGAAGAAAAACAAACAAGGAATTCTCTTAAAAGTTTAGACCCCAGGCCATTGATGCGGAACAGATGCGGAAGATTACAAATGCTCTAAATAATTAAATTTCAGATGATTATTGTTGGGATTAAAAAGTTGTTGTTTTTTTGTTTGTTTGTTTGTTTTTGTTGTTTTGTGTTAATGTTAGCCGCATCCACCGCAAATACACCCATTGACAGCCTCTTGAATCACTAAATCGTCTACCAAAATGAAATAATCATCACCTGGTGCTGCAGATAAACCACTCACACTGATGTTTATTCTTTCTGCATTTTACTTAAAGCAAAGCTTTGAAGCTGACTTTAATTTGGGAACACACAAAGAAGAAAAGGAATTTCAGAGAGCAGTACATAGACTACAATAAGGAAGAAATGTGACCAAAATCCATTTAAAATGGGACCAATTTTGGTCTAAAATCTCTGTTATATAAATTATAATTTCTATTTAATTAGAAATTAGAAAACAAATTTCATTTTCTCTTAAATTAGGCTAATTTAAATGAGGCTGGATGACAGGGCTGCTGGAGATAAGGTGCAATTAGAGGTTATCCTGAGGGACAAAAAGAGAAATTCCTATAATTAAAGTGAAATTTGTAAAAGAAATAATCATGCCTCGTGTGCAATGTTTGATATTCCATATGTTGGGAGCCTGCAGCAAATCTACTACTTCAAATATTGTTGAATACCTGTAAAAAGCAAAACTTTTCTAAAAGTTTTGCCTTAAAGAACAGATAGGGAATTACAAAATTTACCTTTTTTTCTTAAAAAGAAAATCACATTCCACTAAAAAGAAAGAAAAAAAATCTGTTTGGCACTAACTTTTAGTTGGGAGAACATTGTACTCACTTAATGCATCCCCTGTGGAATTAAACGTTAACTAAAAGGGCTACAAAAGAGGTAAAGGGGATTTCTAATGTATATTTATGCTGTGTTTAAATACACACCAGAGTTGTCCAAATTTCCTTGCAGATGAAAAGGAATTAAATAGAAAGAGAATAAAAGATATATTTTCAAAGTGACAAGAAGTTCCTGTGGTAATTTGACACCCTGGGGGCCAGTATCAGAGAAAATCCTCCATAAAGAATATTTCGTCATCGCAACTGCTTTGATTTTGCAGAGCAGTTAATGTCTGTGAATATTATTCCTCAAATCTCCAACACACATCAGACAAAAAGTGTCTGGCATATATTCTGTTTAATGAAAATGTAAATGTTTCACTAAAACATGACAGCATTTTGAAATAATTGCATTGATGGTCATCACAACTGTCAGTTGTGAGTAGGCTCAGCGGAATTAACTAAGGAGAAAGGTTTGTTCTTAAGCATTGAACAAAACGCCATTCTGGCCAACAGTCCTGTCATCAAACTTATTAGCAATTATTTAATTATTCATTTTCAGATCATTCAGGATTATGCCAGTCAAAGTTAAAATCCTTGAGATTTTCATTATTTCAAAAACCTACTATTCATACCATTCATGGGTGACATTGTCAGCATTAGCCATTCACTAGATTTGCATTCTAATAGCCTCTCTATGTAGTGCTTTTCAAATGCCGCACCATGAAGGGATTAAAGGGAAATAACAAATGCCCAAATTGGACATGATGTAGAAAATAAATGCTGGCGCATGCATGCATTTCATGAGTATTACCATCTTGGTCATAATTGTTAATGGCCTTGTAAAGACTTTGGGTGAAGCAACTTAACGTGATTAATCCTCTCAGCCCGTGGTTTATTTTGATGACCTTTGTCATGGTCATAGGTTTGTAATTTTTGATTGTTAGCCTTTCTCAACAGAGCAGAACTAATGATAATCCTGCCAGAGGACAGACACCAGAGCTTCAGCTAAAAATGTAACGTCAGAGGTACTATGGAAATACTATGTGGACACTGCACTAAGTGTAAATGTGCAGCAAGGCCTGCTGGTGGTATGGTGGTCTATGATAGAGAAGAAATGTTGAAAAATGTACTTACTGTTCTCATGCTTGCTAGCCATGCATTTGCAGTAAAAGACATTTTAAAAAAGATTTTTTGAGATTCATCAGTGAAGAACTGCATTATTAAAACTCAAAATGAACTAGAAACACAAGGTCATCATTTTTTTTTTTAATCTCATAACACTTTGAGTATTGTATCTGACCTGACTCTGTGTCTGCAGTATACTTGTAAAACTATTACATTCTGTAAGTTCAACATTAGCCAAAGTGCGCAGTTAAACCTATTGGAAAGCCTTATGTGACTTCTCCAAAAAACACACTGTTCTCTGAAATTGTGACCTATTTATTTGTTATATAATGTGCTTTGTTCATTACTCATTCTCCTTGGGGGGATAGAAAGCCAATTAAATCATTATTTGTGAAAAAATAATTATCATTACAAAGTCTCGTTGCCACAGTCCTCACGGTACAACCAAAATGGTCTGGGAGGGTATAAAACCAACAGCAATGATGTCAGTGATGAATCTCGAGTGATTTAAATGACAGCAAATTTCCCAAAGATCACAATAGTGCGGCATGGAGACTGCACTCTTAAACTTTATTATAACACCTGCCAGCTCATTGAGTTGGCAAAAAAACACAACAGCTGGGACAAGGTCTTCTACAGCTGCCACACATACATTTCGACACTACACACACAAAGTGCCAAGTCAGTCAGCGCCCAACGATATTAAACTGAAGCTATAAATGTAAGCAGCAATGATACTGAAAAGACTTTGAAGCCCACCCCAAACCTGATGTCTGTCAATCCCCAAATCAAACCAGGTTTTGTTTGCAATCATAGCTATTGATGGCAGCCATGTTGACCAGCCTTCTCTAAGGCTGCTGCTGAGTAATTTTTATGCTTGAATATAACCTGATTTATAGAGCACCTGGCACATCAACAGCAAAAAGCTCCCTGTTCTCGAGAGGGGGCTTCAACATGGCTATCTGAAACAAAGCACACTGAGTAGGAAGCTTCAGCCTAATGTGTGACTTTCATTGAACAAAACTTAGACTATACATGAGGGATGATCCGTGTTTTCAAGGAAAAGTTGCATCTTTGTTCAAATCTTGTAATGATTACATTTTATTTTGTGGTGCACGATATTCATTTGGGACTCACTGGAAGGCATAACATCAGGTCCAAGACTATTATGCCAAATGCAAAACATTTCAAGAGATATGCTGGATCTTTTTTTTTTTTTTTGAATGGCTTTTAATGGAGCCAAAGGTTTGGAGTCAGCATCTTGCTGCCATCAGTGGTACTCCACCCTCAGGCACTTTGCATATTTGTTGGCCTTCTTCTATTTGAGTAGCTGCTTGCTCACACACACATACAAACACAGCCTTCTGCTGCGGTCAATCAAACTATCATCAAATATGCATCAGGAGCCTCACAGGCGGCTGCAAAAGCTGCAAAAAATGTGCGTGTGTGTGAAGGAGACGTTGCATACTTAAGCATGAGTGAAAACTTGCATGTGTGCTTAAACAGTGAGTGAGAAACAAACAGAACTTATACATGTGTGTATGTGTGTGTGTGTGGGAGAGAGAGGGAGCGAGCTACACAGTGTGGTAATCAGCATCTGCAGAGTAAGCCACTGCCATGCCAGCTTCATATACATATTCAAAGGAAACCTAACCTAGATTTTACTTTTGTCAAAGCTCCCTGCTTCCCCATCTTGACATTGAGAGATTCAGTTTACCTCAATGTTTTTTCCAAAACCATAACAATACTGTAAGAAAAAAAAAAAAAAATGAATCCACCCCAGGAAAAAAAAAAACAAAAAACATTGCTAATACATTAAATATCACCATGTAACCAAATACAACTAAAATAAATTAATCAGCCAAAAGACCCTTGTATAACTCTTATACAAAAAAATTTGTGAAAATGCTGATTTGGTGCTTTCACGGATTTTTTGGGACACATTTCATGGTTAATGCGTGCAAATACAGCTGAACGCATCGTTCCATCAGAGAGGCTGTGTTTACTGTTTCTTTCTTACCACCCTGATTTGTCCACGTGCCGTTTTCCTCTCTGCCACTGTCAACTGTCATTCCAGAAAGAAGCTGTTGAACCCCTTCCCTCACCCCATCACCTCAGGTTCATCATATCCATTGTCTGGTTTGGCCCATGAGTGCGCACTCACCCATCACACCCAGGTCTCCATTCTCTTTATTGCACTGCCACCAGCGTTGACTCCATCAGAAGGGTTTCCATGGCCTACAGCCTGACCTCCCTTCTTTAAGAATAATGTTGCAATGGGGCTTATTCGCCAAAGGCTCACTTTCATCTTAATTATGCACAAAGAATTAAGATTAATCCTGAATGATATGATTTTATAATTGAGCTTGTCCTCTCTGTGAATAAAACATAGTGAGCAAATTACAGTAAGCTGCGCCTTTGAGAGGGCGCTAGAAATGCGATTTCTAATCTTATACTCTGATATTAAACCACTGAAAAGCTCTCTGGGAATCTAGTGAGATAACTTTTGCACTGTCTCATGAGAGAATTGTAACTGCTAAGCTCTTGATAGAGTGACCATACAAGTCAACAGTAGCCCTGCGCTGTCCATTCATGGAACTCCAGTGTTGTTTAGACAATTCAGCAAAGCCATGTTCATGAGATGAAAAGACAGTCATGCATTTATTAGAATCAAAGCTAAGCTACAAACACTTATATAAAATGATTCTCCCAGCTCTTGCTCCTTGCTTCACCACCAGCCTGTGCACAAACTACAACAACTGCTGAGCTTTATGAACCTACCTGGCTAGGTCAGAGTGACATTATCTACAATAGAATGCCCTCTCAAGTCTAATTATTTCTCCTGACTGTCTCAGACTCACGGTGCGTCAAGTGGCCCATTTACACCAGGCAGGGTCTGAGCTTTAAGCCCTTGTTAATAAACAGTCACTTTACGAACTGCTGAGTGGGTTGCACCGAAGCCAAGAGGTTGGCTGTTCCTGCCTGTGTGTTCAAAATCGATGACAAGGTTAGAATTAATTACTATTAATTCCCATCTACTACCCTTAGGGTTCTAAGCAGTATACAGGTAATGGAAGATGTTCAGTACAAATCAGGAGGCATGGGAATGTTAAATTTGCATCATTACTTGTAACACTGTGTACATTGTTTTGGGAAATCAGCAACACAGAGCTGAAAGAGACTCGTACATGCAAATCACTGGTTTACATTCAGCCAGCAGTGGTTGCAGAAGAGTGTTAAAGGTTTATTAGGCAGGCATCCTAGTTCTGCTTTCCTTACACATTCTGTAAACTGTAAAGGATCGAAGTTTGTTCTTGATATTCTTAATATTCAACATTGTTTTATGGCCCTTCAACTGCATCTGTGCATCATTGTGCTTCAGTGATACTAAGCAAATATTTATTCAAATTTCAGATCATTTTCAGTGCTATTCTACCCTATCCTATCATCTGTTGTAGCCTAGGCTTTCATTTATGCTTTCGCTAATCATAAATGAACATCCTGCACGATAGTATGGCCAAGCCACATATACTCTATAGTTTTGACAAAAGTCCATCACTTTTGGTTTCAGTAACACTAGAAACTAGAATGGCGCTTAAAATTCAAATTCCTGGATCCACTCATTTATCCAGATCTGCTCCAAATTCCAATGGGTTCTCTAGCCTTTCCCCAATCTCACCAAGTTTGGCTGAAATCCATCCATTAGTTTTTGAATAATACCGATAACAACCAACCGAATGGAGTGAAAACATAACCTACTCAGCAGAGGTAATTAATAAAAATACTGTAGACTAGGGCACACACATTGATAATTAACCTCTGGCTTATTAATAGGATAATAGCTCTAAATCAGTCATTATTAAACCCTTATTCTGCATATCACAAGTTTAGGATATTACTTAACACTTGCCTCAGTAGCATCATAATTACAGTGCATAGATTAATTTAAAAAAAAAAAAGATGGAAAGGTTTTTTGAATTGAACCTTAAAATCTGTTGAACGTACCCCTTGAAATATTCCACAGTGTGCGGTTACTCACTATGAGAGTACGCAATTATTTTTACATGTATCTGTTAAACCAACTAAATTATCCATATCAGGAGGGTAGGCGCTTGAAGTGAGCGGAGTCTAACCATGAAGCAGATGGTGCAGTCAAAGCTAGGCAGGACAAACAGAACAATATTCATTTTTGAAGCCCAAAATGTACGATGCATTGATTAGAGTTGGCCGTGTATTAGTATTTACAAAATAGCCTTGCAGTGTACTTGAGCATCAGATCACGCCTTGGATCACAAGGGGTGATCAAAGAGTAGCTGTAATCAAAATAATGCAGATTTTTGTGACAGTGGCTGAAGAAAAAAATCTTTCTATCACTTAACCACGAGCATTGCAAGTGAGTGAATCATAGAGTAGAATAGAATACAAAATAGCACACAGCAGTTTAAAGTACAGACATCCACAGTGATTGCATCTGGAGTGCAGCGGCCACAGCTGCATTGGGTTAAAAATGTTGTCTCACATGGTTAGAAACGGAGGCCCAATTCCCCTCCAACCTCTGTTGGCTCTTGCCATCACAATTACTGACTTGCCCTCCACTGTCTTTGGATATTAACATCTGGTGAGGGACGCTGCATAAATACGATCCATTAGGTGGCCTCTTTTAAATGTAGTTTTTTGACCAATCTGCTTTGTCTATTTCACCATACTAAATAAGTAGGGTAAAATATGAAACACTCAAAAAAGCTAAAAATCTATACTGCAACCTGTTATTTTGTCACATTGATAGGATGTCTTCCAAATTGCATCAGTGTTACTATTGTTATTCAGTACTTAAGTGTGGCCTTCTCTGTTGGGTTTATTTACTATTAAAAAACAAGCTACTCTGACCGCGGCAATTATTGCAGAGAACCAAATGTAAGCACAGATATTAGACACTCACGTAGACTCACGAATAGCAACAAACAAACGGCGAATGATAGATCTCGCTTCCCCAGTAATTTGAAAGTCTGGTTTTGTGCAGATCTCTATATCGTTTAAGCATCTGCGCATAATGCAAAAACTACCTCAACATAAACATTCAAATTAAGCAGAGACAAAGGCAGAGAGAGAATATCGGAAAGAGAACATAAAGACAGATTACAAGACAATGCAGGCAGCAAGTGACGGCAAAATGAAGAGAAACCAAGTAGAGAAAAATGAGTGTGAGCGAACAGAGTGAGAAGTTGATAGAAATTAAGCGGGGCAACCATCCATCATGCAGCGTTGCCTCTGCCAGACATGAGCAATAGATGAGGAATGATAGAGGGGAGAGCAGACACTCCTCTTCAGTCTATCTCCACTCACTATCCAGGTTCACTTGTCAGGTCTGTTCTGTCAGCCCAGACCGAGAAAATTGCAGAAGGAAGGGATGAGAGAGTTGCCCTCGCTCACAAACAGACACAGATGTAAACAGAGAGGCCAACGTACAGACACAGAGCAGCTGTTTAACTATAAGAGAGGGTATGAAGAAGATAAAGTTCAAATCATTGTGATCCATCATCGGTGACACTATGGAAAACAGTGTACTCAAAATGCTCTGACACAGAAAAAGCTCCCTAACCTGGTAAAAACTTCACAACATGACATTATGATATAACGGTAGCACATTGGATAGTGGTAAAGCAATCAATTCTGTATGGGATTAGGGAGCAATAACGCCTCAGTATGTGTTTACTTTGTAATAAAGGAGCAGTTGCGAGAGAACGTCGCTTGCATTTCACACTGCAAGAAACATAAGGATCTTTATTATTTCAATATAAAAAGAGAGTATATTCCAGCTCTATCTATCCTCTAAAAAGTATGTGTCCATCCGTTGCTCCAATAAGAAACGAGCCCTGCACAAAGAACATGAATAGTCCTCTTCATAACAACACTGACACTAAGGAGACTTTTTCCAATGACATTTATACAACTGCCCCATAACACACACATTTCTAACCTAAAGTGTCACTGGGCGACTGTGGTCTTAAAATGGTCACCCATGTAAACAGCACTTTGGACTATTTAATAAATAGAGAGCACACACAGGACAAACCTCCACCAAAGCCAAACAACATACTAAACTTGACGCCATTATCACATAAGTGATAAGACTATAGATTTGCAACTTTAATTATTACATTATTACAAAGCAGACACTGTGTGGATTGCATAGAGGTGCAACAAATTTCACTTTTCTCCAAGAGTTACAGAGTTAGATCCAGAGGAAAGTCAACATTAGCTGAATGATAAAACATTTTTTCTTCACTATCTTGCATGTAACCTGAAAAATTTCTAAGATGAAAGGTCACAGCTCCTGACAATTTCAACACAATCTGTCCCATAACTACTGTATGAGAGTTACCCAATTGACAAATAAATAAATAAACTAGGAACATGAACTGGACATACAGTAACTCAGCCTTTCTCTCGCAGGTTCCCATTGATCGTGGCAGGACCTACAGGACTGGGGTCCTGCTTGATGCACACTGAAAATATTATTATTAATCCTCCCACCAGAACTACAGTATATCATTATTATAATGATTATTTTACACCCGCTAATATTTTTGAATAATCATTAAACCTACCACTATTATCAATTTTTGGAAGGTAAAGCTATCTCGATGACTCCCGCTGCATCATCTGACCCCTGGGCAGTTGAATTGGGCAGAGAAAGACAATGTACTGGCCTTTGCTTGCCATCCACAGTCTTCCTATCCAATATTAAATGACTACTTTTTGTTCCTTTCCTATGACAGCCAGATCTCGGTGCCCTAAAGCAGGTTCAGTCAGCGAAAAAAGCCGAAAAATAGAGTGGTTGTAATAATATTTTGTTTTGGTGTCAAGTTAGAATTCATCAGTAGAGGACCCCAGGATCATAATCATAAAAGTGCTCCTGCAGTTGATCAAGCCTCAGGGTGTGTCCTAAAGCCAATCAGAATTGTGCCATGGCCAAAAGGGAAGTTATGAAGCTAAAGTTGGCTAGAAAATTGGAATGTGAGCACATAGGTCCAGGTACACTGAAGGTGGTTACTCAAGCTGGACTAGAGGACGGAGATTTAGGGAAAGGTGACAATTTGAAGGAGTAACATTTTTGTAGTATCTATGTATCACTTTCTAAGTCCCAAAATCGGTTCTTTGTTAGCTATACACTAGTACACCAGGCCTCATGTAACTATGTCTGCTACTTTTTTTCGTTTTAAAAAAAAGGAAGAGAAATAAAGATAATAAAACTGCCATCATCAAGTCCTAAGAACTTTGCACGGTACTAAAGTTTGTCTTAGCAGCCGACTCGCCCCTCAACACTGTGGATCCGTGGATTCTGCTTGGCATTCAGCACAGGACTGGCTCCCCTCTAGCTCTCACTCTTTCTCCTGGCACTGTCCCGTCCTCCTTCTCTTCACCTCTCTTCTCTCTGTCTCTCTCTTTCAGCAGCATCTCTCACCTGCTCTTCCCTGGTGAGGTGGGATTACGCTAATGAGCCGGCATCTGTTGTCATGCACATGAACACACACAAATGGTGTGGACATTTAAACCCCTACTGTTGTGTACAGCATGGGTTTGTGAGAACATATTTTGGACAGTGAAGCTCTTAAGCAGCATGTTGCAATATCACAGTCCTAACGCCTAAAGCTTCATGGCGAAATAGTCTCACTTTAAGCTTCATTTTTTTTTCCTTCTCATTTCTTATTCTGTCCATTTTTTCGTCTTCTTCCCGTAACCTGCCCTCAAACAGCACCCCTTCTCCAATTGACCCGAATTCTCCTCCTCAACAATCATGTTGCCCTTTCTTTATTGCTCACCAAATTTCCTTCTCTCCTCCTTCTCATTTCCCTGCTCCACACAAATAGTTTCTTCTTAATTGATGCGCCTTGTTGAATAAAGGTCACTCCCCCGTCCATTAACCTTTTATGCTCTATTTTTTTGGTTCCTTACTCTCTCCAACATTTCTCCTGTCTCTCTTCCTTTCCTTTTATTTATCTTTTCTTTAGTGTGTACTGCTCTGCATTTCTTTAATCACCTACTCCCTCTTTTTCCTCTTGCAAACATTGCAGCCAACTCATCTTTTATGAATAAAACACATCTTCATCCAAATGCCCATATGCCAGAGTGTTCTTTTGTAATTTTAGTCTATACTTTCTCAAACATGTCCCTGTTTGAGTGTTACTTCTACCTGCAGACGTATACATCATCCATCCACAGAGATGAAACTGTATTTTTTTTCCTTTCTCTCTAAAACTCATTATGCTTCTCTGTGCGAGTTCCTGCTTTGTGCTGCTCTGTCTGTCTCAGCCTTACAGAAACAGCAATCAATTAGACTTACACTCCTCTGGAATTTACACTTGTCCTCTGGTTCATTATTCAATCTTACTTTGACAGAATGAGACCTGTTTACTTGATGCTTAAAGTACAAATCTTTATTGTGCACAGTTGGATTGAAAAGGTGTATCGTTTAGCTAATTGTGGCCAGTCAGACCTCAGTGATATTACAAACTTACTCAGGGTTTGTAACGTTTTAATCCATTATTTAATGGAGACGGATCCCAGCTTGTATAATTGTGACTGAGGTAAAACTGAAATGACTTGATTCCACGGTAATTTCATGTTACCTTCTTTGACTCAAAACAGTTTAACAAACAGTAAACATAGCCTTCAAGTTTTAATCATGCCATCTCCCATTAGTCTTCTGCCTCTGCCATACTTACTGGGAAAAGAACCACACTGGTAATTTGAGCTGTATTTTGAGAGATTCTTTGACATTCCATTCATGTTCATCAGAAGAGCATTTAATTAAGGGCATCCGGACTCTCAAATGTCTCTTCAGTTTGACTAAATGGTGGCGTGTCCCAGGTATTTGGCCTTTGAAAGGGTTGATATCTGTAATGACACCTGTTAAGAGTTGTTGAAGTGAACTAAAGTGTGAATGGGTCAGCAGGTTTGAAAGAACAAGATCATAGGTGGCGATAAATGATGTAAAAGACTACCCCCGTTGAGGGATGTTTTTTCTGTCTTGATGTACGGTATCGCGCACTCTTCTTTCGAACCATCTGTAATCACTGTTCAAAGACAGATGGTTTGATACAGCTAGCTCTTCGTTAACAAGTGCACAAACCGAAGGAAGGAGCACAAACACCTGAGGGATGTCCTTACTGATGGACCACCAACTCCAGGAAGGGTACAAAAAATCTGAATAAAGAAGTAACAGAACAAAGACAACAATAATTTCATTCAATATGTGGATTATCTCAGAAAGAAATTTCAACAATTTCAAGAAAGAAAAGGTAGTTTCAAATACCACATCCATGTGTTTTCCTATCGAAACCCCACAGAAGCTACGTACCTGGGACTCCCCACCAGTCAGTCATCATGGGACAATTCAGGTGACCTGGCTTCACATCTCTCCAACAACCGTCAATGCTGTTACACAATCAGGAACAGTAAACGTTATGACCCAAGTGGTATCAATGACCCATCTGATATCGAAACCCCACAGAAGCTACGTACCTGGGACTCCCCACCAGTCAGTCATAGCTGATGAAGAAGCCCCTGAGAGAGAACAGTCTGAGTTGTTACACACAAATCCGGTTGCTCAAGATTCAACCCTCTTTGAATATTGTGAGTGACCACCTGAGAGACATGACAGCTAGAGCTGCCACATTCAAAGTGAACAGACTGTTTGACAGCAGTTTTCAGAAAGGTTTATGACCACAGTTATCACTCTGGTACATTTCCTAAAACCTTCAGGCTGAACTCAAGTAAGACAACAGGAATGTGAAGTGTCCTGTATTATTGGAGATCAGAGTCTCTGGCCTCTGCAGGACATTTCTGCGCTCCCCTTTTAACTGCTGTGCAGTACAGCAGAGTCTGCAAATCCAAAGTGTCTTTACTAAATCCAACATGACAACTGATGTTTAAATTTAGTTCTATATGTTACGATGACTTAGGAAAATACAAGCACCATTCAATTAAACAGAGTGGCTAGGAGGAACAGTTAGTTACGTTAGATATGCCTGAAGAGAAGAACCAAGAGGCAAAACTTTATAATATAAGTGACACACTGTTGTTTTACAGGCAAGTACTTGCCGAACTCTTCTGACTAGGTGTGATAAGAGCTTGCGTTGTTGTTGACATTGTGAGGCTGGCAGGTTCAAGTAAGTTTCCTTATTAAGATAAGCCAGATAAGAAATTGTGTAGCACATAGTCTGACTCAAGAGGTGACAAGCTGCTTCTCAACAAAATAAGACTAAGATCTATTTAAAAAATTGTGGACGTATTCCTTTATTGCCTTGACAATATGCTTGTGCACTGCCACAATATGCTTATAACACATTAAATAAACACAAACGCTTAACAAGGACTTTATAATGCCATACACGTGAATAAAGGGGTTAGGAAAAAAAAAGGAAAATGTAAATTTCCTAAAACATTAACAGCTCTCCTCACGTGAATAAATATAACATTCTAATTAACACTTTGATTTCATCAACTCCACAAATTGGGCTATCTGTGATTCTGTGATCTTTAAACAGCTTACATGCAGTCCCACATCTCCCCTACTGTAACACTGCCAACGTCCTCACTGCTGTCGCTTTTAGAAAAACTACAGTTGATTATGTGTTTACATGCCTAGATTTGTCTCATTATGCTTAGGATTATTCACTCTCTGAGTTGAATACCACAAGAAATCATTTTTTAAAGAAAGCTGGACAGAACAATGCCCCCCTGAGGCAATTAATTCATTCTCTTTTAAAAAAAAAATGTATATTTTTAACTCTGTTTCCATGGTAGTGTGAGAATATTCTGTGTATTCATGTATGCTGGTGTACATGGGTAACCTATAAAAGAGCTTGAATATGAGCTATAACTCTGAATCCTGCCTTTATTTAATCATGGCCCACTTCATTACAGCACATTTTAGCATCATCACTTACTAATTACACACAACCATGACTGAAATTAATTTTAATGTAGCCACTAGAAAAAACAAAACCGCTTGCAATATTCATTTTCTGTCTGTATTTATGTATTACTAGTCTTAAATAGAGCCAGGAGCCAAGACAAAAGACACAGGGTGACAGGGAATCAGGAGGTCTTTATGATTATAGTACAGCACATAAAGCATGTTACCTGTACAGTGTGATTTCATGTATTCAGAGTGTCTCCTGAAATGAAACAGTTGAACATTGATCAAGACGCTGCCAAGACAATGTTTCAAACCAGGCTCAAACATGATGCACCAATACAAGCGAGACAGGCTGACAAAACGAGGTAAGAAAGATTTGAAATATTGACACAATGTGACGGTTAAGCCACACAAATATATGTTTGGAGGCGAGAAGCAGGAGCAGTCAACCACGTCCCGCGAAAGACAATCATCTTTCATGTGTGCTTACGTGTGTTCTCGCATTTGTTTTGTAAAACCCCATCAAGAGGCAAATGGGCTGGAGAAAACAGTTGACTGGCTGTAACTTTTTATCCTACCTCCCTCTCTCACTTTGGATTCATTCTGCCGTGACAACCAATACGCAGCAATCCATTGGAGTGGCTACAGCACAGCGCTGTGGCAGTCCTCTATTTGGCCTCCAGCATGCCCTTGTTAGGTCTTTCTTAAGGAAGTGTTTCAGTGCCAGCTGCAGCACCTGCTCGCCATCATGTCACTATCCTCTCCTACATCTTCTTGCCCTCACCCCATCCACCCACAAACTGCTGCACTCCTATTTCAGTCTATTACTTTCTCCTGTCCTCTCCCATTTTCTCCACTCACCTTTCCTGCCGTCTGCTCTCCTCTTTTTCCCTCCCCCTTTAAACACCTCTCCCCTTTCTGCCAGTTCACCACCTCTCTCTGCTCCTTCTCTGTGTTCCGTCTTAGCACCCTCCACCTCCTCTGCCCTTTTGCCCAAACAACTCCTTTCATTCCCTCCTAGCTCGCCTCTCCCCCAGTCCTTCACTCCCCATTTTAATTAACGGCAGCCTCCTCCTTCACGCTTCTGTTTCTCCTTTACATCCAACCCTTCTGCCTCCCCTCCTCCCTTCTACCTGCTGTATCTCCACTCATGTTTTACTCCATCTCTTTTCCAGACCTGCCTCTTCATGTTTCCCCTGCTTTGACCCCCCCCAGCGCATCTTGACTCGCGCCTCCCTTTCCCTTCTTCCCTCACATCTTTAATCTAGAAGGGATATCACCTTCTCCAAATCGTATTGGAGAGAAAACACCAGCGCCATTATCGCCCCATCTGTCTTTTCGTCCCCATCTCTCTCTCTCTCTCT
>KV751316.1:3389058-3419090 GCA_001698575.1 Mola mola
TGCTGTTACATCAGGAACAGTAAAAAGGTAGTTTCAAATACCACAAATGAGTGTTTTCCTATCGAAACCCCACAGAAGCTACGTACCTGGGACTCCCCACCAGTCAGTCATAGCTGATGAAGAAGCCCCTGAGAGAGAACAGTCTGAGTTGTTACACACAAATCCGGTTGCTCAAGATTCAACCCTCTTTGAATATTGTGAGTGACCACCTGAGAGACATGACAGCTAGAGCTGCCACATTCAAAGTGAACAGACTGTTTGACAGCAGTTTTCAGAAAGGTTTATGACCACAGTTATCACTCTGGTACATTTCCTAAAACCTTCAGGCTGAACTCAAGTAAGACAACAGGAATGTGAAGTGTCTTGTATTATTGGAGATCAGAGTCTTTGGCCTCTGCAGGACATTTCTGCACTCCCCTTTTAACTGCTGTGCAGTACAGCAGAGTCTGCAAATCCAAAGTGTCTTTACTAAATCCAACATGACAACTGATGTTTAAATTTAGTTCTATATGTTACGATGACTTAGGAAAATACAAGCACCATTCAATTAAACAGAGTGGCTAGGAGGAACAGTTAGTTACGTTAGATATGCCTGAAGAGAAGAACCAAGAGGCAAAACTTTATAATATAAGTGACACACTGTTGTTTTACAGGCAAGTACTTGCCGAACTCTTCTGACTAGGTGTGATAAGAGCTTGCGTTGTTGTTGACATTGTGAGGCTGGCAGGTTCAAGTAAGTTTCCTTATTAAGATAAGCCAGATAAGAAATTGTGTAGCACATAGTCTGACTCAAGAGGTGACAAGCTGCTTCTCAACAAAATAAGACTAAGATCTATTTAAAAAATTGTGGACGTATTCCTTTATTGCCTTGACAATATGCTTGTGCACTGCCACAATATGCTTATAACACATTAAATAAACACAAACGCTTAACAAGGACTTTATAATGCCATACACGTGAATAAAGGGGTTAGGAAAAAAAAGGAAAATGTAATTTTCCTAAAACATTAACAGCTCTCCTCACGTGAATAAATATAACATTCTAATTAACACTTTGATTTCATCAACTCCACAAATTGGGCTATCTGTGATTCTGTGATCTTTAAACAGCTTACATGCAGTCCCACATCTCCCCTACTGTAACACTGCCAACGTCCTCACTGCTGTCGCTTTTAGAAAAACTACAGTTGATTATGTGTTTACATGCCTAGATTTGTCTCATTATGCTTAGGATTATTCACTCTCTGAGTTGAATACCACAAGAAATCATTTTTTAAAGAAAGCTGGACAGAACAATGCCCCCCTGAGGCAATTAATTCATTCTCTTTTAAAAAAAAAATGTATATTTTTAACTCTGTTTCCATGGTAGTGTGAGAATATTCTGTGTATTCATGTATGCTGGTGTACATGGGTAACCTATAAAAGAGCTTGAATATGAGCTATAACTCTGAATCCTGCCTTTATTTAATCATGGCCCACTTCATTACAGCACATTTTAGCATCATCACTTACTAATTACACACAACCATGACTGAAATTAATTTTAATGTAGCCACTAGAAAAAACAAAACCGCTTGCAATATTCATTTTCTGTCTGTATTTATGTATTACTAGTCTTAAATAGAGCCAGGAGCCAAGACAAAAGACACAGGGTGACAGGGAATCAGGAGGTCTTTATGATTATAGTACAGCACATAAAGCATGTTACCTGTACAGTGTGATTTCATGTATTCAGAGTGTCTCCTGAAATGAAACAGTTGAACATTGATCAAGACGCTGCCAAGACAATGTTTCAAACCAGGCTCAAACATGATGCACCAATACAAGCGAGACAGGCTGACAAAACGAGGTAAGAAAGATTTGAAATATTGACACAATGTGACGGTTAAGCCACACAAATATATGTTTGGAGGCGAGAAGCAGGAGCAGTCAACCACGTCCCGCGAAAGACAATCATCTTTCATGTGTGCTTACGTGTGTTCTCGCATTTGTTTTGTAAAACCCCATCAAGAGGCAAATGGGCTGGAGAAAACAGTTGACTGGCTGTAACTTTTTATCCTACCTCCCTCTCTCACTTTGGATTCATTCTGCCGTGACAACCAATACGCAGCAATCCATTGGAGTGGCTACAGCACAGCGCTGTGGCAGTCCTCTATTTGGCCTCCAGCATGCCCTTGTTAGGTCTTTCTTAAGGAAGTGTTTCAGTGCCAGCTGCAGCACCTGCTCGCCATCATGTCACTATCCTCTCCTACATCTTCTTGCCCTCACCCCATCCACCCACAAACTGCTGCACTCCTATTTCAGTCTATTACTTTCTCCTGTCCTCTCCCATTTTCTCCACTCACCTTTCCTGCCGTCTGCTCTCCTCTTTTTCCCTCCCCCTTTAAACACCTCTCCCCTTTCTGCCAGTTCACCACCTCTCTCTGCTCCTTCTCTGTGTTCCGTCTTAGCACCCTCCACCTCCTCTGCCCTTTTGCCCAAACAACTCCTTTCATTCCCTCCTAGCTCGCCTCTCCCCCAGTCCTTCACTCCCCATTTTAATTAACGGCAGCCTCCTCCTTCACGCTTCTGTTTCTCCTTTACATCCAACCCTTCTGCCTCCCCTCCTCCCTTCTACCTGCTGTATCTCCACTCATGTTTTACTCCATCTCTTTTCCAGACCTGCCTCTTCATGTTTCCCCTGCTTTGACCCCCCCCAGCGCATCTTGACTCGCGCCTCCCTTTCCCTTCTTCCCTCACATCTTTAATCTAGAAGGGATATCACCTTCTCCAAATCGTATTGGAGAGAAAACACCAGCGCCATTATCGCCCCATCTGTCTTTTCGTCCCCATCTCTCTCTCTCTCTCTGTCTCTCTGTCTCTCTGTTTCTCTCTACTCTTCCATGTTTTCTAATCCACCACTCTAAAAGCAAGCGTGAAAACACAGACAGCAAAGGGCTGTGGGAGGAGAGGAGGGAGGAATTTGTGCTAGAATCGGACAGATCGTGAAAGTAGATGGACAATGTCATACCTGCGCGTCTCCCTCTCCTTCCCTTCGCTTAGATGGAGCCCGTTTCTCTCCCCCCACGTTATCTCTTCCCCCCTGTAAAGACAGGTGGAAAACTCCACTCCTCCAAGACTATCTTAAATAGTACTCCTCCGGCTCCAGCGAATTCTCAGACCCAACAAGACATAGTATCCGCTCCTCTTTGGTCTGGCGCCGCGCAAAGCTGCGGGGCTCCCGGAGTCGTGGTGGGGCAAGTGAGGCGTTTCAACTCAGCTCCCGTTTACAGTGCATGTGTTCAGAGTCTATGTGCGGCTTGCCGGGAGCAGCGTGTGACCTACAGCAAGCCGGCGTCCGCCGCTGGTCCTCCGGGACAGAGCAGAGAGTGTGGAGAAGACGGCGTTGAAGCGGCGCACCGCCGCGTTGCGCGCGCATTAGGTGTCCACATGAGCGCCTCCGTCAGGGGTTCGCGTCCGTGCGGTCCGGTGTCGAGATAAAGTGCGGAGTGAACCCAGTCAAAAGGAGAGAGTAAAGACACGCGTCCCCTCGGTAACGTGCTCGGTCGTCTATTTCAGGTTCTGTCGCCGGTGGACAGGCGGACAGGTTCCCCTAGAAGTGCTCTTTGCTCCCCCGCACCCATCAGCGCTCTTCCCTCTCTTGGGGATCTCTGCATTGGATCTGCACTCGCTCGCACATCAGCAACGCTCTCCGATGGTCAGACGGCAGGTGATTATCCGCTCCGGGGTGCAGAAATCTAAGAACGAGAGTCCAAAATGCGCAGGGAGAGGAGCAGAACCAGAGGAGTTTAGTTAAATGAGCGTTCCTCTTCTTCCTAAGTGACTTTGTCTTGACCTCTCTCTTGTCTCCGCGCCGGATGGCAGCCTGTTACTGGTCAGAGGAAAAAAAAAGACAAACTGCAGATAAGCAGAGAAGCAGATAAATCCCGCCGGGCAACCAGCCTCAAAACACGTTTCCCCCCTTCAGCCCTGTTGGTAAAACGTTCTCTGATCCGCCACGGTGAGCACCGTTCTCCCCTCCTAGAGATACTTTGACACGGTGCGGGGTTTGTCCCTGTCTCCTCCCTCCTGCCTCCTCCCTCCTGCCTCCTCCCTCCCGTCGCTGCTCCGGGATTACAGGCCGGTAAGAACGGATTGATGCCCGTTCTAAAGACTGTTCTCCGGGGCGTCTGCCCGGCGCAGAGGGCTGATACAGATGGGGTCAGTCGGGATCTCACGACACAGGCGACAAGGTCGGAGGTTCCCAAACCGAGGGGCGGGAGCCTCGTGGGGCCCTCGGGAATACCAGCGTGTCCATTGCAAAATGCTCTGCTAAATGCTTATAGACAGTGTATGTACATCTGTGTGTGTGTGTGTGTGTGTGTGTGTGTGTGTGTGTGTGTGTGTGTGTGGATGATATCCTGTATGTATACGGTATATAGATATAATGAATAAATCAAACCTTCATTTTCTCAGCCAAATCATTCTCTCTCTTCGTTGTTACCGACTGAATATGTTATTGATGTGCATTTGACACTTGACACTGAAACATGTTTGGTACAACAAACGACACTTGTCATGTTCACTGATGACTTTTTTGATGCCTCAGGATGAGCCAGGTGAACAGTCTTCCAGTTTCCAAGAGTTCTGTCCGATACATGGCCATCAATCTTCTCATCGGCTATCAGAGAGAAAGCAAACAATTCCCGAGATGTGAAACCTGTTTCCTTAACACCTCTCATCAGTGAGTCTGATCATTTCTGTCTGGTTATCTGGTCATCTGGTTATTTTGAATCTATTAAGACCGATAAGTATCATGTCACTGGTTAAGAAAAAGAACAAAGAAAAAACAAACAAAACAAAAAACAAAACCTACATGCTTATAACCAGCAGAAGGTGAAAATGATCGGATGAACGGTGAGCAACCTGAGGCAAAGCATCAGACAGAAGGGTTAACTGCAGGGATGAATACCAACAGGGGAGAAAGAGCCAACAGAGGTTGCAGATTAGAATGTGCAGATCACCTCATTAGCGAGAGATGGGATACATTTGATGTACACCACTGGCAGAACCAAAACATACTAGTCTGGTGTGTCTGTTGTTGGTCATAGTGGGGTTTTAAACAAAAATATATAGTTAGTAGATAGAGAGTGATAGTGGTAGTCAGAAATAACCAGATAAGGGCAGCTATCAGACAGGGGTCAGGAAAATTTAAATTCTGATGTTTCGTGTGATGTTCTTTAACCTCAATCGAAAATAGAAACACCTCTGGGCGATGTAGGCGAAAGGTCAAATAAATAAATACATAAGTGTTCCTATGTGTGAGAGATGGACACTGGGAGTGAGAGACAAATGTGAGGTGTCACGGTTTTTGTAAGTTTATTCTGGGAAACAAATACGAAGGTCACTTGCGGTGGCATTTGAAGGCGTAGTGTGATGAGATTTTTTTTATAAAACGCCTGCAGCAGCTTTTCTTTAACTATTGGTCAGAGCAAGAAAATGTGTCAGAGTCTTGTTTCTGATGTGTCCAGTGTTTTACCATAATTTCCTCATTTTGGGATCCTTATGAAAACTGATCGCTGACCTAAAGGATCCTGAGTTGTGTTGCATTCACTGCACATACACACATGCCCTCATGCAGGGCACAACTAAACAATTTAACAAGATTGTTCTCAGATTTGACATTATCGGAAACAGCACCGCGTCCTCCCCTGAACTACTACAGATGTTTGAGCTAAAGTCAATCTTATATTTTATCGACAGGTAAGATAATCGCCAATGCTTTTGGAGGAACCAACAAAGATAAGAACAATTCAAACGTGTTTTGTAATTTGTTTCTTGATTTCTTGTGGGTGTTTTTTTTTTAATAACTGTAAATTCAGACATAAGATATTTTTATACTGGACTGCTGAGTTGACAAAAAAGACATTAGCGGAGTCAGCTGGGAAAATTCAGTGGGTGTGTTTCACAGTCGTCTGATATTTCAGAGACTGAGCTAGATGAATAAATTATTCATACATACCCAATATTACATAATACTTAAGAACAGATTAATATGGGTTTCAAACTAAAAATGCATTGTCTCTGTATTCCCCCCAAAAAACCCTGTCAACCTTTTCTCTACTGTTATGGCTTGTAAAAGTGCAAAAAACATCTTAATATTATGAACAATCATGGCCATGACAAACTTTGGTAAGCAACAGACATGACACTGGTCTCTCATGTAAAAAGTAAAAGTAACCTGTGTGATCCAACCATCCAATATGTCCTCCTCCTTATTATCAAGGGGCCTCTACAGGTCCTTGTGAGGTGAATTTCTGAACATCATTTTGTTCATGGGCCACCATGTCTCTGTGGGAGCACAACAAGAGTAGAGCACAAGAGTACAACAATTCCATTTAATTCTTCTGCACTTTATTTGCTAAATGTCAAATCTCATTGTGTGCATCCACAACGTTTTGTGAATGCACACAATGCCGCGATCAGTCACTGTGACTTCCATAACAAACCAGCATCTGTGCTGCACTGAGAGGGACGGACAGAGGAGACGACGAGAAGAGAAGTTGAGAGAGAGAGAGAGATAAAGAGTGATGGAAGACCCTCCAGCCCATTCAGCACCACGGACAGCACTGCAGTGGGATTCAGCAGCGCAAAGGCGGAACGAGCTTTATCCTTTCAGAGAACCACCAAAAGCTCTTCTTTACATGTACTGATCTCTCCCTCTCTGTCTTTCTTCATCACACCCATTCATAACTCTCTCCCTTACCATCCACCCAAAAGCCTCCACATTTCGTTTCTTATCATTTCTCTGCGTGACTGCTCCCTTTGTGGATCATCATCAAAATAATAAGTCCAGTGTGCGCGTGTATGTGTGCACATGTGTCACTCAGTCTGGTAAGCTGTTTTTTTTTTTTCCTCTACAAGTTACCAAATACGGACAGGGAGGCCTGACTGAGAGATGCAGAGTTCACAGCCACTGAAACAGATAGACAGTTTACAAGCAAGAGAGTGTGTTTGAATTGAAATGTAGTGTAGAAACAAAGAAAGAAGACTCTTATAGACAGAAAATATCATAAGAGGACTATATTTTATTGACGTGAGGGATTTTGAACACAGCATTGTAAATCACCAGACTTTCTTCCTGTGCGTGTTTTTGTCAAATTGTTCAAAGTATTTTGTGAATTTCTGTTTTGTTTTTTTAGACTTGCAGCAGCTCGAGCATTGAGTTACCGTCATGTCCATGTCATCCTCTAATACACATCATTCAGGTTTGATCTCAGCACGCGCGTCCACGTTTGTGAGGCACATACACGCTGCTTCTTTCCAAGTTACAAAAAAACAAAACAACAGCCTGTCCCCTTCAGACAGCTTCAATGTCGTTGCCAGATCAACCGCAGCCAACCAGTCAATGAAACAATCAGTCATTCAGCTGATCATGACATCAGTGCCTCAGGCTGACAGACTATCTGTCGCTCAATCACGTAATTGATTGTTATTGACTAAACAGGTAAGTGTTTAATTAAGAAGCCTGTTTCAAAGACAGGATTAGAGCCGAGTATTGGAACAGAAGTCAGTTCATTGACTTTAGTAGTAAAGTGCACACTTATCTTTTATTTTTTTCAATGGAGATGAATTAAAAGTCTATTAGTGCTATAACAGTTTCCCCTTTATATGTGCAAAATGAAGACGTTATTATTGTTCAAGGTTGTAAAAAAAAGTATCTAAAACTCATACTTTGTTAATCATGTTACCTGGAGCTGGTCACTCCTATGAATACTACTGAAGTAAATGTATCTGATATTATAATATGATATTCAAATGTTAAAATGAATGGTGAAGTTACATATATTTACATGTAT
Organism: Mola mola; assembly: GCA_001698575.1. Lineage (NCBI taxonomy): Eukaryota > Metazoa > Chordata > Actinopteri > Tetraodontiformes > Molidae > Mola > Mola mola. The sequence continues at coordinate 3,396,897 of KV751316.1, forward strand.
GCACTTAACACTAATTCCTTGGTTGAATTCTTATTATGTTGAGCAATAATTAGAGCCAGTAAAAAAGGTTAAAATTTACAAAAAGAAAAGGAGAAATAATAAGTACAAGTACAATTAATAATATTTAATGTAATTAAATAATTATAAGGACAAATTAGACAATGTAATAGCCCAAAGACTTAAAAAAATTACTTTCTTTGCATCCATGAAAGTGTTCATTTTCTGAGATTTTAGATATTTCTCTTCTTTGATTTTTATTCAGTTTTGAAATTAATTTGAAATTATTTTTTTTTTGTACCTTATCAGTTAAAATTATTTAGGACAAAAGCAGCTTTGCAGTTACCAACAATGATTGAGACAACGTCCACACTGGTTCAAGAAGAAAGCGCAGTGGCTTAACTTCCCACTTCACCAAACCCTTTAATTTAGGTCAAACCATTAACAAGAACAAAAACACCACCACATGTCCAAGCTGTGAATCTCAGAATGAAATCTGGTCTCGCATGATATCAGGGAGGTCTGAGGTTCTAAGGAACTTAGCTTCCACAGTTAGGAGTGCAGCACCTAGAAAGAGCCTGTCGCTTATTTTAAGATTTGTAATGTTGTTTCAGGCTTTTTGCCTTCATTCAGTAGAAGAACTAACCCTCCTGCTAGTTCTCTGGAATATTTTGTATCCACCAGCTCGTCCACCAGGGAGACATTTTAACCCCGCTGCCTCATGCACATCTCTATTTGTATACATAGTTGTAAACATACACACATCAATTCAAAACACACAGTAATGCTTCAAGCCTATTTTCTTTCATTTTATGTGCTGGAGAAGACCTGCACTGTATTGTGACGCCTGAATGAATCCTGTGAAAGGATTATTCCATCTGTATTAACAATGTGTTGCTTTGATGCGGGTGGTGCAGGTTCACAGAAGCTCCACCGGCCTCCACCGAAAAAAAGAGAAAAAGAACATCTCATTAACTCCAATGTTGTCTTATTTACATGTTGTTTCTTCTTTCTTCTTAGCCAGGTTTTGTTCCGTGATGGATTCTGTTTGACTTCTGACCTTAGTGTGAAGATCCGGCTTCTAGAATGCTAAGATAGGTACTTTTACTGATCATTTATGAATACCTCCAAACCACAGCTTTGCTGCTACTTTAGGTATAATGACTCATTTTCTTTCTTCCTTTCCCTTTTTAACATGTTAAACACAGAGACTGTTACATATGAGTGTGCAAATGTTTGACTTATCTGGCCAAAGTTGCTTGATTACAAGCAAAACAGTATATAATTGATCACATCTGCTGTTTGGTAATCAAACATGTCGTAAAATTAGCTTTTAAATAAGTATTCTATTCCATTTTCTATTTCCAAAATCTGTATGGCAGCAATGAAGCAAAACAAGCCCTGGGGGTACCTGTTTCAATGAGAGAATCCAAGTCAGGGCAGGAGAGACGGGGATGCATTTTCCTTCAGAGCAGCAAGGTTACAGTCTAATGGAGCTAACAGTAATGCCTCTCCTGACATGTCCACCCCAGCAGGCCATCTATTTGGGGGCAGACAGAGAGAGAACGAGAGGGAAAAGCACCACAGAGCAGCACGGAGAAAGAATCAAATCATGGCCTGCTATCACCACATTAGCACAGAGGGAGACGGAGGGTGAATGTAGTGACAGAGTGAGAGGTAGAGACCCTGACACCAACATAACATAGTCATCCATCACTCCTCATTACTCTCGAAAGTAGAGAGAAGGATGGAGAGAAAGGCAGACTTGAACAGTAATATTGTATATATGGATGAAGTGAAATGTTGGGAGTTATTATTTTTCACAAAATGCCTCGGCAGTGCTGTTCTTCAGCAATGTCGAATGTGAGACAGAGGAGGGGGGAGAGATGTTGTAGGACTTGGATGCAGAGATAAACTTAAGGAGATCAGCAAATGGAGGACATGAGAGATGGAGAAAGGCGATAGAGAGACGGTGAATGTCTGTCTCCCGGGACCCAGGCTGATGGGAAGAAGATAAGGAGGAGAAGAAAAGTCAATAGACAGAGCATGACTGAGTGACAGGTGATGGCAAGACCATCAGGCAGAGGACAGAGAGAAATATATATATTTTATTCGGTATTCTGAACTCTACTGGTTGTTAGAATTACTGTAGGTCACTGAGCTCTTCACCTTTTGCAGCATTTCATGTTGATGTTACTGTAATCTGTATGTGGAAAAGGGTTATTGAACTTCATCTCTGTATCAAGGGAATCTTTTCATTCTCAGATCAATCCTGAGCGTGAGCTTAAGTGACACTTTACGCTCAAATGGAAATGAAAGACGCCAGAAAATGCAAAAAGACATTTTGGGGAAGATAATTTCATGAAAAGATTTCAGCTTTGGTTTCTAACCATATAAAACGCATAGAGCTTGAAGGTGAAATTTTAAATAACCAGATACTAAAGTTAAATATATATATATATTGTGCCATTCGGCCAAGGGGCAATCCTTCATAAATCGTTTTGCACAGATTAAATGTGACCTGGAGCTTGCTCTAAATTTAGTCAAGTATCTGACGAATCTTGAGAGAAAAGAAAAAAAAAAAAAAAAAAGAGGGGAAATGTGTCAGGTCACACTGTCCTCCAAACAAACCCAGTCACTTTTGGAAAACTTTAAATTAAGGTTTGGCATTCAAACCGGACTTCCGTTGAAAGCACAGTCAAACCCTGGGCTTTGAATGGGGCATCACAATGTCATGCTTCACTTATGGTCAAAAATAATGAGAGGTCACTGAACGGCTGGGAGACAAGAGTGTTTAATAATGAAAATGTGATATTAGCCTGATACAATAAATCACTAACTACTGTCTGTGTCAGGCAGAGCTCCGAAAGCACTCAGCATGATATGTGTTATATGTACTGAATACTCAACATCAATATTTTGATGCTATATGTATAATATTTATTTCTAAAAGTGGTTCACATAAGGAACATTTTTTGATTCGCATGATTGTTTACTCCATCCTGAATTTAAATCAGAACCAAAATCTAACACATTTCTTTGAAAAGGAGATAAAGGTTTTATTCTGCTATTCATGTTTCGGATTAAGACACGTTTTTGTGTTTATGAGTATTAAACCAGTGTTGCTGGAAGATTTACTGTACAAGTGTTTGACTTTCTTCACTCAGAGTAATGTTAACATTTGGAATAGTCAACGCTTCAAATAAGATTATTGCCGAAGCGAGAAGAGATCAGTGATCAATTATCTGCTCTTCACTCTACAGTGCTGCAGAGTTTATCATGTAGCATCCTGTCACACTCATCAAGACACCCCATGTTGAAAAGCTGTGCGATAAAATATCAGATTTCCACTTGAAATACGAAAGATCTTATCATATCACAACCACAGGTTCATCACATTCTGTCATATCTGAATTTAATTAGTGTATTAAATGTTGCTGTAAATGATTTTATCTGTATCAGTTTTGAGTGAAGTGTCTCGGTACGTATCAGAATTTCTCAGAGGGATGTATGGTTGTTTACGGTGTAGTGCTAGCATCACAGCCCCTCTGCACTGGCTCATTCTGCTGCTGTAACAGACGGATATTACAGCCGTTCCTTTGGACTCGCTGCTAGCGACCTGCATCGTGCAGCTTATATTTCTTTCAGGAACTACAGTTACCACAGCGCATTTGTAAGAAACCGAGAACAGGGAGTGACAGGCAGGAACCACCTGTAGAGAACTTTACCCTGTTCCACTAGCGAGAGACCACAGCTGCACACACATGGACACACACACAAAGTGTGAAAGACAGTGTTGGGTTAAGCTGGGCAGCTACTGTATGTCACTAATGGCTTCGGTGTGTGTGTGTGTATGTCTCCACATAAAGTACCTTTGAATGAATATTTGTGATCATTAGACTCTGCTAAAAAAAAAAAAGTTAATTAAACATTCTGAGAGGGCAAAAACTGAAAACCAAAGTGTAATGGAAAAAAATTCTGGTGGTATTTTAGCCAAGGTTTCCCAATAAGGCTCAGTACATTATTATTTTTTCATGATGCCCATTCAGTGACGTGAATACAGTATCAAACATATTAAGGGAGTGAAAATTAAAAGACTTTATCCTCATAAAAGACGACCATGTCTCTCCATTTTCTGAAATTGTCACGTGTGAGCGGGTACAGGTGTTCACGTTTGTGCGTGCATGTGTGCATGTGTGCATGTGAAAGTCCAGAATCAGTCTTGTTCGTTAATAGCAGATGTGTTACCTCCCGAATTTGAACGCGATGAGTCAGTGAAAGTGCACCAGCACTTGGCTCTCCATTGCAAATCCATTTAGAGGACATAAAAGGCAAAAGAAAGATTTAATTTACTGGAACATGCCTGGTCTAAATAATAAGGTGGGTATGTTTTGGGGTTTGTTTGAGGTGAACCTGTTATTGGAGACATGTGAAACCTTCATAAGCATGCTGAAGACACACTGTCAACACACCCGTTGGCCATGAAGGGTTTGTCTGCAATGAAAGGGGAGTCAGCAGCTATCACTAAAACCTGCTGTGCTCAATGTCGCATTAGATACTTCTATATAGGTCTAATTTGTGGTATTAAAAGCAAAGATGTAAAACAAACAATCAAACAGCATTCATATAATTAACAATAACATGTGCAGGTTTTCCTACAAAATGATTTTAGAGAGATGGAACCGATGTAAAAAAAAAGCAAAACAAAACAGTTATTATTGATTTTGTTGCACATTACCATGACGACAGTTGGATACAGCCCCACCGTCCCTCTTTGCAAATGTGGCTATACAACCATTTCAGCTTACATTGTACTATATATGTACTGTTAACATTTCACCGAGTCAGAGTTCCCGTTAAACACTTTTCAGGGCTCTCAAATGCTTGTGGCTTGGCTCCAAACTTTCCAATGAAGAATTTTAAAGTCATGATTACTGAAGTGTTCGGGACTAAGCACTGCAGCAGTCACACCATCTGCAGTTCTATGAGAGAGAATGGCATGGCACAGCAAAGGAGTGGTGCAGCATTACATGGAAAATCCCATTCCAGCTCAGCATGAGAGATCAGAGTGCAGAAGACAAGATGATGCTGGGCCAGCTTGACTCAAGATTAACACAGCACAAGTGTATAGATTACTGGTCCATCTGGGTCTTGCCTGAAACAGAGCACTGCACAGTGTAGCATTGCAAGGCACTGACCTGCACACAGCACAGGACTGACATGTGAAAAACTGTGCAGTCTGGTTTAGTATTGGTTTCTCAGGCTCCTCTATCTCTTGTACACAGTTTGAACACAAGCAGGATGGGCATTAAAGGAAACTCTTGCTTGCCTGCTAGAGCAAAACTCTGAAGCAGACTAGCACATCCTGCCTTTTCCCCCAGTGCATGCTGGTAGAGTTTACAACCCTTTTCTTCACATGACGAGCAGAAAATGTGTGAATATGTATGAATGTCAACTAGCTGATGTCTAGCAGGTATAATGCGTTGTCATCTTAATTGATGACAATACCTTTTACGAATGTGAATATCACAAAAAAAAAATGTCATGAAGGTCCTCCAATACTTGAGGAGACGTTTTAAAAAGTAAGACTATAAATGTTAAACTCATGGTGCCACTAGAGGACCAAAGGTTATTTTCATCATATAAGAAACCGTGATTATGTACCAAATATACACCAATCGGTTTTTGTAGGTTCTCAGTCATCCCGGTTGAGGTAGTCTTAGGTGCTTCAGTTGAAGGCATGTGGACTTCTTTTTTGGTTTTGAAGACATTTCACCTCTCATCCAAAAGGTTTCTTCAGTTCTAAACATTGGTGGGGAATCCCCAGTATTTAACCTGTGTTAGGGTGGTTACACCTTGGAGGTGGTCACCTGAGTCGTTGACCATCTCTGTGTGTGCATGTCAGGGTCAAAACTAAGGTGTAGTTCAGGTGGGGTTGCCTCATGTGACCCTAACGACTCACATGATGGCAGGGCAGGGCAACAATGCATTAATGAGTCACACCTGGAGTCATGTGACCATAGCAACTCACATGAATGTGAGGGGGGTCATCAATGAGTCACAGCTCGAAACATCTCATTGACGAACCTTAAAACTTGTTTGCTATTGTATTGGACCATCTCAGGCCATCAAAACAGCTCTGATCTGTCAAGACATGGTCAGGGCACCTCTAAAGGTGTGCTGTGTTACCTGGCAATGGGAAAATGGCAGTGGATCCTTTAGGTCCTGTAGGGTGGAGGGGTTGGGCCTGTGTTTTGTCCAAGGTTCTTGTCAAAGCTTAATTGGATTTGGATCTGGGATGTTCGAAAGCCAGGTCAAGGCCTTGAACTGTTTGTCATGTCCCTCGAGACATTCATGAATGTGATGTGCTTATTAACCTCGCCATTGGGAGTGCCTTTGCCATGAGGCGCTTTACATGGCTAGTTAGGTGGTTTGTGTCAAAGTACATTCTACTGAGACGATCATCTTTTTTAACTTCACTTGTCAGTGGTTTTAATGTTGCAGCTGATCAGCGTACACGTTGTACTGCCTACCAGCCCGATGGAGCATAATTAAACATCAGGATGTGGTCATGATGCTAAGAGGAAAGTCACGGATATTCTGGGATTCATCCTCTAAGGATGATGACTGTATTTCATGACAACACATCCAGTAGTTGTTATTTAACAGAAGACCAAAGTGGGAGATTGACAGATACCCGGAGCAATGCTGCTAGTGTAGCTAGAAAAAGAGCTCATATTAAAAATGCAATTAGAATAATTTTTTATGTCTTTCTTAACTTTTTTTTCCTGTTTAATTAAAGCTGTGTGGAATCTTTCTCGAAAAAACAAAGCAGGTAAAAGAGAGAGAGGCAACAATGTACAGCAACAAGTAAGTCTGATGCCCCCGCTGATCCTCAAAGCTCTCAGCCCTGCTGTGCTCTGTTTTCTTCCGTGCTGAGGCGTTCTGTTTCATGCCAAGCGGGGTAACTACACTCTTATGCTTCGCTGGCGCAGAACGTCAACTGCATCTGCTCGACTGCCCCGTGTGCTCGTGTGTATGTGAGAATGAATAAGGATAAGATAAGTGACTGAGAGAAAGACAGGCAGAGAGCTGAGAAAGAAATGACAATTATATAAACAAAGATAGAAGGAGAAGTTGGAGAGCAGATCACTGCTCAGGTAATCCACTCCAATCTGCTGTGGTCTTTTGCTTTGGATGAAACTATAACTATGTCTTTTGGAGAGTTAATACAGATGTTGTGAATGTGGACTGACATATTCAGCCTCTTTACATGAAAATAATGTTAATTTCTTTTTGATTTTTTTTTTTTTCAGGTTTTATTTTCCATACTTTATGTCTCAGAATATCTCATAGGGATACTCTTTTCCTCTCTCCATTTATCTTTTGGTCTGACAAATTATTGTTATAAAATATGCCATGAAGGAACCTGCACATGTTTCCATAAATATCCTGCCTCAAGAGCCAGATAGTGTTTTAGAAAGCCTTATAAAACTGACTCAGGGGCAGGATCTGACACATTGTTATGGTGGTGACTCCACAGCTGCTACCCCTTTAGGGTAAGACCATTCAAAATACAAAAAAAAAAATAATAAAATAAAACAAGAAGCCCAACATTAAAGTTTGATGTACAAGTGTTAAAACCAGAGTGACAGATAGAATGTATGGTGGAAGCTGCATGAGACCATAAGTCACACTGGCCAATTTACATAATGTAACTCAACTCAAACTTACCTCACATACATAATGTTAGTAAATTCACACAAACCAATATATTTTTCACAAACCTACCAAACAACAGTCTCACTATGTTAATTCTAAATTAATGAAGTTTAAACAGCCATGTGCCTCAATCATAAGTCCTCAAAAACACCATTGTACAATGAAATATTAGTGAAAGGAATAGTAGTATATTTCGATAATTTCACATGTCATAGCCACACATTTTAAGCCTTTTAGGTATCATTTAACACACAATTCATTCTCATACCGGGCAGCACCAGGCAGCACCAGGAAGTACTCTCTCCTCCAGGGAGGACAGATTTGCTTTTCTGAGACCCATGAAGGAAGGGGAGACACCATAAAACTGGAATGAGTAGCCCCCGTGTGCACAGTGCTATTCCCAAAAAACGGGGTCAAATGGCATACAGCCAGTTGAGAATTGGCTCTCAAAAATGTCAGATACGCCCACTTCCAGCTAATTTTTTTTTTTTTTTTTTTTCAGATATCCCGGGGTCCCTTAGCAGCAGAGGAGGCTTTCTGTCTGCCGATCATCCAGACAACTATTGAACCAAAAGGGCAGCAAAGACTTGTTTGACGTCGGGGGCCATGCCATGATATGACTATGACTCCATGCTGCCCCACAACCTCAGCGACATCAGAGAGGCAGCTGTTGCCACAACATGTCAAATGTCATGGAAGGCAGGTGAAACAAACATTGGTCTAAGGACTGTTTACAGGCCACTAAACCCTGCACAAAAATGGCTTCCCAGCTTTTGGACAACTAATGGGAGCATTGGGAGCCCAACACAAACTATCTTCATTACCAGCAAGAAGTCTTGGTGAACTGAAGTTGGCAGAAACCGGTGAGATGTCGTCATCATCTTTGGAGGTTAAAACTTTTGCTCATCTGGTGTGATAAATGGTGGCACCTCAGGGGATTTGAGAGCACTCTCAATGCTCTCAATAGTCATCTTCAGGGCCCAGTATCACCAAACCACCAAAATGCCCATCTTTGACTCATTGAGGATATTTGTTCCAAATATGAAGAAATTTGAAGATGATATGGATAAATAAAATCAACAAAATAGAAAAGAATGCAGCTAATTAAAAGTTGATAGTAATTTTACGGACAGATGTGTAAATAGGAATATGGGGCTTTAGATCACAAACTCTCTCTCAAAGTTAAAACTGTTGCTGTGCCTATTACCATAGCAACTTTGCATATTGCCATCATGTTGATTATATAAATGTAAGCGCAACTATTGGGAAAATTCAACTTAATATTGACTAAAACACCACTACAAATATATTTAAATTCCTCTGATGAAGTAGCAGCAATTTCACAGCTGAAAACCAGAAGTCTGTTTGGTATGTTTGTGGTTGTGTTGTCTCCTGGGATGCACTAAAGCAGGAAGATAGGCCAGACTGACAGAGGGATGGCTGAGTCTTGAAGCAGGATAATGAGAAAGTGTATGTGTATATTTCGAAGTGCTTGTTGACATTTTATGTTCTCTGTCTCAGTAATCCACAGGGAGACACATTTACAATTAGCAGCTGACCTAATTCACACTTTCACAGGGACGAGGCAATTCTTTTTTTTTAATCTATGTTACATACAAAACCAAGAATACTCCAGAAACAGGGTTTGTAGTCCATAAACAACAGCACCCGTAGTAAGATGCAGTAGAAGGTAACATGGGGGTTGATGAGGAAGAGACAATGGTTACCTTTATTTCCCTTACTTTATTCTATTTTTCAAACCCAATGCTTAACACGAATAACTGAATGACTTTCAATCTCTCAAAGTTCCTCTCTGTTTACACGCCACCATGTAAATCCTAAATGTATGTCATAGTGTTGTGCCGGAAATGCAATTTACATTTACGTCACAGCTACATCAAGACTACATCTCTGATTCATTATGCAGGGTTATCTAATGAATGATAATGTATCCAGAATACTTTAATAAATCCACGTTATATTTTCTTATGCATTTTATCAACAGTCACAATCATAATAAATGTCACCTATAATAACTTTTAATTTCAGGTGCCTTATCCTCTTAATTAATTATAAACCCCAACTTGACTGATGAAACCTAATGTATTAAAGCCCCCATCAGTCACCATCTAATTTTGCTAAATAGTCAAGACCAGCTTTGAAACCTCTGAACTTCTAATAACTTAATAGGGGTAAAGTGGATCAGAAAGCCTGTGACAATGAGCGTACTCATGAAGCAAAATAAAGATCCTGCCTCAAGATCCAGATAGTGTTTTAGAAAGCCTGTAAAACAGATTCGGGGGCAGGGGCCTTTCCTTCTGCATCGCAGCCTGACGCATGGACTCCCAGTGTCCTTGATTCACTTGAAAAATCATTTCTATTTGGTAAGTACGTGTTCATTTTTTAAAAAAAGAAAATAGTTTTGGAGTGGCTTGGATGAAATTGTACACATGTGCATCTAGGTTATGAGGATCTGTGAATGTTATACTTGCTCTAGTCCCATTTCCGCTCCACTCTGCCCCTCACCTGCAACGTCCCTGCTCAATCATCAACCAACTTTTAAACTGGTCTACTATAGCTGAGGCAGTTTAGCCACAAAACCCAGGTGATTAGGTTCAGGAACTAACTGATGCTTGGCTGCAAATAAGACATGAACTTGTTTTTTATGACGAAAGTGCTGTGTGTGACCCTTTATTCAACCCTGACTTCAAGTCGTCTAGATCTGAAGGCAAAGGCTTTAAATTGCTTCTGCGTGAAATCCTTATGCGTCTCAAAGAGGTTACTTCCGCGTCTGTACCGTGACCAAACGTCAGTAACTTACGAGCCAGGCATGGGAACAGGCTGAATGAACCTGAGCACCAACACATGTGATGAATTAGACAGGTTAATCATGTTAATCAAGATGTATTTAGTGGTGTAAAAAAATTAATGAGTCTTACACAAGGCATGCTATCTTGAGAAATGTTGAAAAAGATAAAGGATTTTGTGTGTTTGTGCCTTCCAGTGTGTATGTGTGTGTTTGTTTGTGCATATGCTCCTATAATGAGAGGCTGTTATCCTTGTTAAAACATCTAAATGAAAGAGGTGAACAATAAGATGAAAACAAACAGGCAATATGCTAATCAGCAGTAACACCAAGTTGCTTGCAAGCAAACCTGCCGCTGGGAAAACGAACATGTTATCTGGGTTAATCAAAGTATCACAAGTAAGTGGACAATTTCATCTTGTATAAAGAGAAAATCTTTCCTATCAGTGCTATTTTGTGTGCAGTCCCCCCTCTTTAGATCATTTATATGGAGATAAACAATTTATTGGGGTAAACAAGTGCTTGTCTAAACAGCGATTTTGGCCTCACATCATTTGGTGACACATTTACATGCAATTTGGTTCATTCTCAGACGTAAACCAGGGTTATTTATGAAACCTAAAATAATACGACCTTTCCATTATCAAAATACAGCAGCCCGCATTAACATAAAAAAAACCAAACAATCAAAGCATAAACAGGCTAGTTTTGCTTGGGAGGAGGTTGATTGTTTTGTTTCCCCGCATGCCACAAGCATCACTTGCTTGTCGACAAGATCCCAATTTAAACAAAGAAACAGCAACAAGCCTTTGACAGTTAAGATTCAAGTGGCACACAAAGAGTTGTGCTTATGCCAGTGGGTTGATTTGTTCAAATTTAATAATGGGGCGCAAATAGTTTCTCCCGGGTATGGTGCAGCTATTACATAACTAAGCTAATAAAAGGGATGCCATTCACCTTCACACGTTAACCATTTTTTCTATTTAGCCCCACCATCTTTACCATGTAAACTTTAAATACAAAGTTCTGTATCTATTTTTTTTAAATACTCTGTTAAACTGAATGATCTTGAAAACAACAAAGAGTTGTTCTCAGGCCAGCTCCGTATTAAATTAGAATATGCATTTTGTCCACATGCATCCCTTTTTCTGTACTTGTGCGTTGCTTCTTCTTTAGTCCAAATATTAGAGAGTAATCAATGCATACACTCCTGTGTCATATCCCACTTATATCCGTTTCTGAATTGCAAATGGCTGTTGAGATATCCTTGAATGTTGCCAATGTGCTCATGTTTATCAAGCAGGGACGTTTGTCTCTTAGAATAACAAAGCATCCACGCAGTCCGTTTCCTTTTAATACATTATGCGCATTGCAGAGATGAGGCATGCTAATGTGCAGCCTCAGACACAACAATGTCTGATGACATGCACACCATTAGTCGAAGCTGACAAACCCTTTCAGCAAGAAAATATGCAACAATTTCTCAAACCACACTGCAATCTCATTGGAATGAGGGATTTTTGAACTTTTCCTGACCTCAGATATAAATTGATTGTATTTAGAAATGAAAATAAACTAGCTCACGCCTTGAAATATGCAATATTTTTTATTTATTCATTTATTTATTGTACAACATATTACCTGATCACTGGGGTTTTAATAATGTTCTGGCAATATGGAAATAAAAGGTTATACCTTTCCAAGTTTAAACAAGGCATGCAAAGACCAAGTCTGAGTCAAATTTAGTCCTACAGGTGGAAGTGATGATCGTAATATCATGAAAAGTACAATGACACAAAGGGTACCACTTTGATTAGATCTCTTTTTATATCTTTTTAAATCCCAGCCCTGTATTATATAGTGTAACACCACTGCTGTAAAATATTACAAGTAATTGTTTTGCATTTACAAAGATAGTGTTTTTTGTGCCTTTCAAACAGCTGCTTTGATTTGTTGAATAATCTAGCACTCAATGCCCAGCCTGGGTGAGGGCCTCTAAATAGGAAGATTGAGGATTTTAAGGACACATCAACTCCTTAACCCAGCCAGTGTAGTGAAGAGACGATCAAAGTAATGAATGTTCCCCTTGTTGGTCAGAGCCTTCCATCTAAACACACATCACAGTTCACACCTTGGCTCATGTGAGACCAGCGACTCACATGAAGACTGGGGGGAGTGATTACCCATCTGATGGAGGGGTGGATCTGGGTCACACAGATTGGGGGCGGGGCTTTGTACCCTTTGCCCTCTACGCTGAGTAAGAAGGATCCTCCACAAGGTTAAATACTGGGGACTCCCTACCAGAAATTTAGAACTGAAGAAGTCTCTTGGTGTTTCTTCTTCTGAAGAAGAAACAATGACCTGGATGACTGAGAATCTTCACAGACTTCCATCTAAATCTAAACTCTTACGCACTCTGAAGAAACGACTGCAATTTGAGAGATCTGCTGAGACGATGTTTAGTCTTCATGCAACATTTTCCTTAACCAAATGAATCACACTGAGAGGCGGATATTGGATTAACTGCAATTGTTCAAGGGAACATGGATGTCATTTTTTAAGTTTTCAGTTCATTTTATATTTTCTCATTATACCGATAAGACTGTGGTTGTTAACGTTCATCAGAAAATTCTTTGGTACCATTTGAGTCCCCTTACAAGTGACCTCTGCAACTTCATCAGCTTTGTGTTTTTGCAGGTTTTTTGTGCATTGGTCACTATTAATTAGAGGGGGGTTTTTTTTCTACGTTTTGATTGTTCTTTTACACACAATAAAGACTTGGTTTATGATTTTGAGTTATTTATTTGTGTTTGTTACTTGTGTAATTATTACTGTTTCAATATTTTCTGTTCTACTGTATTTTAAAATATTTTTTCTGTTGAGTCTTGTGTATGATTTACTGTTTCTATATTTTTGCTATTGTCTTCCCAACCCCAACATACCGCCTGTGTCCAATTATTTTTATCCTTGTGTATTATGGTCTGTGTGCATTCCTTTGTTGCATTTGTTGCTTTGTTGTCCGGCGTTTTCCACTGCGTTTCCTTATCATTTTCTTTGAATGCCTTTTTCCTTCTTGTATTTGTTCTCTCCTCCTTCAGACTAATATTCAGATTTTCACCCATACTTGTCTTTTATCTGTAAGGTGCCTTGTCCCAGTAAACCATTGTGCTGAGCTCACTCCTGTGGAGTCTGCATTTAGGCCCAAACCCTATATCCAGCATTTCCTGGCGCCTGTGAAACCTGATAAACACAAGCAACAGGCTGGCAGCAGTTAGGAGTTGATAGCACTTAATGCCCCTATATCTTGGAAAGTCCTATTTTAAAACTCCCACACGCTTCAGTGAAGTTTGAAATGTAAAATGCTGTTTTTATCTTACACTTTCTGAAGAAAAAGATATGAAACATTTGTGCATCACATGATTGATCTGTCTCAGTGTAAATTTAAGATGGAAAATGTAAATGAATGACTTGGAAGACAGTGCTTTATTTAAAGTATGATTTTGTCTGTTAATTATAATAAAAAATCACACAGTCCAAAATAAAAAAAGTGAAAGACACAGGGCTATTCGAAACAAATTTTTGTGCATGTTCTCCTGTCTTTAAAATCATTTATTCATTTAAAACTGTATTTAAATAATCAACAACAACAACAAAACTGAGCTTGCCCTCACTTGCAATGCTGTTAAAAACAAGTTAAAAGTAAAAATACAAAATAAGTCAATAAATAAAATGAGAGATACAATGTAAAGCTGCAAAGTTCTTTTTTATGGTTTTTCTATTGTTTTTATTTTCCTTTATTTTTTTTAAACTTGTGAAATACCCCTACAACATGGCAATGATCACAATATATCACAGCCTGGAGTGAGCAAACACTTTTTTTAACATGTTTGCTTGAGTATCATTTGAATCTTAGCAACGCAGATTCTGATTCCAATACTGCTTTCCCATCCTGGTTCTAAACGATTCTCAGTTCCAGTTTTGTGATGGTCGAGGTCAGAAGTGTCACATGCTTATTTCACAGAAAAAAAAAATGAATAAATAAAATGAAATAAAAAAAATAGATAGATTAAAAAATAAAAAAAATAGAAAACTTTCCACAAGTTCACTCTTTTTTAATCATATTCACATTCACAACTGATTTAATACAGCTTAATTTGCTTGCTGCCATTAAATGTTTATCACAATATGCTCTTTCTTTGTCCACTAATACAATAATACAGTGGGGCTCTTTTAACAACACGTGTGGTGAGACAAATTGAGACAGAGTGAAGAAGCAGTTAGTTAGCAGTCCAGCAGTGTTTTAAATGTTATTAAGCTAAATTACCAATAAATGAAGCTCCAGCTTCTCCAGATTGAGGTGAAGTCTGCTGCTGAAAGTGAAGGAGTTATTCCTGAAGCACATCCCTTTTTCCCACACAGACACAGAGCAGGAAAACATTAACAATGACATTCAGTCTGCACTCATCACTCACATTCTGATATCATCATTCTGAATACCCGTTCGTCCAGAGCTAACATTTTAGTTTTAATGCAACAGGGAGGTGCTGGCTGTTGGGCTGGCTGTGCTGACCCAGAAGGACGATGGAGGAGGAGGAGAGAAGCCGGCACAACACATCAAACATTGATTGTTACGCCGTGCATTGTTAAGCCAAGGTGTTTTGCAACATTCATGGTGCACCCTCCCTCACACGGAATACATTTGTGACAGGTGTCCCACTGTGACATGTCTGAGTCAACATCATCTCTTTAACAAAATGAAGCCACACTTTGGAGCCTCTATTGTCATGATAGCATAAAGCTCTAACCTTATCCAGACTCGTGTTGTGTGCAACGCTTACTTAGGAATCGATTGGCACAACCAAAATGTAAATTTCTTGATGATTCTGACAGTGTGAAAAGTTTGAAACTGGGACTAATTTGGAACCAGGTCTCGATACCCTACCCTAATGATTGCTTAGTATGGCATTAGAAAGTTACAGGCTTATTTGAAAGTAGTCGTTATTAAAAAGTGCACAAAACATTGCTCCCATGAAGCAGGTCCTCCTGGCCACCTGCACATAGTGGAAACTATTTATTTTGGAGCCCTCAATCTCAGACTCCCTGGCGCTGCCAAGCTTAAGCAAGCCAAGCCTGCTAATTCAGCTGTCAGGCAATCAATCATCTTTGTTCAATATGTGATAGTTTACTTTGTACAGCTTGTATGATGGCTTGTGTTCACTCTGTTTACTGGGTCATTTAAACACGGGGGCACGGTGTCTATAGTCATGAACCTGGTAACAACTGAGAATCATATACAAGCTACACACTTAGAAGCACTACCCACCCAGAAGCATTATTTCCTCTGATTTCAAGACACAAACATAGCCAATTCACACCACTTTGATAGGATCCTGTGAGCTTTATTTCCTTATCATGTGGAGCAGAGCAGGTGATTTCCTCATTGTGTCTTTTATCGCCGTGAGTGTGTTTTCTTGAACTGTTTATTTTAATGATAAGAGAGCAGCAAAGCTAAAAAGGCAGCAGTTAAACTTTATAGACCAGGACGAACTCACCAAAGTAAACACAAGTAAACACTTAGTTTCTGAAATTCCGAAAAAATAGCTCTGATGGGATCATGATTTATGCAAATTTACTAAAAAACACTTTCACTGTGCAAATCTTTCAATTCCATGGGACCTCTTGAAGAACATAGAACATTCATTAATAATAATAATCTTACTTTCACAAATTTCACATTCGCATCTTTACACATATTGTGGCTGCAAGTCATCTTTTAGGCTGAGCACAGTGTGATTTTACTCCTATGTACAATTGTTCATACGTGCAATTAACTCATTCGTATTGAGATATACGTGTAAATATCCTACGTTGTTGCCTGATTGTGGTCAAAACAAGCCAAAACTGCCTCACTGGAGTCATACTGGCCTTGCAGAATAGTGTAAAGAAACTAAATTCATTGGGCGGGATTGTTTGATTTTATAAAACTAAAAACATATAATACATGTATACATACAATATACTCATATACATACAAGATAGAATATGTGTTTAAAACATTAATTTCTCCCACGTTTTATCTCTCATTACCTCACGTCACCATATTTTATTTTCATTGTCAAACATTCCACAGTAATAATAAACGTTCAGATTTGTAGTTGAAAAATGCAGAATATGGTGATACTTCTAGCATCATGTGCAATTAGTATTCTATATTAAGTATGTTTTAGTTGTATGGGTTGTTGCAGAAATGTGGTAGGCTTCACAGTCCATTGCTAACACTGTATTGAACATTAGTGCCTATGTCATAGCTCATACCTATAAAATCCGTTGTGTAATAGTCGCCAAGCTAGACGCTGTCTGACCTTCCCGAGTCCTGCCTTCCAAGCAAAATGCTGGTGACTCAGTTCTTAACCCCCTTTGCCACAGCTTCTAGCCTTTTAAAGATGCAGCGAAGAAAGGCTGTAGCCACGAGCTGATGACAATAAGTTCTAAATCAGCTGCTCTTTGAAATAACCTACACTGTGGGAGGCTTTTGTTGCTTACGCTTGGGGCGAAGCATTAGCTTTTTAATATTCAGGCTGGTGGCATTGAGGGGTAATGCTGCTGGCACTATTATTAATATGGAGCATAAGGCTTGTGATGCCGAGTGCTAATGCTGCTAGCTGTGATGCCCAGGGAAATCCCTGCTGCTGACCTTTCACTGACGGGATGAAACCTGACACACACGCATAGACACACACATGTTAATGAGGGCTCGGGGGATGGGAGAGAGGAGAAGAGCAGAGGAGAATGGTGATGGGAAATATAAGGAAGAGAGACAGAGATGGTGGAATTAGGGAAATTAAAGAGTGGGACTTGAAAAATTTGGTAGCTGTGGGAACCGAGAAGAGTTGCTGTAAACTGAAGGGAAACCCCAGAACTTTGTGTAAAATCAACAAATGGTCTCAGCAAATGGGACCAAAGGAAAGAAACATTTTTAAAAAATGATGCTAGGAGATAAGAGATAAAGGGTGAGAACAGGTCCACAGGTCAGATGACAGGACAGGAGTGATGGCAAAATACATAAATACAGAAAAGTGGAAAAGCAACAGGTGAAAGAAGTGCTTTGAGTGGAGAGGAAGATCTGTGGAAATAAGGAAGAGGAAGGAGGACAGTGGATGAGTAGAGGACAGGATAAGAGACAAATAAGCAGAGCACACTGCAATTCCCTCGAAGGGTTGTTGGCGAGGCTGTAATTTAACGCTCTGTCAGGTCGCAATCAGAGCCTGTGTGTGTGTGTGTGTGTGCTTGCTCGTGTGTGTTGGCGAGGAAGCTGGGGGCAGTCAGACACAAACACCAGAGTCGGAGAGAGACGAGGGACAGGGGAACGCAAACAAATGAATAGATGAGCAGACAGAGGGGACGGGCAGGGCAGATTTCTGGGCTCAGTCATGATTTTGTTTCTCCACTCCTCTGCTTAGAGATACGTCACTCTGAGGGGGGGGGAGGCCGAGTCAGACCAGAGAAGTTGAGAATCAAAAGGTCAATAAGGGAGGACAGAGGGGCGAAGAGAAGCGAGAGAGGAAACCGGAGCAGGATATAGCAAAGCAGGAGAGAAGATACAAAGTGAGGAGGGAAAACTGGAGAGGATAGAAGCTTCGGGATCAAAGAGGGAAGCAAGAAGAGGAAAGAGGGCACTGGGAGAGAGAAGGGGAGAGTCAAGGAGAACAGAGGATAAGGAGGGAGAATACGGAGACGAGACTGAGATGGGAAGGGAATGGGGTGAAGAAGAAAGGAGGAAAGAGCGAGATGCAGAGGAGAGGGGCAGACGATCGGATTAGGGAAGTGTTGGGAAGAGAGGAGGGAAGGAAGAGCCATACGGGAGGCGAGAGGGGACAAAAATGAGTTTATCTTTCATCCACAGTTGAATAATCCTTCAAAAGTGGAGAGACAATGAAAGTTCAAACGATGAACTAGAAAAAAGGGAATGGAGGGGTTTCCTTGCATCTGAGCTCTGAATACTGAGCGGAAACAAAGAACCATCTTTCCACGTCTGAGGGATAACTACAGTACCTGTCTAATAAATAAATGATTAGTAAAAATAATGACTGCAGCAGAAAGGAGTAAATTAAATGTTAGGACAGATACACATGTACCTGTGCTGTAAAGAGAGCTTTGGATCTCAAGCATGTCACATTTTTGCCCCAAAAATGAGCTTTAAACAATGCAATTGTGAACATTTTAGGCGATGTTCAATAACCTCTCAGTTGCCCATTTGCCCATCCAGCTGATTCAGGAACATCAGCATTCATTTGGAGTCACATTTCTGCCCCCCTGATGAATCAGGCCATTATTAATTATACTTTTAGCTCTATTTCGAACTGCTCTGACTCCTGACAGAAATATGAGGCTCTTCAGCAAAAAAAAAAAAAAAAATGCCCTTTAAATGTTCACCAGATAGTTGCTAACTTAGCCTGTGCTGGTGCTGGGCAGGAAGAGATTTATGTTCTTTTAACCAACTCAATTGTGTACAAGGTATCTGTGGACTGCGTTATTATATTATGGGTTTTTTTTATAGTTCAATCCATCTGTCTGACCAATGAGTTGAAAAAAAAAAGTGGGTATGGGGGAGGAAAATGAGTGATTTGCTAACTTGACTGAACCTCTGGAGTCATTAGTAATAGCACGTTTCACTAATTAACAACATGTAAAAACAGACAGACCTACAAATAGATAAAGGCTGTTATGAATTAAAATTAAGATCTATATTTCTTGAGTTCATCCACCCTGTCCAATTTTTGATGTTTCATGCAGCAACGTCTTATGTTCCAGGTCACCATGGTGCAGAAAGACATGTGCATCTAATAGATGAGAAAGGTTACTTGGCTTTAGAGCTTCAGGTGACACCATTTATTTTGGAGTCACCTCACTTTGCTATTATGCCTGCGGCTAAACGTCTTCTCAGTGAGATTCACTCATATGGCATGGGAACACAGAAACAGAATAAAAGACATGACATCTGAGCAAACACTATCAACAAAGAAAATACTTCCCATGACAATGCTCACGGCAAGGTCTGAAATGCCAATTGGTTCCATTATATTTGATAAAGGGCAGACATCTCTACTGCTGATATCTTCAAAATTCCTTCAAGGTTTGAATGATATTCAGCACATAAGGCAGCTGAACAGAGATGAGAAACCACACACACACACACACACAGGACTGATTCATATATATCCTCATGACTGACATTGGGAACAACATTAACGTGTTTCCCAATGTAGGAAGCACATTGATATTACAGATCCAATCATAAGTCTTCTAAATATTTTTACAAACTCAAAATGGGCAGTGCATGGCAGTGCAAAGCGAAACGTGCAAAGCGAAACGCTTTTTGTTTGTTTGTGTTACCAATAATTGGTTGAATAGTTTGGTCTACTGATAAATCTGCAAGTAATGAACATCTGGCCAACTGCGTGTACAGACAGGTGTTAGGACAGAAGCAAGACAGACAAACCACAGATTTGACCTGGCCTTTTCTCTCCTGTCCACACTGTGAATGGGACGCTGATTGGCTGGCCAACAAATTACAATTCCGCATCACATTCAGGAGATGACACTTTATTTCTTAGGGATATGTAGATACCTGATACCTGAATCACGACCAGGTAATGCTTAGGTCCTCATTATCATAAAATGTTGATAAGGCCAAACTTGAGCACTTAACGACACTTTTGGACAGAATGCTAGCTAACTAAACTATTCCAGCAAATGTCTCAGATGTGGACACTAATATAAATGGATGGATAAAGGATCGTTGCATTACAAAAATGAAGCCAAATACGAGAAAAGCTCAGCTTTCAGTCACAATGTTTAAAGCCCATTTATACAGCATCAAGTAACCGATTTATACCAAGATGCCCTGAAACAAGAGAAACTATCTTTAGTACTTTTTCGATTATATTTTGGCCCAAATATAATGAGAGAGGGGCTGGTGACGTTCGGATTGAGTTCTCATATATTCATATACAGTGTCTGAAAGTGAGGGGTTCACATGCTGTCCTGTAACGTGGTTACAATGTTGTTTGGGAGAAAGAAAGTCTAAACTTTTCCTTTCTACAACAAACTGCTCACAATGAGATCTGTGGATCTGTGGACTGGGTCACCATTTCAGGAAAGAGACTTTTGTCTCTGAAAAGTATTTTATTGGTTGAAGACTACCCAGTGCAGCTTTTGGTTTTTTTTCTGTGTGGAAATGACAGCCCAGGCTTTTGGGGTAATACTTCTGAAATTACGTTTTAAGTTGCCACCCACCAAAAATATGAGACATGGAAATTTACCCCCCTAGAATTTGTAACTGCCAAGATTATATTACCCTAAAAGGCAAAGTTAATGCTGATTTTCTCCCCCTGTGCTGGATGTGAATCAGTCACAGCAAATCTCCATCGACAGTGAACACAGCAGCTGTGAGCACGGTGCCAAAGCTGGGGGTCTTTCCTACAGGTCCTGCGGGCTGCCGCTGCCTAAACCATGTTCAGAGCCTGGCCTTGCATATTATTGGTTGCCTGAACTAATATGATAATAAAACAGAGTCAAACTTGAGGGATGGGGACATGTTGCGCCCTAGAACAGGATTCATAGCACAGACAATGGATGTAGCTATAATAAGATCATAATGATGGTATGTTATGTTATGTTATGATTAATTATGTTGTCTTAATAGCATTAACATCGTTTTTCTCCACCCGACAGCAAAACATTTGGTCCATAAAACCACAGATGACACAAAAGCCTGCGTTTGACTTTTGTCAGCACTTTATTTTGCTCTTCTAATATATCACATCTAAACTGAAATTTCAATCAAAATACAGCTATTCATCTCGCAGATCTGAAACATGTTTAATGTTTGGATTTTAAATTGAATTCATTCAGGTATTGCTAAAGGTATCCAGAATTTCACTGGAACAGCACTTCTGTTCTGTGGTCAACAGCCGGCTGTGAGTCAGATTCTGGCTCAAATGATAACTATGTCTTTAAAGAAACATTTAAACGCATACGACCTGTGTGACAAATCAGTAATATATTCATTCACGATCTGATGACGATTAATGTTTCCTGTTCTGCTATATATATATTTATACAAGTCAGGTGCACACACAGATTTCAGGTTTATACGGTGAAACAGCTGTAATAGAGCAGCACCCATTGAAAAATCCTAAACTCTATTAAACATATCAGAACATATACACTTTCAGAAAAACTTTTCCATCCCATCTGACTGCAGATTTGGGATTTATTTGAAAAGGGCCGCGCACACATCCCAAAGCAAAATAGGGCAGGTGCTGAGTCAAGCAAAAATGAGCAGTGAACATAAAGGAATACTCTGAGAAACTTACTGGACAGGGCAGATCAATCATTACCTCAGACTGTGTAATGTTAGGTGTTAATTTGTGTATACATATATTTGTACTTTAAGATTGATTTTGCATATTTATAGTCATTATATAGTCACAAAGTGATTTATTGTATGACTGCCTTCATATCTATATAAGATGGTGCTACACTTGTTCTTCAGTCGGGTGAAGAGCAGTGTTTGCTCGAAATGTCACTGAGGTGCTTTAAATTGTGGGGGAATTGGTTCCCTGCAGTATGCAAATCATTCTTCCCTCCTTTTATCCTTTTATTAT
>KV751316.1:3422458-3464247 GCA_001698575.1 Mola mola
AGGAACTACTGTGGGACCAAACTGACCCTTTAGGGAACACACATGTCAATAACAGAGAGTTGATGTAATAGATTAAGGGCACGTTTGCCGTAAGTTTGCCTTTTTTAACCTGATGTACATAGATAAGCAGCCGAGTAGAGTTCAATAATACACAACTGACTGCATTACAAATATATATATATAATACCACAGTTACATATATTACACTGTTAAGGAATATGCCAATTAAAATCAACATCAATTTCCAAGACCACAAAGCACCTCTCTATGTAATACATATGTGATCAAAACTAGATTTTGCAGCCCAGATATAAAAAATATGTGCAGGTCAGCAAAAGCTATGTAAATTACAAAACAGGCACAGGCAGGGCACAATCTGCTGCTCCCCAGAAAACTATCTCTTTTCCAAAGCAAGGCCACTGGGCTTGATCTGCCCAGTGGACAAAATCTGGGATCTTAGTGTGAAAAGAGAGCGACATCATCAAATTTATATAGCAGTATAATTGATTGTAATTAATTGGCTTCAAAAGGTTAATTATTAGCTTTTGCCTTTCAATTCCAGGATTTCATACTGACATTGGTGGATTGGTTGTGAGTCAGCAGAACAGCAGAATTGTCACCATTTCACCTACTCTGTCCGGCTATTATAGTTAATAGGGGTAAGTGTCACTTTGAAGATGCCCCAGCAGAGCAGAAACATGCGTCACCAGTGTCCCCAAATCGTATTTTAGTACTCTGGAATTCCATCAAGAACTAAAATGGCACTCAATGGAGCCATTCATCTGCCAAGGACCAGCAGTCCCCTAAATTTAAAGTTCCTCGATCTGCCCTTTTAACCTGATCCAAACCAAAGTTTAATGAGTTCTTCCTTGGCCTATTGCCCGTCCTCCCAACAAGTGCCCATGAGATCAATCTGGTAGTATTTGCACAACCTCTCTAACAACCAAACCAACCAACTAAACAACGGATAGGGCTCAAAACATATAACAGGAGTAATTATGTTTTTGCCATGTAGTTAGCTCAGCAGTCTGACTCACATGACAGATTATCACATTTTCTTTCTATAGTACACATTTTTTACAACTAATTTGGATTGTGAATCTTTTTTAAAGAACAATTTTGTGTGTGTGTGTGTACATGGGCCCACATCCATAGCACAGCCACACAATCATCGATATATTGCCTCTGCAGAACACACAATAACATTGCTTTAACTATTTAGGATCTTTAGCTTTAACTATTTAAATCATTTTTATAATTCCCTCATTATTGGAGGTTCAAAAGTAAAAACAATTCACTGACTAGCAGTTTTAAACGGACAGCTATGGCTTATTCCCTCATCAATCCATGAAAAGTTCACAGATAAAAGGTCTGGAGTTGCGTTAGACATGCATAAGGTAGCTGCACAGTGGAGCTGAGGTCTGAACAGGTGTCGAATGGAGGAGGCCATAGATAGCTTAAAAACAAAAATAAATCCATTATACCTGATCTCAACCTAATAAAGCAGCTTTTCAGTTACTGATAACAGAACTGAAGGCAGAAAGACCCAAAATCAAGCAGCAGCTTGCAGCTGTTATAAAGTGCTGGCAAAGCATCTCCCGGGAGGAGAATAATCATTTGTTGATTGCCACATGTTCCAGCATCAGGCAGTTAGGCATGTAGTATAAAAAAACAGTCATTATATTTCAAATTATCTTAGTTTGTCCAATTGATTTGGAGCCTCTTAAAATGGGGGACTAAAATCTCATTTCAAATTAACAGTTGTGGCTAAAATATAAAAAAATAAATAAATAAATAAAAAAGTGACACTGTTCATAAAGCTATGGACCTAACAATAATGTTTTAATTGCAGTGTTTCATGCTGGACGCTGATGAAATACATTGTTTGATCAATAATCACTTTCTTTTTTTGAAAAGCCATATTTTTCAATATTTATGGGTTGTCCGGACATGAAAATTGTGCTAAAAAACTCGAAAACATCAGCCTTTGGGAAGAAGCAGAGTTACTAATCTAACTCTTAAAATACAACAAAGATGTCTAGATCTTCAGATTATAAAAAGGTCATGCATACACACAGCCAAACAAATGTATCAGTGGGATCAGTATCAGGACAAGCTTTCAGTGCCGGAGAGAATCAAAATTCAACAACCCATCATTGGATGTGATGATTAAGAAGTAAAATCACTGCACCTTGATGCAGCCTGGTTGCAATGTAGGCGGTCCAGCACTCAGTTTCTCTCCCACTGAAACTCGCTGGAGGCTGAAGAATGTAAAAATATTACTTATTTGCATCCACACTGCAACGCACTATTAATAAATGCAGCATTATTCTTAACTAAACCCAGAGTGGTACCCGTATTTATGATGAGTGTTTGTCCATTCACTGATGAATATACTGTATATGAGGCAGCCTGTATTTGTGTCTGCAAAACAAGCAGAATATTTATTCTTCTAGACACAAAGGTATGATTTAAATTTGTGACACACAGCTGCCTGCCTCCTTTTATAGAAGACAATAATAATATTTTCCTAACATGTATAGAGCATGTTCATGATTTCAATATGACATTAACATGAGAAACCGAGTTGAAAGTTAAGTAATGAAAGACAGACAGGGAATACACACAAAGCGATAGCAATTAAAAGAGAAGCTGTTAGACGTGTTTGTTCTCATTAGACACAGCTAATCAATCTTCCCCAACCTGATAGATATTACCATCATAAACATATCGGGAACAATTGGAATGTTCCGTTGCACTATGTGAAAGTCATCCATCTTTCTTTAAGACCCATCTATCTCCATCGTCACCAGCTGGTTGCACATCAGTCAAGTCCCAGGCAAAGAGGGTGAATGGCCTGAAGGGGATTCCCATTAAAATTCTCTCGCTTGAATGATTCTTCGGCAGGTGCATTGAAAATAGTTGTTGAAGAAATGTTTCGGATTTTTGGGGAAATTCATGATGTATTAAATTTCTTCTAGGACACTCACCTGAGCCCAGTACATTTTCACATAGGGGGAGTTGCATTAATTGTAATACATCCAAAAAAAATGAAAAAAATTGGAAAATTGTGAATTATAAAATCATCTTATTTGAAATTGAGACAAAAAGTCAATTAAAAAGTAAAAATTCTTCATCACTCTCCTGGCTCATGGCTCTTCTCATCTTGCACATCTACATCCCATCAGCTCGTCACTTTCTCCTGTATAATTATCGACCCCGCCTCTCATCCGACTCTTCGCTGGATAATTGTTTCAGCCACAAAGGTAGTTAAGCTCCAGCCAAATCGGGACATGTCTCCAGTGATTGAGTATCTTTGAATTTCATGTGACTAACCTGCCTCTACACATTCACAGATCATCACCTGCATGTCTGCCTGTCTTCCACTTGCGTACCTTTCTTGCCTGTCTGCCAGCCACCTCCTACCTCCCTGCTATCCATGCCTAGCCCCTCTCATCTCTCTATTTGGATTCCTCCTGAGGTTATGACATCAAATGTCCCCCAGGATGAGCTGTAACAACTTTGTTAATTCCTTGATATAAATATATATATAAATAGGGAAGGGCCATCGATAGCAAGCTGCAATTTACTACAATATTAAATACAACACATGGATGAAAGAATTGAGGACACTATTATGTATGATACATTATAACTAGAAAAGAAGACCAGTTAGTTATGTATTTAGCATATCTAATTAGCGAAATCCAAGGAACCCGTTGGGTGGGTGACATAATAAGAGTTTTAATATTTACCGCAATGAACTGTTAACACTAATTTAAGGTTAGTGCTTTAAAATAGCTGGGCAATAGAGAACTCAGGAACAGGGACAGGGACACAGGGAACTGTGTGAAATGGCATCATCTGCATACGCCAGAATTTTATTCGTTGCAACTTAATAAAACAAAAGTGACTTGAAATGAGTTTTAATTAAAATCAACAGATCCCAGGCAATTCAAAAACATATCTAGTGATCAACAAAATCAAAAACCTCAAATTACTCTGGGATAGATAATTCTCATTCTTCTCTAATGCACTCATGCCAACATCTTTGGTGCTATCTTAGATGCTGTCTAAATGTATCAACTTCCATCCGGTGTCAGCATTTTTGATCAAAGTTAGTCACCTTTAAAAGTTCCAATAATTTTTTAGTTTAAAAAGTTTAGAAAAGATGTATCTGCCAAGAGTCATTTGCAAGATTTTTTTTTTTTGTTTTTTTTTGGTTGACTTCCTCCCTGACTTCTGTGGCTGCACTCTTCACTGTCAACAGAGTGGCTAAATCAATTCTCCTGACTAAACTCAACTTTATCCTAAAAAAAATGAAATCTGCAATGTAGTAAGATAGAAGCCTTAGAGATAGGGTGAAGAGCTCGGACATCTGGGAGGAGCTTGGAGTAGAACTGCTGCTCCTTCGCTTTGAGAGGAGCCAGTTGAGGTGGTTAGGATGCTTCCTGGACGTCTCCCAGGGGAGGTGTTTCGGGCATGCCCATCCGGGAGGAGACCCCGGGGCAGACCAAGGATATGCTGGAGAGATTATATCTCTCGGCTGTCTTGGGAACGTCTTGGTGTCCCCCCGGAGGAGTTGGTGGAAGTGGCCGGGGAGAGGAGCGTCTGGATCTCCTTTCTCAGACTGTTGCCCCCACGACCGGGACCGGGATAAGCGGCAGAAAACAGACGAACGAATATCTGCAATGTAGTAAGATAACCCAAATCACAACAGCATGTATTAAAGAGCTGGAATTCAAGATGACTATATACTGTATATTCAGTGATGCAGTGACATATGTCAGTAACATCAGTGCTGTTAATTTTAAAAGGGTGGATTAGAGGAAAGGTTGCCCTGCAGATGACATTAAGTAACAAGTGGTTCGATGTTTGTGAATGGCATTGAATTGAACTACTTCTACATACAGACATAGATGTACAGTACTCTGAGCCGGTCTGTTGGAGCTCAATTTTGCTCTCTTTTTATTCAGTTGAGTTTGATTACAGGAAATAAACAATTATCATTGATTAATGAAGGAGACAGCAAGTTTGGGCTCAATGACATAGCCATCTATTTAAGCTCCTCTGTCTTCTTTATTTTCCCAAACTTTTCATCTCTTATTTATGCACCCAGATGGGCTGTACTTTTCCACAAGATACATCATAGCGACCCCATAGTACAAATAGCATTAAAAACCAGATACATCATTCTGTCATGGATGTTACAACGTGGGCTTGGAAAAACCATTGTCAGGTAACACAGTTCGTTGCTGCATCTACAAATGTAAGCTAAGGCTCCATGCAAAGCCAAAGCCATATATCAACAACATCCAGGAGCTCCAGCTACTTCCCTGGCCGCAAGATCATGTAAAATGGATTTAGCTAAAGTCGTTAAGTGTGCTGTGGTTCTGACGAGTCCATATTTCAGACTGTTTTGGAAATAATGGCCATCGACTCCTCTGAGCTAAAGAGGAGAAGGACTTTCCAGATTGTTTTCAACACAAAGTTCAAAAGCCAGCAACTGTGAAGGCATCGGGGTGTAGTAGTGCCTTTGGCATTTTGGGTAAATTTAACATTAGTGAAAGCACCATGAATGCTGAATGCTGATGCAGGATTTGGAGCAACATGCGCTTCCTTCCTTATGACGTCTTTTTTAGGCCCATCCCTACTTTTTTCAGCAAGACAATGAAGCCACATTCTGCAGACTTACAACAGCGTGGATTCGCAGTCCGGACCTTTTTTCCCATTTTAAATGTATGGTGTTTTATGAAGTGCAAATTATGACAGCAGAAGCCTCTGACTGCTAAGCAATTTAAGATTTAGATTAAGTGTGAATAGGAAAGAATTCCATTTTCAATACTTTTCGGTACATTTTTTGTTACACAGAGGTGAACATGCTCCTGTTTATGAAGAGTTATGACACTGCGTAAAGATCAGTGTGAGTGTCTTTACCAGTGTTTTTGAAAAAAAGAGAAAGGTCAAGCTGCTACCGAAAACACACAAAATGATTGGATAATGAAAACCTTGTTATGAAGTCTTTCAGTATTTCAAAAATTGGAAAACACCATGCACCATGTTGCTTAACTGCAATAAATGCCTCATATTAATCACATCACAACTATCGCTTCGAGCTCCAAATACCCCCCATGTATTTTCATTCAAGTAAAACTTTTCGCAGAACTTGCGGCCGGATACTGGAGCTGTTCCCTGAAAAGAATAAGGAACCTTTTTTAAAAGGAACAACCTCAATTACTAATGATGGATTATGGTTTCTCATTTACGGGCACTGCAGTCACTGGGATATGAGACTGAGTGTAATATAGACTGCTAGTGCTTCAAGCTGTTCAGAAGTGTGGCTTTAAATCCAAGAATGACTTTGCACTGAGCAGCCTATGGATGGAACAAGTAGTAGAGTTTCTCTACACTCAATTTTAGTTGAGGCCAAGGCTCTTAATGTAAAAGGAAGCGTAGATACCGGGAGGATCAGATAGAAGGACTTTGTTGAGTCATGAAAATGAGCAAGTGAGCGTGACTGCTGCTGCGGGAGCAAAGGGGTCTGCGGATGGGGTTGTCATGCTTGACAACATACGGCTCCTTTCAAAAAAAAATAAATGCTTTGCCAAAGGGTGAAGGTTTTCTCAGAGCAGCAGTGTATTTTTTGGTATTTACCATAGCCCGAATGGGTAGCACGATATGAATCATGGAATCACTCACGTGCACAGTATTCTACAGTGGCCCCCCCCTTTATCAGCATTCAGTCATTTGCTTTAGAAGAAAAATATCTGCCATGGAGTGAGATAACCCACACCTTAGTGGGCTGCATTAAAGAGCTGGCATTCAAGATGACTGTATGTGCAACAATGCAGGGCAAGATAATTATGTATGTAACATTAGCTATTAGTTCTGAAAGACTATATCAGATTAAAGGCTACCCAGGAGATGACATACCATCATTAAACAGACAGTGATCACCTCTTTGTGTGAAGGAACAACTGATATAGTGGGGTAGCTCAGGTTACAAGCACAATTAAATATAAATGTTTACATACAGACATACATGTACAGTACTTGAGTCAGTCTTTTTCATGCTCAATTTTACCCCCTTTTTTTCAGGTGTTTATGACCATGGGAAATTAAACAGAGATTATTGATTAATTAAGGAGAAGACATTTTACTACAGGGACTGAGCACAATGACATGGTTTTCTATTTAATCAAGTGCAATGCAATCCAATCTGACAGCCCTGAAACAACTACTTTGCAAAGCTTATTATGTGAAATTGTTGTTGATGCTGTGCCAGAGAGACGTTTGCTCAGCTTTATGGTAATTTCCGAAGCAGCAATTTTTGAAGATGTACTGGAGTGCATTACAATGGAAGGCATTATGTTATGATTTCTTACACACCAAAAGTACAGGAACGTGGAGGAATTTTATCGGCTGCTTAGAGGACAGGTGAGAAAGGATCTCATTTCTGATTACAACCGTCAACTACTGAATACAGTACATCAGAAACTATCCTAGTGAAAACAGTTTGTCAAAGGGGGGCCGGGCACCTCAGAACTGCCCCCATACTCCTCAGGCTTCACTGTCATGACATCACTTCTCTATCTTTGGACGGTACTGGATGCACTTGGTTCACTTGAGCTGTCTCAACAAAGCCTGGGAGCCAGTGCACTCTGGCAGCTCTGCAGTCCCAGAAGTAATATACTCATGGCTGACAATGGCAGATTTGGATCGATAACTGCGACCAACAGGTGTTGTCTTGAAAGTGCAGCATTGACTTGTTGTCTCAGAGTTGAAGAAGGATGGCTGAGCTGCAGCAGAGTTTATTGCTTTTAGAAAAAGAATCAAGGACATTCATTTGCCCTTCTACAACACTGGGGTTTCAACAATGAAACTGAGTAAACCTGTTTGTTCTTCATTCTGAACACATATAGGCAACTCAGTTTAGAATGCATAGGATATTATAGAAATATAGACAAAGCAGTATATTGAGGTATTTACTAAAATTATACACAAATACACCAAGGAGCTAAATGTGTGCATTTTAAAAAAAATTGAGTCAGGATGATTATAATTACTAGAGATGGTAGTGATAATATTGCTGACATATTGACTCTGGGAAACATTATTCGTCAATCGTGACTTTGTTGACTACAGTCAAATACATAAACATAGAGTCAGAGTCTCGCGGCCAGAGTCATGCACTCTGTTGGCTCGGAACACTGTCTGCATGTTGATCCGGGATGTTGTGATGGAGACAGGACTCTGACAGGACTCTGTGCAGATATGGACACAACAGTCCCTGATTTTCCACAGCTTCATCCAGCTTGGATACCATTTTAATCATTTCATTTTCCTGTGAATGGACATCCAGCAGTCTAAAATCCAAGCTGGGCCACCATGGGACTGATCCAGCATCTATTTATTCTTCTCTTGAGGCTGTCCAGACTAACTGCTTGAGTGATCAAAAGTTGCAGATCTAGTAGTGTCAATCCAAACCCTCTGTCTTTTTTTCCAATGCCGATATGTGCCTTTCTCTCTTAATTAACAGGTGTTTCAGCTATAAAGAAGGAAAAACAAAACAAAAATATAACAAGTTTGTGGGATTTACTGGCTGCAGCATCAGCCAGCCACTGTGTTGTCACAGTGCCACTGTTGCAATTAGCATCAACATTTTTATGGTTAATTAAAACTTGTTTTACAATTTAGGTTTTTCCTCATTCACCTCTCTTGTTTGCAACAAAATGGTAATTTATTAGCAATATCATGATAATCTGTGATTAAACGCTGTGAGAAGTCAGTTGTCATCAAACCAAGATGAAAAAAAAAATGCAAAATCATGGAAAAAATGACTCAACCAAATTGCTCATCTATAGCTCTATTCCATGGTAGAAGTAACTCTTCAGCTCAGATCAACATGCTAATAAACCACTTAGGTTCTCGTTTGGTGCTAATCAAAATATTCGTTCCTGTCTTCTGTTTAATGCTGGTATCATTCTTGGAAGAAAAGACTGATGGGGCTAGAGTGTGTGTGTATTTCAATCATGAGAAGTCATTACAGAGTTAATATTGAGATATATCTGATATGTTTAGATGTGAAGAAAATGGGAGAGTAGAGAGGCAGGTGGGTATGTCATGAAAATAACCATGGATAACTGCACACCATTATCTGTCTCAAGAGTTAACAAATCACAGGTAATGGTATTGGCAGGGAGGGAGGTCACATTTCAAGTTTCGATACAAATGTATTGCAACATTACATTATCCGTGGTCAGATTGGCCAGGCGACACTCTCCAAAGCTACAACTAGGCTGAGGCCTTGTCCTTGTTATTGTATCTGAATGTGGAGGCTTTGAGAAGTTAGAGAAAATTGTATTGATTATATACAAATAACACATAGAGGGATTATAGGCTGAATCTCCTCAATTTAACTTAGAGAGCATAATTAAACACATATATCTTATATTTTGTCTTCACCAGGATTACTGCATCATCCTAATTTAAATAAAATGGGCTTGAATGGTTTTCATAAAATCTTTCAGAAAGCTGGAAATTTAGGGAAAACATACAGTAAATGATCAGTTTACTGATAACATCTGATCCAAATGTTGATTGAAAAAGTTGCAGAAAAGGCTGCCACGAGCCTGAGCTCCCATTTTAAAAGCAATCCCAATGGCTGCTGAAACAACCAGCAAGGAGACATTAATTACACTAAATTACAGTCAATCTATGGTTTCAGTTATACAAGAATTTACATTATTGATTAATTGATTATTTATTCCATCTAAAAGATGGATAAATACATATTTATATGAATATGTGCAGTTAAATATATATATATCTACACACTTTCACTAAATACAGATCTATACACCAAAAGGGCAACACCCACTGAAACTGTACCAATCAATCAATTAAATTTTATTTGAACAGCCCAAAATCACAAATTACAATTTGTCTCAGTGGGCTTTTACAAACAGGTGTGACACACTCTGCCATTAGACCATTGAACAGGCTGAGGAAAAAATGTTAAAAGAAAGAAAAAGAAAAACCTGAACAGGGAAAAAAAATAAGAGACCTCAGGAAGAACCACAGAGAAGGGATCTTTCTTCCTAAGATGGACAGACCTGCAATAGTACATGTAATCTGTTGATCCACAAGCTTTACATGCTGACATATTTGAAGTCCATGTGTCCAAAAGTATATTAAACCTCTTTGTGGTGGCTTTGCATTTTTGGCAATAGGGGTGGTCAATCTGATACGGAGGCAAGTCCCGTTACCCTGCCATACCTCCGGCCAGCCCGCTGTACCTGTGTGCAACTACGGCATACTGTGCCCCCCCCCCATCTGTGACACCACTCTGACACGTATTCATACATTTGCTCATTCATGAATTCATACACATCTTTGCTTGACAGCTCCAGTTCCCACAGCTATGATGCTACAGTAGGTCCAACTGTAACAACCAGATGTTGCAGTGTCAGATGGAAACAATATACATCCAATTTCAGACCTCCAGACACCAGCGGAAAAGACTACTGAAATGTAAGTCTTATGTTGACACATTATTATCACTAATTGTAGTAATTAATAGTTAAACATAAATTAAAATTTGTGTGGAAGTAAACATATATTATTTCATAAAGACAGAGATCACCTCTGACTGACGCATTCTCACTGCGTTCTTCCAACGTTTAGGCCCCACTAGAGCTGTGAAGTCTTTGTGAGAATAAATATGGGCTGCGGCTAGACTTAAATGTCCTCCATACGTGCTGGTGTTAAAGCCAATCAACATTTTTTGCAGTTATAAAACAAAACAACCACGAAGGCCAACCAATCTATACACCCAGCAAATTAGAAAAGAGGGATGTATTTGCCTGGCAGCTCTCTTAGGGTGCTTAGGAAAAGATCCTGTATTTGGTGCACAATCAGGTTGTGTTCTTGCGGCGTTTTTTTATTAAAACATTAATCAAATATACGGCAGTGATTCTTATCAGGCAGGTAATGAAATTTTTAGCAACATTATATATTGAACTGTGAGTCATTAAAAAGGCCTTGTCTGATTTTCTGTTGCTACAATGAGGCACACAGTCACCGGCAAAAGAGGCTTAATGTTATAACCCTGAATGTAAAACAACCCAACACATGACAACCCAACTTAGCAAGACTGAAGAGTTGTGTGAACCCAATCCTTGCTCTTCTTTTCTTCCACAATGTCTTATGAGTGCTGTCCAAAAACACACAACAGTGCAGTCTCTTTCAGAGGCAGAATTTTCTCTTAAGCTTCAACTCCCCTCGTCAGTCAACCTGCACTCACTGAAAGTGAGTCCCACCAGGGTCTAAGTTACACTCTCCTGTCTACAGCCAAAATAGAATGTGTGAGAGAGAAGCAAAGACAGTAGCTGGAATAAGGGGATAAGATGGTGAAGGTGAAAACGCTTCTTACCATCCATCTGTGCACCAAAATTTCCAAACTACTGACGGACGACACATTCTGATGCTGACGATGCAGTCCTGTTATTCCGTTATTCTGCTCCATTACTTAAAAACCCTTAGATCTGTGGGGCCGACAGAGCGACTGGAGAGAGAGTTAAAAGACGAGATGGAGTTAAAAATTCGAAAAACAAAGGAGAATAAAAGAGTGGTGACAAGAAAAGTGTTGAGAGAGATGAGTTTTCTCTCTCTGTCTGTGGAAGTTAATTGTAGAGCTGTGGTGGTTTTGCACGTGTCCTTGCATAGTGCTCACTCTGTAGCCGTTTATCATTTCCACCAGGTACCAAAAATGCTCCACACAAATGATTTAAATGTGATGGCATCATCTTCAGTGCTAATATTATCAGATTCCAGGGTCATGCTGGCTGCAACTGGATTAGCTTCTTCTTCTTCGTCTTCTTCTTCATGTTGGTTTCCAGCAGACTACACGCAGCAAAGGCATATTGCTGCTCTCCACAGGCCATAAATAGAAGTCTGGATAACCCTCTGCTTTTTCACTCAACGAGAAATTTAATCACATATATATTCCGCGGGGCGGCACAGTGGTGCAGTGCTTAGCACTGTCGCCTCACAGCAAGAAGGTCCTGGGTTCGATTCTGGGTCAGGACGTTTCTGTGTGGAGTTTGCATGTTCTCCCTGTGTCTGCGTGGGTTTTCTCCGGGTACTCCGGCTTCCTCCCACATTCCAAAAACATGCAAATCTGGGGGTAGGTTAATTGGTCACTCTAAATTGCCCGTAGGTGTGAATGTGAGTGTGGATGGTTGTTTGTCTCTATATGTCAGCCCTGCGATGAACTGGCGACTCATCCAGGGTGTACCCCGCCTTCGCCCCAAGATGCTGAGATAGGCTCCAGCCCCCCCCGCGACCCCTAACGGGATAAGCGGTAGAAAATGAACAAATGAATGAATGAATGAATATATTCCGCGAGATCTCGTCACACCCTTAGTAACTATTTATTGAAGATTATATCCATTTTCAGCTGCGTTTTAGCTCGGACTCTTTCCAACTTGGACACTTGATTTTTGCTGCCATTGTTTTGTGCGGTTGCAGCTGCAGTACTTTTTACATTGTTCGTAATCTAAGCAGAAAACAATGGAAAGAAGTGTTATTGCTTCAGGCTTTAATGTTTATTTTGCTGAGTAATGCAATGTCATATATGTATATATATGTACACACACACACACACACACATTGTTAAGATAAATGCAGTTGTAGAGATGAAGAATGAATTTTGACCCTAATTTTTTTAATCTTTAGTTAAGTTATTTGATGGCAGCCAGAGCACATATTCACCAAGCAGTGATGTATCAGTCCAAAGGGAAAAACATAACAGAGGGAGTTGATAAACACCTTCATCCACTTGCAGTCTGCATTTGCATTTGCTTAAATGTACACACTATTATTACTTTGGTGTATACACCAGAAGCAGTTCGGGGGGAAAAAAAATCCTTATAAAATGCATTAGCTGTGGAAAATATCCCAACCTGAATCACTCAAACTGATTTGTGTCAACACTATGACATAATCATCATCACATTGTCATATTCATGACAGCTGCATGGTCCAAAGGAAGGGCTGTCTCTAGGGGATCACAGGTTTGAAAATGACACTGCCAATTGTCGCTCGGTACTGCATTTATTGTGAGTTATGTGATATATCTGCCTCAAATCTTGTTGTTATCAGTGTCATGCTGGATAGCACCATTTCCTGAAAGTCCATAAGTGAATCTGGATCTAATCTTTAAGCTGAATATAAAAACCAAGACTCTGTAGTCCTTTTAGCTTCTTTGACAATGTTTTATTCGGGTTTATCAACAATATTTGGCCTATTCCAAAAGATTTCAGAGGCTGTGTTAAGTGAAAGTAGGATTTATTTGGCATTTATTTTGGATTTTGAGCAATATTCAATTTAAGACACTGGGGGAAAAAATATATATATTTTTATTTTTCAATATTAGCTTTAAAATATGATTCTAAATATGGATTCACTGTGACTTTGATGACTGCAAAATATTACATTAAAGTTGGGACATGAACATGTTTACCATTGCATTACATCACCTTTTTCTATTCACAACACTCAGTATGTGTCCTGGAACTGAACACGGCAATTGTTAAAAGTTTTGAAAGTGAAATTCTTTATCATTTGTGCTGGATATATGGTTGCACAAGAGTCTGCAGTCTGTTTTCATATTTTGCTGAACTACAGGTCAGTCTACCCTTGCAGTTTTGCTATAACTCTATTGGAGAATATGGCTTGGCATTGTTTTGCTGGAACAAGCAGCAGTTTCTCTGAAAAATATGCTGTCTGTCCATTTTCTCTTTAGCCAGAGGTTTCCCTGTCCATGATTTCCAAAAACAATCTGAAATGTGGACTCGTCCCACTGCAGCACACTTTCCCAATTTTGCAATAGTCCATTTCAAATGAGTTTGGGCCCAGAAAAGTCAGTAGAATTTCTGTATGTTGTTGATATATGGCATTTCTTTTGAAGACACTGGTGTTGCCCAACCCAAGTAGTGATATCGTTTATACAATCCTGTTGGTTTTTAATGAAGTACCCCCTGAGGAGTGACTGACGCTCACAGACATTAAATGTTGGTTTTCAGCCTTGTCCCTAAAGAGATTTCTCCGCAGTCGTTAAATCTTTCGACAATAAATATGTTGTAAAGGGAGAAATCCCTCAATTCCCGGAATGGGTGCATTGAGAATGGTTCACAAACAGTTGGACTGCCCTCCTCATCCTTGCTTGTGATGACTGAGCCTTTCTTATGAAATCATGATAGTATCACTTGTCATTAATACATCTCTTTTCATGTGGAATGTTGCAAACAGGTGTTATTGGAGCATTCCACAACCTTCCAACTCATCAG
Source organism: Mola mola (assembly GCA_001698575.1). Lineage (NCBI taxonomy): Eukaryota > Metazoa > Chordata > Actinopteri > Tetraodontiformes > Molidae > Mola > Mola mola. The sequence goes on from KV751316.1 coordinate 3,436,810, forward strand.
ACAGACAGACCAACAGACAGACAGATAGATAGCCCTTCTCCATTTCAAAACCCTGTATTTGCAGCCTGATGACAGCAGTGTGAAGCGCAGGAATTGTGTTCTCTATTCCATTAGGAAAAAAAATGTCTACAAAGCCAGTGACAATTAGCTCTAACTAAACTATAGTTGAACCAAATTTTACATTGTATTTTTGTGGCTTCTTGTAATACATGGAAGACAATGTCAGGAAGAATTAAAATAACATTTAAGCAACACAATGTAAATGCCAACGAGAACAGGAAATCTTATTTGATAAATATCTGCCAACTACCTTTCAAAGTTTTGTACATTTTGTACATCTTTATCCTTATCTGCTTGATTAATAATCTTACAACAGACTTTAAATTCTGTTGGGATGGCTTCTGTCCCTCTTTCCTTTTCTACAAATTATTAGGTTTTATCATAATAAAACTGGCCCGACAGGAAGCATTGTTTTTACAACAGGTAAGTATATCAATTCAAATGTACTTGTCTAGGTGATATAAAGACATTGTAAATTCTACATGAGATCCACTCTTTTATGTTTCTGATGAAGGAATTGATAATGGGCAGGAGAATAACATATCAAATAATAATAATAAAGACAATTATAGACTTTTGTCAACCTCAATTTGCATGATAACCTCACTGCTCAGCTTTTCAGGTGAGGCGGTTTTCTTTTTTCCATCTTTTCTATACAGGATTAAGGCTTTGTCTTTGGTCTTTAAAGTAATCAGACATATGGAGCTGATAGCAGCCTGGTCTACCTTTAGCACGGTGCATGCTTTTACATATCATGTGTTGAATTTCAATAATTAATCCTCTTGAAATAAGCTGACATCAGGTTTTGTTTTTTTTTTTAAATTAGAGTGAAATAGGTTGACCAAATCTTGATCACACGGCAGGTAGCTTTATTGGAATTAGACAAGTGTGTGTTGTGAGCCAGTCTAAGTTTTTTCTTTTTTGTCTGCCAGGCCCTAAATCTCTATCTTTGTAAGTCAAGTCACAGCACAAAGCTGATTCTGTGACACAGATCAATAGAGCAGAGATTTCTTTAATGATATTTCCTGATGATGTTCCAATTTTGTGTAAAAGTAACTTGAGAGGGTAAAAAAAACCTGCTACAATTAAATCTCTGCAACATCTTATGTTTATTTAAAGGCATGTTTAACATATACAATATTATATGTGATCAGATTTTTACAGTTAAACTATCAAAGACCTTTACTTAACTATTGATCCATTTGATTTCAGTTTTGTCTATGCATTACTGGAAGAACATATCATGTTCACCTTGTGTCTGTGTGCTCAGACACACGGCAAACATGCTCAAACATGCCAGTTAAAGGTCCAGTGTGTAGAATTTAAGATATCTATTTGCAAACATATAATATAATCTCCGTAACTGTGTCAACATTAGTGTGTAATTAACTTAAATCAAAAACCCTGGTTTATATGTAATCTTAGAATAATCAGCTTATATTTAGGGGACGGCAAGGCATCGCTTTGCTGCATGCATTCTACTACGTCATCTTTAGATTGCGCTAATGTTCACACACTGGACCTTAGAGTTAAGTTTAGTCAAGTTAGATATCAGATGGACATTGGACCATTATTCTTCAACCTCAGTAATAATAATAATAAAATAAAAACAGAGGTGTTTTATGTATCATGGTTTTGCATTTCAAAAGTATGTTCTTTTATGTTGACTATTTTCTAAGGAAGAGCATTTGATTCAAGTTGTGGATTTTATTACATAAATCCCTATTTCATATAGAAACATGTAACCTCCATAGCCTGCATATTCACTGACCTGACTTGAGATTTGACTTGACAGTGATGTAAGATCCTTGTAGAGCCACACTTACAAAGAGTTTTATGTAGACCAGCGTTCTATGTACATGTCTGCCAGTTGGTTTATCTTCTCAGATGTGTATGTGTGTGTGTGTCTGAGCTGATATTGTCCAGCCTACAGAGTCCATTAAAGAGATGATTAAGATGTGTGTCTAGCCTCGCTGACAGTCGCCAAGTGCTGGAGTTTAGAATATTATGGCTGCCATTATCAGACTCCAAGGCTAACGCTGCACGTCACACATCATCCCACATAAACAGCACATAGTAAACAACATTTGATAGCATGTCTCAGAGAGAACCATTGCCCATTGGGAGGAATATGGGTAACTGCTAATGGACTGTCACTCATTATAAAAATACTGAACCAAATGTCAAGAATACGTACACAAGCAGAATCTGCCAGGCACTGATAATATACCACACACTGGAAAGTGTAGATAAAATACAAATGTCATGTTACTCTTAAAGAATACTGCAAGAACTAAGAAAACATTACATGGAATGAACAGTAACCTTGTATCATGCATATACAAACTATAAGGAAGCCGATTAGACTCTTGGTCAGATATTAAAGGGAATTCTGTATGATTCAAATAAAATAGAAATAAAATATAAATAAAGAAATAACCTTATAAACAAAATAGGAAGTAATGCAACATAAGTACTGTCATGATGCAAGTGTATGTCCAAAATTATATCACTGCAGCCTGTTAGTTACAACCCCCAGTTGTCAAAGAAACTGAAACTAAAGGAGCTGTATCATCATCCCAAACATCTTCTCTGGGAAAGAAACAATATTCGTAAGAAATGATTTTGAAAAAAAGCAATACAAAAATAAGTAAAGCAAGAGTAAATACTGGCATGGCTTTCCACCTTTGGAAATAAGTACTCCTGGCGAATAAAAACATGCAGTTTGATGCTGTACTCACAATATTTTAGACTAGTAAGTAACATCTAAATTTTTCTGCTTACAATCTTGTGTGAAACTAATGACAAAAAACCCTAATATTTAGTGACATATATTGTAAATGGTTTAACATGGATGTTTTCTTGCTAAAACTGAGGCAAACTAACTGTAGCATAAACTATAGCCAGACACCACACACAAACTAGTATAGCCGTGTAGTTTTGACCAGTTATTGCTATTAGACACTAGACACCTTACCTGGTAAAATCATTCACCTCCTCCTACCTGCACTAAACTCTGCACTCTCTACACAACGTCTGTATAAACTGTTCGAATTTTACACACTGCCTATACGGTGTATATTTTTGGACATTTATTTTTATTTTATACTTTTATACCTTATAGTGTTATATGTCCACTGGTCCTGTACCAGAACATTCTTGCTGCTGTGTCAAATTAATTTCCCTATGGGGATTAATAAAGTCATCTCTATCAATTGCAGTTGCAGCATTGTGCTTGCATTTTGCATCTTCTCCTACTGGTATCTATTGATGTTGAATAAAGGTATTCACAACAACGGACATTGTTATGAAAAGCATGAAAAGTTTGATACACATCTTTTAGGACTATGCATTGTTTATTATGTGTACTGTATGTACATGCACACAACCTACAACACTGTCATTGTGAACGAGTGAAATACTGTCCACTGATGTTTACAAGTTCTTTATATCAAAACGTTATTAAAAAAAAGTCCTCAGAGGGAAACTTCAAATGGAAAAAAAATAGATAAATGAAAAACACATCAAATGTCTGATGAAACATAGTCATGCAAGTCCCAAAAACAGAACGCTTAATATACTCTAATAGAACAACCAATGAAAGGGTGACAAGTTGTCTCATAAAACAAGAAGGAACGCATTACATATAATAATACAGTTTTGAGAGTCCAACGGCCATGAAAAGGAGCAGAACTTCTTTTCATGTTACTCTTCAACATATATTATAAGAGGATATTGCATATGAACAACTGAAGCGGATGTCACACATGACACAAACAGGCTTCAGCTTAGATAAAATACATCATCGTGTCAAAACCATTTTCCCTGCCCTGGAAGCTGCAACTGCAACGTGTTGGCTCATTTCTCACAGAAGAGAACATTGTGTGGTGAAAGACATCGAGGTGAAGCATCAAACATTAATGTTGGAAACAAAAGACAGGCAGCATCCTTTTCAAGTGTATATGGGAAACAAGACAGAACAGAGCCTCTTAATGAGAATTTGCCTCAGTCAAAAACCGAATGTAATCCCATCTACGATGCTGAACATCATTATCACAAATTTGACAAAAGTGACACAGAAGAGGTAAATGGCTCATATGAAAGGACTTTAAGAGATGGAATTATATAATGGGTATACTCGGGGCTCAGCCACACTGAACATACTTCACTTTGTCCCCATTCTGCTGATTTGGGCCTTAGCTAAGGTGAGCACGACATAAGACACAAAGAGCAGAGAATAGGGAGAAGGGGGGAAGTGAGGAGAGATTGTGAAGGTGCAGGCAGGGCTGGAATGGTTAAATTGATTTTTAAATTATTGTTTATCTCATTACCTTTGTAATACTTGATGAGATTATTTGTTTGCACCCACTCAAAATGTTATCATATTATTGGCCTCCACACAATGGAACATTCAGTTAGAGTGGACTTATGGTTCTCTTCTGTTTTATAGAGCAGATGAGGAGTAAGAGTTTGGGGTGGAGGAGGTGCAGGGATCCATGAAACATATGCAAATTCCCATGGTTTCATGCCGCATGCCTGAGCTCTATTTACAGCACCTGCTCCTATCGTCCCCTCAAATCAAGTTGCTCCTAATTTGCTCTTAACGTGACTAATAATCCATCTAAATGAGTTAATCTTAAGAACATTGTTAAACATTTCACCTAGTGGGAGGTCAAACCTGCAAACAGGACTGAACACATGGTCTGTTCTACAAAATATGCTTGAATACCTGGGATAGAATCAGGTAAAAATATTACTTAAAATATCAGCATATAATGTGCTCATGATAATTCGAATCTACCAATCTAGAGTTTGTAACATATAATTAAGCATCAGTTTTTGATACCGAATTTGTTCATGTGACTTTTCGGAGTTTCAATCATATAGGATCTGGTACCTTTTATTAGACAAGTTCACGCTTGTGTTACTCAAATTGTACGGCCAAGAGCACTCGAATAAATGTTTCACCTAGAAATATTTTATTTAAATGACTCACAAAAGAATTTTTAGTGATACTGTGGGGATTTTACATCATGAACTTGAAGACCACCACTGATGAAAGTCCTGTTTTTGATCTTGTTAATGTGTCTGTGTGGTGTTTTTATGTAGTGTGACACACATCATGATCAAAATAACCAGTCACCATGCTTGCGTTCTGCAATCCAGCAATGACACTCTCCATTTATTCAAATTCAGAGAGTCTTCTACATAGAAAACCTAACCAACTAATCATGAGGACTTATAAGGGTGGAGCTTAACATTGCAGAACCAACCAATTTATAATTCTAATTATAAGTTATTATGTCTGTGAAGATTCTCAGTCATCGAGGTCATGGTAGTCTTGGTGTTTCCGTTGAAGGCAAATGGACTTCTTGTAGTTTCTTGAAAACATTTCACCTCTCATCCAAGAGGCTCCTCAGGTCTAAATTTCTGGTAGGGAGTCCCCAGTATTTAACCTTGTGGAGGATCCTTCTAACTTAGTGTATTGGGCAAGGAGTACAATGCCCCGCCCACAATCTGTGTGACCCAGATCCACCCACCATCAGTTGGGTTGTCACTCACCTCGGTCATCATGTGCATCGCTGGTGTTACATGAGCCAAGGTATGAATAGTGGTTAAATTTCCTGGGGAGGTGATTTTAATACCCAGTGGGCTTTTGAACCATCCGACCACAAGCAGGAAGACGCAACACTGACAGACAGTCAAGATAAGTGGGTTAAAAACTTTTCTAACAGAGACCTCACTTAGCCAGAAAAGGACATCCTATCCAAAGGAATTAACTTCGCCATCTCCACAACAGCTGCGCGTAGTGGACCTCATCACAGCCACAGAATCAGCCATAAGGTCTAACAACCTTGTATTAGCTGAAGCTGAACAACTCAGGATGAAGGTATCAGCAACACTTGCAAGCGCAAAAATGCCTCCATCTAATATCACAATTGAAGAGAAGAAAACCATAACCTTACTTAACAAAGACAACAGCCTCACTATTCTTCCGGCAGACAAGGGGAGACGTACAGTGGTACTCAACCAATCAGATTACCACTCCAAGATCGCCACCTTGCTCAATGATGACAACACGTACGAAACAATGAAGCGTGACCCCACCAGTGGATACAAGAAAGAGATCATCAACTGCCTACAACAATTGGAGAAGGAAGGAGTCATCAACCGTCCCATTTACTATAGACTGTGCCTGGGAGATTGTATACCATGCATATATGGTCTTCCCAAGATCCACAAGGAAGGTACCCCATTAAGACCCATTGTCAGCAGCATCAACTCAGTTACTTATAACATCGCCAAACATCCCACAACTATACTTTTACCTCTGTTGGCAAAACTCCACACCACATCCAGAATTCTCATGACTTAACCGGCTAAGTTCAGGACCTCAGGCTGGCACTAGAGGAAACAATGGTCTCCTTTGATGTCACCTCATTCTTTACATGCATACCCACATGCAAAGCTGTGGAAACTGTCCGGAAACGTCTAATGCAAGACAGTACTTTGGACCTTAGAACCAACTTCATCGCAGAACAAATCTGTAATTTGTTGGACCTCTGCCTATCCACCGTCTACTTCAAGTACAACGAAGGTTTCTACAGACACAAGCAAGGCTGCGCCATGGGCTCCCCAGTGTCTCCTATTGTGGCCAACCTCTACATGGAGGAAGTGGAAAGTAAGGCCCTGAGCTCCTTCAAAGGAACAACACCGAGCCATTGGTTCAGATATGTGGATGACACCTGGGTCAAGACCAAAACCCAAGAAGTAGAGGCCTTCACGGAACACCTTAAATCAGTAGACAGCAACATCAAATTCACAAGGGAGGACATGAAAGAGAACAGGCTGCCTTTCCTGAACTCTGCGATACACCTTGAGAAGGATGGAGGACTCAACATTGAAGTCTACCACAAACCTACTCACACAGACCAGTAACTGCTCTTCCACTCTCACCACCCTTTGGAACACAAGCTGGGAGCTATCAGAACCCTACATCACCAGGCTGAAAATGTTTCATTCATAGTCCTAAAAAAACACAAACACATCAAGACAGCTTTAAAAACCTGTGGATACTTTAACTGGGCGTATGTCAAATCCACTAAGCACGCCAGGAATAACACCCTGATAACACAGGAAGAAAAGAAGAACTAACGCCACAATGTTGTCATTCCGTATGTGGCAGAGGTGTCAGAGAAATTTAGAAGAATTTTCTCCAAGCATAACGTCCCAGTTTACTTCAGACCCTGCAACACTCCGAGAAAAAAGAAACTGTTACACCGTAAGGACAAAACTCCCAGGCACAAACTTAACAATGTTGTTTATGCAGTCCAGTGTGCAGACTTTTACATCGGGGAGACCAAACAACCTCTCCACAAACGCATGGCTCAACACCAGACAGCCAGCTCCTGAGCCAGAACTCAGCAGACCACTTACATTTAAAGGAGAAGAGACACTCCCTTGAGGATGTGAATGTGCATTTGTGGGACAGGGAGGATAGATGGTTTGAGAGAGGAGTAAAGGAGGCCATCTATATCAAGCTGGAACAGCCATCACTTAACAGCGGAGGAGGCCTCAGACATCAACTGTCTGCCACATATAATGCAGTTTTGAAAGCCCTCCCCAGGAAACTTAACCACAGTTCACACCTTGGCTCATGTGAAACCAGTGACTCACACGATGACCGGAGGGAGTGACAACCCAACTGTTGGGTGGGTGGATCTGAGTCACACAAATTGGGGTCGTGGCATTGTACCCCTTGCCCACTGCCCTAAGGTTGAAGGATCCTCCCACAAGGTTAAATACTGGGGACTACCTACCAGAGATTTAGAACTGAAGAAGTCTCTTGGATAAGAGGCAAAATTTCTTCAAGGAACTGCAAGAAGTCCAGTTGCCTTCAGTGGAAACACCAAAATTATAAGTTATTAAGCATCAACTTGTACAAGTAGCTCTCCCTTCTCTTCCTGAGAATTCAAGCCTGGTACAAACATGTATGGCTAAATTACTCCAATATTTGAACTTGCCACTGTGCAGCATATAGTAGACTAGTTTAAAAGTTGTAAGATGACAGAGCAGATAAGATAGAACGAAGATGAAGTAACACATTCATAGAGCTGCTCTGCTTTAAAACTGTAAACCTGTGAACATTAGAAGAAAAAAAAAAAAAACTAGCTTGCAAGCCAAAAAGCAGGCGCTACAGGTAGAAAGCATGTGAAATGCTCGTAATATGCACTGCCGAGCAGATAGCATCAAGGGTGCGTCTTTCCCATTTGCACGCATGTAAATATTCAAAGATTCAGTGCAATACTCTCCCCTCCCAAAGTAAATAAAACTCATTGCAAATAGCATCTAATTCAGAAGGCCGTGCTAATTGCCATATGCAGTTAAAGTGGTGCAATTTGACACCAGTGAGACGCATGAATTTGCACAATCTCTTTGTGTCTCTCTCTTTTTTCTTTCTCCACTTACTCATGAAAATAAAAAAGATATATTTTTTTATTCAGGTCCAACAGTCAACTCTGCAGGAGGAGTGTAGTTCGGTTTATTTGGTCTCTGTTGTTAAAAGTGGCAAAAACTTGATGGGCACCACAGTGGTCTATATAGAGTATGCTTACCTGCCTAGAGCTGTTTGTGAACATTTTTAATTTGATGTTAATGTGTCAACAATGTATATGTCTTTCTCCTTTGAACAACAAATGCCAGCAGGCCTCACCAAAAACTAAAGTGTAAATTTAAGAGTGTAATTTAATGCATCGTTGTAACTGCTAATTAGAAACTACTCATGCTGTCATGCCCTGCCCTGTATGAACTACATCAGTTTGTGCTGTATCTTGCCAGAGCATAATTTGATGATTGTACCCAACACCTCCTTTTTTACTATGAAAATATACTTATAACAGGATAAGCGGTAGGAAATGGATGGATGGATTTAGTATAATGTTTTTTTATTATGGTTTCACTTCTTGTTTAAATTGTTTGTATGTCTATTTTGGATGCATTTTAAATCTGATTTGTTTTCTAGATGACAGAGAGTTTAGGCCGTGCAGTGATGCTTGAAGTGAGCCAATGTTGCTGTGATTTGAATGATGATACCCTTTATTACATTTCTTCAAACCTCTATGTCAGTCAGACCTTAAACAGGCCTGAGTGGTTTAATGCTGTTTGGTGTGTAGAGACAGACAGAGAGGAGAAATATATAACAGCACCTTCAAATGCACTCAGTAGATTATCTCATCATTTCTAGTATTGGGAGTAACAGCAACTGGAGTCCTGGTCAGAACAGGAAAGCAGAGGGGAACTGGTTTAGAAAACTTCTCACAGTCCATTTGGGTTGAATGAACGCATGACTACAAATACACCTGTTTAACAAAAGAATATATATATATTAAGCAGTTTGATTGCTCTCTGGTCAGAAATTTAACTTCAGCCCTAATTCCAGATCTCTAATGACAATGGCACCCTCTTTGTGTTGTAGGACCTCCTTCTAAACTTATTCTGAAAATTATTGAAAAAAAAAAAAAAGCAACCGTCTTGCTACTGAGAAAAACAACAGCAGTTTTGAAAAAGTTGCAAAGTATTTGACTGAGACTTCCATAAGGTCAGTAACAACTTGCTGAAATTGCTGAAGGAGATGTCCTGAACACTTTGCTTTGGAAACAATTCTGTCCTTGTAAACTTTCTAAACTGTCTTTGCTCTGAAAGCTAGTGGCTGACTTTTAGTCAAATTTTATCTTGCCGTCGTTACTGAACGTTTATCAAAAGATAATAACTAGTGTGTACACATTGAATTTTACTTGATGTAAGCACCATTGTGCTAAATATAATAACCAGATGTTAGTTGGACCATGGGTTATTCTATTAATTGTGAATATGTTCAGCAGTGAGCAAAGTCTTTAATTTTGGCCATTGATTTAATCTTAGTTGTTAGTTAGTTGTAAGCGAGTTAGTTAACCACACATAGTAACAGTTTTATATGGATACGTGAATAAGCCATTATCTGTATCTGCTCAAGCAACACATTTTTTTTTCTACCTGTAGTATAAAAAAAATTACAGAACAGTCTCAGAGGCAACTTTGTAGATAATGTTTCATTTTTGTTTGTTTTGATTTGATAGGAATTAGACAGTTGTTTACAGTTAATTGGATGAAATTTAGTTAACTAAAAAAATAAGACATTCCTTAATTATGTTTATGGAAATTTACACATTTTACTCTATGACACATACAAAATGTTTGTATTGGATCTGTACTGGATACTTTTCAGATAAGTACTTGCACAATCCCTTGAATATTAAGAAGTTGGTACCTGCTGAATTTTAAATTTCAACCACAAGGGATCTGTTAACTGTGGTCACCTGATATCACTGTAACCCTAAAGTTGGACTATAAAACAAAGTAGTCAAAATTAGTGCAATTACTGTTTTAATACAAGTACTACCTCCCTCACCTGCTTTCTACCCATTTTCCACCTGAAATACTATACAATTGAAACCACAAATCATTTCGGCTCATTTTCGGCTCATTTCAAGTGAGGCCTGGGTCAGCAAGCACCGTCTCATGGAGGAAAATTTGTCAAATAGAACAAGACATTTTTGAATTAAGTCAGAAAACAAGCACTTGATGGAATAACAGGCACTGAGCATAAGACCACTAAAGATGAGGAATGTGGTTAGGCTGCGATCCCCAAACTGGGAGAGTGTCTCCATGTGGAAGAGTCAGTGTACTTCAAGAAACAGCTAAAATAGAGCTTAATGGAGACCACCCACATTGGCAAGTGGGGAAATATATACTGTATATATTATATTGTGCGTTTTCAACTTTTTTCAGAGAAAACTGCTGTTTCCCTTTGAAGCCTAGTTTAATATAATGCATATATGTTTGTCAAAAGTTATTCTAACATCATTTTCAGTGGTCTCAGACTAAAACAATATGTATAGTAAGACTTTGGAGGCATTGTCTCACCTTTAACCGCTTGGCTATGGCTCTCAGCATTTAAACTTCTATTTTTATATAGCTATGATTGCCTTTAAGGTCTATCTTGTCCTGAGTTTTTGCTATATTTGACCTTTCTGTTCCATAGGAGCATATACTGTAGGTAATAGTTCATAGGTAGTGTTTTTCCTTTGTTCCAGAGATCAAGCTTGAATTTGATTCTTTCCCCTTAGGCTTCAGAATGACATTTGTGAGAAAATAAATGTGGTTTTGTGAGTTTCAACTTTTGAATGTAATTATGTATATTCCATTTTTAGGAATATTATTAGCATGCATTGGTTCGATACCCCTTTATCTGAATTTTTAGTTTATCAAATTGATTCTATGTGAGAATGTGTGTGTGTTTGAAATAGGACCAGCGGAGACTGCTGACCTTAGCTCAGAAACACCAAGTTAATATTTGTTGAGGCAACCCCTACGTGACCTCCAACTCGCCCCGTAACCACCTACACACATACACACACTTCTATTTGTTCACCCTTATTTTAAGTCCAGCAGAGCCCACACAAACACACACACACACACACACACACACACACACACACACACACACACACCTCACTCACCCTGTCCACAGGTTACTGTCTGTTAATTGCTAATTAGTTCCACTAGATTTACTGCTGAAATACATTGCATGTGCTTCAGTGCCCGTTTTTTTTTCTCTTTGGCATCTATCGTACTTCCCATTCTGTGTGTATGTTTCTACAAATGTGTATTTTTGTGTGAAAGAGACAGACAGGTCTGGTGCCGCAGGCGATCACAGTACTGAAACATTTATATCTCATTACCCTGAGAGAGAATAAGGCCTGGAGAAAGAGAGGAAGAGAGGAAGAGGAAGGAGGGAGAGACAATGGGGGAGATGGACAGATCAAAATGACAGAGAGAGGAAGAGACAAAACAACGCAGAAAAAAATGGCAAAGGTTGTTTAGAGGTGAAACAATCTTTAAACATTTAATAACAACGCGTTCCAACAGAAACTCAAAGCAATTGAAGGACTTTGGACAAGTATTTGCCTAATAAATGAAATACGATAACAGTAATATTTAAGGCTGAAACAATTTCTAATATACACTTCCCTTCACACTGATAAATATATTACTCCAAAAAGCAAAATATTAGGGAGAGAAAATAAATGATGAATTCTAAGATGATCAACACAACAGGTATATTCTGTTTATCACATGGTCACTTGAAGGGTTGTGTTGAGTGATTACTGTATGTTGGAGGCTATTTTAAGTTTGAAGCTTCATGTTGCAAAGGGATTTTGTAGCTATTACTTATGAAGATTAATAATAATAAATAATTTAATAATATTTTTCATAAACAACAGCAATCAATCACAACCTAATGCTGTAGTACAAATTACATGTCAGCCAAAAAAAAAAAAAGAAGCTATTTAGAAGTCAATTAATAAAAGTTTTAAAACCATTATGATCTGTGAGAGTAGTACATTCGTCCGTCATGTCTCTGTTAGATCATTTCAAACAAGTTGGTTCCAATCTTAGTTCTTAGCTGATGCTTGTGCCAGTACAGTTTGTGCAGTAGTATAGTCAGTTCATTTCCACTGTGCAAATATCTGTCATCGTCTTCTACTGATAAATCTGACAATACACTACATAAGCTCTGTCTGTTGAAAATTGTGGTCATAGTTTTACGTGGTCTGTTGTCGCAACAACGCAGGTCCGAGCCTCTGACAAACTGTAAGTGGTTCCTGCTTCTTTTTTTTAGGGCGATGCTCTGGAAACAGTTTAGACTCCTTTGGCTGTCTAAACAACAAGAACGAGTTTCAGAAGGGGCATTGCCTCCAAACTAGCACTAGAAGTGGTTTGGTAGAAAAGGCCTGTGTGTGTATGAGTTCCATTCTTTTGCAGAATTTCTGAAATGTTTTCCAACAGGAACAACAAAAAGAGGCAGCATTTACATGACTTTTAGAGTCAGGAACTACTTTTATAGACTTTTCAACACCACATGAATACACACCTGGCAGGGCTAAACCACAGTGTTAAAGATCACAGCCAACAAAAGTCACATTTTGACCTTGTTAACATATTTGCACATCCATCCATTTCTGCCATTGTTCTGTGATCCACCAATGACAGTCTTTGATAGCAAAAACTACCTTCCCTATTAATATTTACCTCCATCTAAGATGTTATGATTTCACCAGCATTTGTCTGTCGGTGCACAGGACAAATTGTGCAAAGATTTCTGTTATTGGTGTGATAGTTCTTAGCCCAAGGAACAAATGATTCAATTTTGGGATAGGTCTGGCACAGGATTGAGATCCAAGTGTTCAGTATTGTGAAGTAGGGCATCCTGCCTCGATGAAGGTTTGCACTCTCCAGTGTTCTCTAGTTTCATATGTTTGTGGTGTCTGAAAGTTTAACACATGCTACATTTGTACTGTGAAATAGAGCTTTCTGAGTTGTTCTTTTAATATGATTGCAACATGGGTCATACACTGGCTACTTGTTCAGTGAAGAATGATGCAGATTGTGCTTCAGGGTTAGAAAATACCTCTTGCAGAAAGTTGATGCAAAATGTATGTGGTCCAGTTCCCTTTAACGAAGTATTCACGGCTGTGCACCGGCTATTTACCTCTTGCAGAAGACATTTATAGTGTCAGTCATCATCTAAATAACAAATGTGGGAAAAAATACAAACAAAATAAAACATATAGACCAACATAATACATCAGCATTAATGAAAAACAGCCCAAGAAAAAATGTGAGGATGACCAGGAGCTCAGACTTTGTAGATGCAAGACTCCTCTGAGTCTTTTAAATCCAGATTTGGGTTTTTGTCTTTGTCATTTTTAAATGCTGCAGGTTTGTGCTTGCAAGAGTTGACCTTAGAGTGCTCCAGGCCAAATGATAAAAAAAATACTGACTGCAGTTAGAATATGATTGTGGTTTTATTTCCCTGTGTAACAGAGTTTAGAAATACCGAGATAAAACCTCAGAGAGTCTATTAATGTGTGTGGGCACACAAAAGGAGAGGCAGATTGTGTATTTTCTGCTCATCAGTGGGTAATTAAAACAGCGAAGACCCTTTATGCCTTCAAGCCATTGAATGTAACAGTAAGGCTAACAATACATGGTGTTTTTGTGTTTCTTCTTTATAATTTTTTGTTTTTTTATCTTCCCTAGTTATCATCTTTAGTTACTTTACCCTGCCCCTCCCCACCTCTCGTAGTACACATTTTTAGCATTTTAGTTTAGTTTAGCATCATGCCTGGGTTCTTGAAAAGTGGCATTTAAAGTTGCAAGCTATAGGATTCATCTTATGTTTACCTGTTGCGAGACCCGAGATTTTCTACAGATAATCATCACCAACCTCATACCAGCCTTTTGCTGCCATTTCAGCATCTCCATCTGCAAACAGTGGTCCCCCCACCCCCACCTTAAACAAGACCCAAAGAAAAAATCACAGCATTATCACTGCTGATCATTATCTATCAAGGGTAAACTGTGAACAAAGATGAGGGAGGGCTGCAGCAGCATGGCCTGACAGTTCAGATGCACACGCACAGTGTGTGTCAGTGGTCAAGTCATGAGATGTCACTGATGTAACATTACCAATGTTTATATTTGGCTATGTCAAACCATATTTCACTTTCTCAAGGGTGTGGTGTATTTGTAGAAATATTGGTATATTGCAATACACAATAAATAGAATCCTGTGTGTGGAGGAAACAACAGTGGAGATGACATGGCCAGAGTATGTAACCTATATGTAGTGTTTGATCAGCGCCTTGTGCCTTCATTGTGTCAGTATGCTGAAACGTAAAAATAATACTTTGAAAAATTGCTCACAATAAAGTCTGCATTTTATCTAAAGAAACTGGATCATGATTTTAGGAAAGTTGGGCTTTTTATGTATGTTGTTGGTGTTTTGAGCACCAAAGTTAGGGCAAAGTTAACAGATATAACTAAAGCCAAAATCTCTAAAACTAGGCACTAGGCAACCAAAGCAATCCACAGAGATACAAGGGGTGAGAAAAAAAAATGCTCTTTTCAATTTGAAGGCAAACTATCCTTTGAATAGCACAAAAAAGCTCAGGAACACATGGCAGTCTGAAAGAGTCAACACTGCATGCATGTTTGCAAAACTAAACTAAATGGAGTAAAAGGGAAGCACGCACAAAAGCACACATGTGGTCTTTGTTGAAAGCGTGCAAGACAGAGACTTGGCTGGACTTCTCAGCTGACACTGAGGACACTTCCTATTCTGTGTTCATGTGTACTGTAACCTATTTGAAGCGGTTCACCAGTGTGGCCTGCAGAAAGGACAGAAGGTTGCGTATTGTTGCGCTGGAGCTTCATGCCATGCTCAAAGATTTAATTAAGGCACCCACAACGAAGCACCCCTGAGATGCTCGACTCAACCCTTAAATTGCAGGCTGCAGACTGATCTATATTGACCAATGCTTATGCAGGACAGCGTTGCAATCTGGATTTCACTCCAGAGTTGCATAACTTAGCACAGCATTTACATAAATCCAAATGGATCCCTCTGAATTTCTCCCATTTTTGTTGCTTTGCACGTGACTGACAGTAACGTGGATTCTATAGGTGAGTCACTAAAGACTTCCTCTTCCCTGCAGTGTGCCAAATTTTCACTATGTTCATCTGAGGAGGGACTTAATTAGCAGTAAATGCAATGAATGGGTCCTTTATCTAAAAGTCACGAAGGACCACGCTTCTTCCTCGTCCTGACAGTAACCTCCCAGCAGTATTTTATGGCTATATTAGAAAGCTGATATCACCTACACCTCACTCTGACTTACTGTCCATCTCTCACCATCTCCTTTCTCATTGGTATTTTATAGCTGGTATGACTCTCTCTCTTGCTCTCATTTTCTATCTTTCTCAGTCTCCTCAGTATTTTATAGCTGTTGTAACAGCCACCTGACCTTTCTTTCTCTGTGATTACTTTATAATGAGACCACAAATCCTTCCATCTTCCTCGCTACCTCTACCTGCCCACCATCTTTCTTTCTTTCTATCTTTTTTTGGCATATTACTGGTGCATATTACAACTTATAGGTAACATGAAATAGCGGATTGAAAGAGGAGAGTATTTGCATTGTGACCAAACAGGATTCATTTTCTTTTTTTTTTTTTTTAACTTGAATCGCACTGCACAACAGCAGATTGCCAGCAAGTCTGCTTCTCCTGGAGGAGTTGAGTGATCAGCTTCTCAGAAAAAAAAAACAAAAAAAAAAAAACTCCTCCCCTTTCATCATTTGTGTGTTGTTCTCTTTAAAACATCAGGCCAATTAACTCTCCTCACCTTTTAAGGAATTACACTTGAAACCACTGAAATAAAAAAGACAAAAACTACAGAGCAGAGTTAAAGTGTGAAGCTTATGTAAAGTTGAGCTGCCTTTCCTTTTTTCACACTGCCAGAGACATTTTACAATTAACAATCACTCTGAAGATGGCAGAGGTCTTGAGGCATGAAACTGGATCCATGGCAATGGACCTGGGAACATCAATGTGTTGTAATGTAGGTAACAATGAGCAATGCACATACAGTAGATAAGGCAGTCTCGTTAAATTAGCATCCAGTTTTTCATTCGGGCTTGCACAAAATGGGTCGTTCAACCGTCCTGCTAAAACATAACTGTACGGATTCAAAGAGGCTTTGATACCGAGATAGTGACGCGTATTACATTAGAGGATTAGAGGAGTTTTAACTCTAATGTACTGAATGCAGTCTAAAATGGAATAATAGTGGCAAGAGTTTACAATCACGGTTGCCAAAATGAACAATGAGCACAGGCGAGATTAAGACATTCGAACACTTTCAAATCTGAATAAAATTATTGAAATTCTGACAATAGCTGCTTTCTGTAGAACTTTTCTAATACTTATCTGTTTTACTCAGGTGGTCAGTATAACAGAATTGCCTGCACTT
The DNA here is from genome assembly GCA_001698575.1 of Mola mola. Taxonomy (NCBI): domain Eukaryota; kingdom Metazoa; phylum Chordata; class Actinopteri; order Tetraodontiformes; family Molidae; genus Mola; species Mola mola. The sequence goes on from KV751316.1 coordinate 3,453,785, forward strand.
GTGTTCAGACTGAACATGACACCTTGCTTTTTGAATTAGTTAGTTACTTAGTTAGTCATGCTAACCTTTTCATCTGTGTCAAAAAGTCTTTTTGACAGAGAGGAAAAGGGTCTTACCTCTCCCACAGAGGGCTTAGTTCCCTTTTCCATCAGCAGCCCAGCTGTACACAGTAGGGACCTCCCTTCCACTGTTTGCATTACAATGGCATGAACATTTGTATTGTACAGACAAACAAAAATGGACTAATAAACTCCTTGTTGTGAGGTTAAACATCATTCCAAGTGTTGTAAAGGTCTGCTGGGTAGCTCAACAGTTCCGTTTTATGTTTGAAGGCTGCCACTCTGAAAAATCACACTTGATAATTAAATGCATCAGCGTAGGATTTCATTATGTTCAGGGAACAGGAAGTGGAAATCCTCAAGCAGGCACATGCACATACATACACACTCACACACACACACACACACAAGCAAACAATCCGCTGATCTGTAATGTGTCAAAATCATTGAAAGAGGAAGTTTTGTTTGTTTTGACTTCCACACACAGAGCTCTGACAAACACCACCCAAGGAGAAGAAATCAGAAGAAAGTAATCAAGCAGAGATGAGACATCTCCACAGGAGGGGCAGACAGAAAGGAAAAGAAAGGGAGAGTAGAGAGAGAGAGAAACAAAATGAGAGAGTGAAGAAAGACAGAAACACAAACTAACACAGAGAAAGACCTGTCCGAATTTAACTATATTTGTGAGACTATGGATAATTATATTCGTGAGAGTACTGATATTTTGCTATGCAAAAGAACTAAAATGTGTGTGTGTGTGTGTGGCTTTAAACTGGCACTGTGAGGACATTTTGACAGGTCTGTAAAGTTTTAAAGGACCTTTTAATGGTTAAGAGATTGTTTTTGATTAAATGAGAGATGGAGGTTGGCATGCAGTTGTGATGGAGTGTTTTAAAGGTGTACTTGAGTTTTAAAAGAAATTTTTGTCTAGAAGTGCAGCCACAAATGTAATTCTCTGCTATCTCACTTTTTAAGTAAAGTCTAGTTGTGTCCACTGGTTTATAAGCTGGTATCCTGGGGTGTGTAAATGATGCCTAAATGAAAAATGTATGATCTACAACCTATAGACTTAGATGAAATAAAACCACAAGAGATTAAATAAAATACCCAGTTGTGTGATTAATTTTATACAAAATGTCTGCATTTAGAGATGGTGTGCATTTGCAAAATGAGGGTGCGGAGTCTGAAGGGAGTTACTTAAAGTCAAATTCTCCCTCAACATAACACATTCTTTCATCACGCCGTGTGCAGGATAAAAGAGTTGCTGGTATATGAAATTGTTCTTCCCCTCCCTACAATCTGTGAATAAAACCCTCCACTACACAGGAAGGCATGGGGGACTAAATTCCCCAGACTCTGTTCTTGAGTTCAGATGAAGACAATGAGTCTGAAAAATCAGCCAAATATCTTTAACATTTTTTGTATACAGCAGAGGTTGAGTAAACGCAATAGACTCAATGTAAATACAGCGGATCCCACGGACATGGTGGTCAGGCCTGTCTGCTTGCCAGAGATGAGACATATTGGAGATGGGTTTGCTGCCTCTGTGGCCCCAGTGCAACTGCCCTGCTTACACAATTTTAATTTTATGTATTTATTTTTAATTTTGTGATTTATTCGTTTATATTTTTTCTTCCTGTTCTCGATTTTGATGTATTTGTGTATTGTATTCTGAATGATTTTGTGTTGGTAGTTTTGAGTTTCTAAGTTCATGTTCAGTGTTACCTGTGTTTCTTTCTAGTGTTTCCTTTTTTATTTGTAGGCTCTGTTGCTCCTTGCGTCTCGTTTATGTTTCCCTTTGTAATTACCTTGATGTGTCTCGTTGTCTGATTCACCTTCTTTGTATCCAATTATCTCCACCCTCCTTGTATGTTTGAGTCTGTGCTCCCTTTGTTCTTATTCAGATCGTCACATATGTCTTGGTGTATCTGTGTGTGAGACTCCTGGTTTTGACCCTGTTTTGTTTCTGGATTTTAGAATTTGCTTCGCCCTGGTGGTGCTGTTTGCATTTTGGGCTGAATCTCTGGAAATGATCAGAGACCAAATAGGCCTTAATAAATACCTTTGCATTGTCCCACTCCTCTGCTGTTTGTGTTAATTTGGGCCCATAGCCCTGCTCCCCATGTTTCCTGGTACATTCATTAAAAGGTGATATGTCCATTGTGTTTTCTGTATTTGGGACACAACATAACAGGCAGCCGGTGTTCACCTACAGCAGTTCTGCAATCACTGGACGGCACATAGAATCTATGAGCCGTGTGTTTTACTGTGGATTGATTTTCCTTTCCTTGCTAGACAAAAACTGTCTAGCGCAAGGCCCTTTCAAATGAACTATGAACCTGAGTGTTATGCCGAAAGTCATTCACTGTAACCACCTAATACCTTCACTTTTCACTGAAAGAAGTCCTCCCTGAGGACTACATGAGCAAAGAGAACCAAAAGCTTATGGCACTTTCAGACTGTGAGGCTTCTTGTATATTCTTGTACATAAAGAACTTGCCCTAACAGAGAGACCCCCTGTTTTGTCATCTCACGTCACATACATCAGTTCAAAAATGGTGCACAGGAACACACCGCATAGATGCCGGCATACATTCTGCACCCATGCATTAAGAGACAACGGAAGGCGTAGCTAAGAAGATAAAACAAACAAACAAACATTGGCTTATTACTCTTGCCTGCTTTCCTTATATAGCTGATAAAGAGATGAAAATGGCATGAAAATTGGCCAGTTGGTTGTGGAGTGGGTTAATCGTGGATTTTCTTTGCCTTTTTGTCACTTCTGTCTCCATTTTCCTGAACAACTAATCACTCACTGCCTGACCTGATGCTAATTCAACATTTTAAATTGACAAAGAAAGATAATGTTGACGATGTGGGATACACCAAAAACACTAGAGAGACAAACATGAACAGATGTTCCCAAGGGCTGATCGTCACCTCAGTGTATCCAAGTCCTCAGAGGGCCACTGGTGTAGTCCCCTGTTGCAAATCAGTTGTTTTTTTCTTATACGTAACACATACAGCTCAAAAAAAACAAAGAAATAATGGTGCAAGGAATGCCATGAACTTGGACAATGGAAAAAAAAAAAAAAAGAACTATTACTTTCATCAATTTATACTGTGTCTTGTTGCTGTGGTTGTAAAGGTGCCACTGCACTGTGCAAACACAATTCTGAAAACCATCTGAAACACAATAGTTCTGACATAAGGTGAAGCATTTGTTTAATATATATTAGATAGAATTGCTATCTATTTGTCTTAACATATAATTAGTTAACTGTTAAGTTGACATGCTCGGGTCCAAAAAGATGCTGGTACACTGATTTATTACAATGATGATAGAGATAGAAATACTACAGTGGCAGGAGAAGCAGTCTGGTAATGGCTGGAGAAAAGGCCACGCCCACGCTATCTACACACACACACACACACACACACACACACACACACACACACACACACACACAGAAAGTGATGAGTAAGTTGTCTGTTCTGTGTTGGAGCTCTCCAAGGCAATGAAATAAGCATATAATTGCAACAGATGTGCAAAATTAAAAGAATTTTTTTTAATTAACTGAGATTAGAGCACTTTTGTACATTTGTTTGCCTTAAAATTTTGTTTTGGGGTTATTGTTAATTATGTATATTCTAAGTAAACTGTGATGAGAACATTTGACCAAAGGTCAGGATTTAATGAGTAAAGATTTGTTCTATAGTAAAAGGTTTCCAATATAACCATTTTGAGGCCACAAAATAGGACTTTGGAGCGTTATAGAACAAGAAAATATACAATAACTTGAAAAACCTGAAAATGGATCAAAGCAAGTTATATAGTATAACAACATGCTTAAGTGAGTGTGAAGGCAAGTGAGCATGTTTGTGTTTGTGCTGATGCGTGTTGCATATTAAACCATGGCTTTGTGTCCATGCGTGTGTGTATCCATCGATATCACAAAAGGAAGACACATGATTAAATGCAAGGAACGTTTAGAGACGGCATCATTGTCACCTGAAAGAAGAGAAAGAACGGTTAAAGCAGAAAAAGCGGATAAATATTAAAAGCAAAAGAGGAACTTTTGTGTCGGAGGAACAATTATTATTGTTTATTGTGAGGACAAAAGGCAGATGATATGTGTGTATATATATATAAAATGAAAAGATAAATAGCTACAGCTTGTAGTGTCCAAGGGAAGTTGTGAAATAACTTTTGTAGACTTTTTAAAACTTCCTGAAGAAATTCAACAGAAAAGAAACCAGGATAGAGAATCTGAAAGATGAGGAGGTGAGCAAGGTGAGCATGAAGGGAACAGTTTTTATGTGCGTGTGTCTGTGTGTAAGGAAGAAGAAAAACTGAAGGGGAAAACTAGACTAGGGTTAACATACAAAAGAAGTTCGTGAGTATCACGTACAGACTCTGGAGAATTCAATATGCAGAGACACCGAGGCAAGTTCCTTAATCAAAACTGTTTAATCAGACAAAGGTCAAAGCCAGGAGATCAGACAAATTAGCAAGCTACAAATCTTAGGTACATCTTTTCAAGAGGGTGGAATTGACCAATTGACCAATTAATTATGACCTGTACCTTTTGTTGGTCCATCTTAATTTGAAATTCTGATATTACATATCCTAGAAAAGCAGCTGAGTTTGCATGAAATTCACATTTTTTCAGCTTTTACATAGAGTTTATGGGCCAACAATCTCAGCAGAACTTCCCTTACAGTAGCAACATGAGTCTTTAAATCAGAAGAGAAAATGAGAATGTTGTCCAAATACACAAAAACCTTATGATTAAGGAGACCTTTCAGAATGTCATTAACAAAGTTCTGAATGACAGCTGAAGCATTAGTTAAACTGAAAGGCATCACTAGATACTCATAATGGCCGAGAGGTGTGTTAACGGCTGTCTTCCATTCATATCCATCTCGGATACAAACCAAATGATACGCGTTTCTTAAGTCCCACTTAGTAAAGACTTTTACCCTCTGTCAACAATCAAATGCGGAGGAAATCAGGGGAAGAGGATATCGATTTTTGATAGTTATATCATTCAGCTTGGTGTAATCAATGTAGGGGCGTAGGGTTTTATCCTTCTCGACAAAGAAGAGCCCCACCTCTGCTGGAGAAGAGGATGGCTGAATTATATCTGACTTCAGAGATGCCATGATGTATTCCTCCATGACCTTCTGCTCAGAAAAAGACAGGGAGTAAAGTCTTCCTTTGGGAATAGGAGTTCAAGGGAGTAGATCTATGGTGCAGTCATATAGTCTCTGAGGAGGAAGTGAAGTAGATGGGGACTTACTGAAAACCTGTTTGAAGCCCCAGTAGCATTAAGGAACGCTGGAGAGGTCTGGGTTGTCTGTTTTGTTGGAAATTCCCACCTGAGGGAATTATCTGTAAAAAAAAACAGTGTTTAACACAGTTTTCTCCCCACTCTTTAAGTCCTCCCGTGGAAACAATCTATATGCGTGTTATGTGTTAACAGCCAGGGGAAGCCTTGGATCAGTGGGTGGTGGACAGATTTTTTAGAGAAGAAAATTTTTGACTGTGTGCCTTACTTCAAAGTCACCAGTGCTTTAGCTGCTTCTGTGCCAGGAGTTTTCGAAATATTTGTTTAAATGTTTCAAGAAATTCTGGCAAAGAATTACACATAGCTGACCTGTGGCTCCACTCGGCAGTAGCCCGTGATCCTGGCACAACCTGTCAAATAAGAAATTATACACACAATCTTGGTACCGTCATTACAATTCAAAATGTAATTCACACGTACAAATGAAGGATGACAATCCCCAGAATCTCCAGAAAAACGTTCTGGGCTAGACAGGCGACGAGAATGTGAGCTGACGGTGGAAACAGGTAACTCAGCCGCAGCTTCCGAACACATTAGAACTGTCAGTGAAGCAGAGGGTTGTTCTGAATTCTGCAGTTGATCAATAATGTAACTTAATTGAGCCGACAATGTCGTGCATGCAGATTCATTGCGTCTCAATGCTTCTATCATCTCCTGACGTTCTAACTCTAGTTGTTCTCCTTGTCGGTGAAGGCAACTGCATTGCGCCTTCAAGGCAGAGCATACTGGATCTAGCTTTGCTGAATCCATTTGTTTGGCCAGATTGTACTATTGCGTACAGACTGTGGAGGATTCAATGTGAAGAGTCACATAGGGAAGTTCCTTAATCAAAACAGTTTAATCAGACAAAGGTCGACACCAGGAGATCAGACAATCTAGCAAAGGTACAAATCTTGGAAACATGCAAACTCAGAAACCGATGACAAAACAGAATCATGCACAAGGGAACGACGCTGGACTGCTCAAAGAAGACTGGAAACACAATCTGGCACAGACGGAAAGGAACACACAGCTTAAATACACAAGGAGGGGGTAGACGATTAGACACAAGTGACACACATTAGGAAGAGGAAAAAATCACACAGGAGGGAAGAAAACTTGAGAGGACATGGGGATTAAAACACAACCAAATTTCAAAATAAAACGGGAAACACAAATTGACCCTAACAAACAGTCATATACAACGACCGGACCCTGACAGTGAGTAACATTAAAGAAGGGTGGAGATTTTTTAAAAAAAAATAGCCTTTAGAAATAGCATAGAGTATAATAGGTCAATCAAATACAGAACTGACTGCCCATATTTTCCTCTGGAAAAATATTGTTGTCCGGCCTTCATGACCTCAATGTAGCCTGTATGGCATTGAATCACATTTTCTCTACTGGGAGAATACAAGAGAGGACAAGAAGGGAATTCCTGCATTTGAAAAGAAATGAGGCAGTTGCAACAAATCTAAATCCTTACTGTGGCCTCTCCATTTTCAAAAGTCTCCCGTACAGCTCAGTGCTCAAGGTCCACCTGTTCCAACTTGGGCGAAAAACCATCAAAACAGGAAGCCTTGAGCTTTTTGGTAAAGAAAAACCTCATCTTTCACTCTTTCAAATTATGGCCTTGATGTTGGCAATTTCCTTTATCTACAAATTAAAAAAAAAAAAACATGTCCTCAATGAGATTTCGTTAGCAACACCTACATAGCCACTGCCCCTAACTTTGTGAATTGCGTTGCAATATGTTATGCATGTTGAGTCACAGGCACACACATGCATACTAAACAACAAGAGGTTTACTGCGTGAATCAGGACCTGCAAGCAGCTCTGTGTATGTCTGAAGGGGTTTAAAGCGTTTAAAGGAAAATAAATGAATTTGTGAATTTTGACTGAATGTTCCATAGATTGATTTCATTAGTGTTGATCATTGTTTGAAAATGTGAAGACATTATGAATACAGTGCATAATAATGAGCTGCTTTACAGACAGTGAGTGGCAATCGTCAGGCTTTGAGTCCTCATTATAATGAAAAATCATAAATGATCGGCGCTGTAGCATTTTTTGACAAAGAACATGAAGTGAATTAGTTTAGCTTTTTATATTCAACGCCTTGTCCTCTTCTTGAATAAAATATTAGGGCCTCAATTGATTCTCTCCCTTCAGCGTCAGTGTTTAGCTGCATATCTGCTGTCAGTTGCATTATTATTCCGCTCCAATAATGTGCTGTCAGACATCCAAGAATTTAAATTTCAACATAAGTGTAATTTCACTGACAGTGGGAATGTGATTTAATTAGAGGCTGAATGATGGTGTTTGTAATGAAAGTTTGCGTCACATTGCAGAGTTTCGACTCACTGGTTGGGTCACAAATTATCTTGCTGGCCAACTGATTTTTAATTGGCTGAAATGACTTTTACGGACAACTATAAAGTTCAGTCACGTATATCAACTAATGTGTTGGCCAGCTGCCTCAATGCAAATCTGAATGCTTGGTTTAATATCCTAAAGTAGTCAGTTAATATATTGACTAAATTGCTGTCTTACCTGCCTACTGACTGACTGATGAGGTAAATCAGTGATTTAACGCACACAAGGGGAGCCTCCATCTCCACTACACCCTGGTTTTGCAGCCATTTGTCTGCCAATGTATTGTCTTTCATTGTGGTCCTCAAGTGGGCATTTCTCTTTGTTTAGACTGTGTGCTACCACACAAAGGAAGATTTCAAGATGAAGTGATAATTACACCCAGCAAATGTTTTGACATTTCTCTTTTCTCATCTTCTTTTCCTTGTCTCACCCCGCAATCTGTCTCAACCACCGACATGATGAATAAAGATGGATGAATGGTGGCCACCTCCTCACACTATACAAAAATGATTCTAAAATGTACCAGATACAAGTGCTGTCATCTCGTGCTGATGACGTAGTCAGATTCAGTGCAGCAGTGACTGGGGAGAAGTCGCAGCATCAAATTTCCACCCACACACCCGAGTCATGACTGGTACGAAAAATGAACACGTATCATACAAAAGTACTTCAGAAAAAATGATTTGAGGTGTACTGAATTTTTAGTTTGGCAAGTCCGACCTTGTATAATTTAGGAGGGGTTTACGACCTGTACTGCAGCCCACAACCAGAGAGAGATCAAGATGCCAAGTCAAAGTCAAGTCAAAGTTTATTTATATAGTACATTTAAACAACCTCAGTTGACTAAAAGGCTGGACAATAATTAAAATAAGATATCAGCAAACCCTGAGTCCATTAAATATATAAATAGGCTTTAATAAAAGTTAAACATAATAATGAATAGACAAAATAAAAAAGCAAGTAAAATCAATAAAGCGGCAATAAGATAATGGTAAAAACAAATTAAAACAAATCAAGTAAAAGCCGAAAGTGTCTTGCCTAGCTGGGATTGAACGCCAAAGAGAAAAGATGGGCCTTCAGCAAAGTTTTAAACTCCTCAAATGATTGTTGCGCCCTGATCTGAAGAGGTAGGCTGTTCCACAGCTTTGGGGCCACCAATGCAAAGGTTCCATCTCCTTGTGTGCTTAGTTTGGACCTAGGTACTGCCAGGAGCAGCTGGTTGGAAGACCTCAATGCTCCAGCAGTAGTCTGAAGATGTAAGAGCTCAGATAAATAAGATGGTGCCAAGCCATGAAAACATTTAAAAACATTAATAAAACTTTAAGGGTGGCACAGTGGTGTAGTGGTTAGCACTATTGCTTCACAGCAAGAAGGTCCTGGGTTCAATTCAGGGTCAGGGCATTTCTGTGCGGAGTTTGCATGTTCTCCCTGTGCCTGCGTGGGTTCTCTCCAGGTACTCCGGCTTCCTCCCACAGTCCAAAAACATGCAAACTGGGGGTTAGGTTAATTGGTCACTCTAAATTGCCCTTAGTTGTGAATGTGAGTGTGGGTGGTTGTTTGTCTCTATATGTCAGCCCTGCGATGAACTGGCAACATGTTCCCCCCGCCCCCTAATAAGATAAGCGGTAGAAGATGGATGGATAAAACTTTAAAATGTATCCTGACATTAACAGGAAGCCACTGCAAGGATGCAACAATAGGGGTGATGTGCTCTCGCCGTTTCTTTCCAGTTAACAGGCAACATCTTCTCCTTTGGGGGGCTTATTCACATGTATTTATAATTAATTGTTTTAATGTATTTATTCAATGGTCTCTGCCTCACCACACCCATCTCAATACCTACTATTCATTGTTTTCCCTCTTCAAGCACACCTATCTTAAATCTTTTAGCATCGCAGTGCTTTCGTGGTCCGCACAAAACACATTTTCTGTGTGTAAAATATTGTGTTTGAACATAAGTTGATTGAAAATGCTGTCCACCTCTTAACTGCAATGTAAGGTCCGTTGTAACAAGTAGCATTTAAATTCTTTATGTGCTGTAAATTTCACAGACATTTAGGAGTAAGCTGTCAGCAGAGGCATTCAATATGTATTTAGATCTCAAATGTATGGTAAATCACTGCCTTAAAGCATTGAAAGGGCAGATATCTTGCATGTTATTGTACCTGTTCATACCAATTATGCTCCTCTTTTGATGTCTTCACCTGATGTATTATATTTGTCTCTGCCATCTTCCACCTTCCAGGTTTTCTGTTTCCTCCATATCCTCCCCTACTGTGAAGGCCCTTGCATATTAAGGAAACATCAAGCAGTTTAGACATGGATGATGTCCTGTTAAACTAACCATCACATCATAAAATTCAAGTCCCCAGGTGCCTTGTTTGTGAAAGATGCAACAAAGCCATTTGAATACTCCCTGGCTGAGATTTCACAAATAAAACACATATTCAGCTTTTCATTGGCTCTTTGTGTTTTATCATGTCTCTTAATTCCCTTCATCATTTGCTCTCTATCGTTGTTTTCTCCATCCCTCCCTCTTTTCCGCTCTATTGACAACTTTGCACCGAGCTGATCCCTCTCTTGCCTCCTCAGATGTATTCTTGTCATCACGTTGAGTGTGCTTGTTAATTAAGATAATTGCAGGCTACAATTTAATTAGTGGATAAATAAGCGCATGCTTGTAGATGTTTTGAGTGGC
>KV751316.1:3464273-3510632 GCA_001698575.1 Mola mola
AAAGGTCAGGGTTCTCAAAATTGGTGTATTATACACAATCTGTTATTGTGTCCTTGAAAGTCATATTTACATGATGGAATTGTACCAACTAATGGTAACTTTACATCAGTTTACACTATGTGAAAAATACAATAAAGGTTTGTATATGGCTTGATCCATGATGAGGTTCTACACTCTTTTCTTTGTATTTGAAAGACATTGTTATTAATAGTAGTTGTAGTAGTTGGTGTTGCTGTAGTAGTATTGATTATGTATGTGTAAGTATTAACAGGGGTAATAGGTAATCTTAAAGCAGAAGGGGAGATTAAAACCCAAAGAAGAAGCAGTTTATATGCACTAAAGTGCTACCCAGCCCCAATGGATGTGTAGCCAAGCAATAGTTCCCAACCCCTGTCAAAGCTGCTCAGCTGATCAAGCAGTGGCTGTAAACTGCTGGAAAAACAGTGGTGAAAAACAAACAACGCAGATTTGATACTAAAGTTTTCAAGCTCGAAACATCAATAACATTTGTGAATAATAATATATTGAATGATATTTGTTCATGATGTAGCAAATATTGTATACAAATTGTTAAAGTTGAAAATCAAATCTGTGACCTGCATAAGCAAACAAGACCGTCAGCAAGAACATTGGCGATTTCTATACAGTCATTTATAATGTAATAGTGTATCTCACGGTACATCAAATTCTGAAGCTTCGGGTTCCTGGGTTGTCAAAGAGTGACATTTTGGGTTAACGGTGGGCATCAACTCAATATGTCAGTATTTCACAACCACAGAAGTATTTAGGGCAGTTATGCTCAATTCGAGCATTCCTGTAGTATTTCACATTAGAGAGTAAGTTGTTTCTCCAAATGCCTGCAAAAATATGCCTAGAATTTCCTGAGAAAAAGCTCTTGGAAATGTGTAGCTGGCCAATATGAGGGATAAATCATAAAAACTCATATGGGTTATCATATGGTCCCATCCCTTTTTATGAAAACATTTCCTATATGCAGTAAATTAATCTCTGTTTACTGTGTTGCACACTGGTTGTAGTATTTCTTTTCTCATAGATTATCAGGTAAAGTAGTATATCTAGTATTTTAGTGTTTTTATTTATTTATTTATTTTATTTTATTTCATTATTTAGTATTTTAGTATTTCTACCTCCTGAAGTGATGCAAAAATTCAGGTTCTGTAACTCGCCATTAGAATGGTTGGGTTCAAAGCGATGACAGGTGGCTGATTTTGTTGGACTTTGTTGGTTTGGACAGTTGACATCTTTGCCATTATAAAGAAACAAAACCCCATTGCAAGTCTAGTGTTTTGTAATGATGATCAGGTTGTTAATAACTCCACATACTCTTTGCAGCGAACATTTGCCTTGGACATCAATGTTTAATCAGCACTTATTATTCTGCTCAGACTGGGCCTTGACCAATAAAGTAATGTAATTTAATTTTCCCACAAATTAAGAAGAGATTAAATTTAATGGTCCCTTGAAATACGGATATATTAATACAAAGTTACAGGTTGTCACAGTGTACGGGAGTTGGTTTAGAGGGCTGCAACACGACCTGAGACTCATGAGGGGCATCCAAGTGTAAAACAAGGTGTAATTATTACCTTGATGAACAAGATCTCTTGAATTTTTTATACCATGGGCCCATCCTTTGGGCTCATGAAGCAAGGGCACATATGAGAACAGCTTGTTTAAATCCCTTTTGTCTGATATCATACTGTTATTTTCAGGAGTGTGATGGATTTATTACAGCTGTGTTGCAGAAATGCAATTTCCTCTTGTAATTTTATTCTAATTTCATTTATAGTCCTCATGACTCAGTCTCTGTTTAAAGCAATAATTTCAGAACATTAACAAATGGCCTCAAACTTACACTGTAACTTTCCTGCTTGTCTCGTGCTCACACAGACAGGTTAATTTCAGTCTCACACAATAAATAGGAAATATTTTTAGTTATTCATTTTTGTTAATTGAACTTACCATTGTGGAGTAAACATCTATGACATTGAAAATGAAGGTTTGATTCACAGAAGAGCATCAGGAATAGTGAAAATCAGAACGAGAACAGCCATTGTCCTCCTTGGTCACTATCACGAGGTAACATGGGAAAAAATGGAATCACCACCTCATGAGGTCTGTTTCCATTTACCACCAGGAATTTATAGGAATAAAAACTTAATACAGTAACAAAACAGTAATTAAGCAATAATGTATTGATAATACCAGGTGTTTATGTTCTATATCCACTTGGAATTCATAAAGTTGTTTTTGTTTTGGACTATGCCAATGTTGTAAACGCTGTCTTTGCAGCCACGATGCCATTTGGTAAAACCCCTCAGAATTGCTAACGACAGAGAAATTGTCCATTTCCACTTCAATTTAAAGTCGAGCTCACTTAAAGTAGCTGGATGGATTTTTGGATAAATGGATTTATTTTTTTTAATTGCCTTTGTGAATTTACTCATTTAGGAGAGAAAAAGCTATAAATATGTAAAACACTAGCAAATTAATGAACATATTCATCAATCTTGCTATTAAAGATTGATGAATAATCATATATTTTATGATTGTTGCAAAATATAGGAAAGCACTGCTTTCTTATGTTCCTTTAAGTTGCAACAACAACACAGAAGTGTAACAACAGTCAGTACATGATTGCTGTCTGTCATACAGTGTTACATGTCGCCATGCAGCTTGATGGCTTTGTTTGCTGCATTGCTAAAACAGCATAATATGAAACTGAGATTATTGGACTAAAGACAGACCTGATTCCCTTTTTAGATATATTTATATTATACTTACTTAAAACACTGGATCCAAAGATATGCCATGTTGATACGAAAGACAATACATGGATTTGTTGACCTAGACACCATTGGCAGAACAGATTCAGTTCAGTAACATTTACCAAATACCAAAAACACAAATGGTTATAGGTGGTGAGAGGCAGGCAGAGGTCAAAACCAGCTAGTCAGTAGGAACATAGTCAAACAGCAAGTCCAGCAGCGAAAATCCAATCTGCAGAACAAGGCAAAGGCTGGAAAACAGGGAGACAAAACAAAAGCAAGAAAAGTCAAAAAAAAGAAAACGTACAGAGAGAAGGACACAAAAATAACAATAAACTGCCAAAGCAAGAGGGGAGCACCCTGACAAAAGATGCAAGAAAGGGAGGGTTAACATAGAAGAGGTGACATTAGTCAGGGTGGAGCAGAAATCACAGTGGCAAAAAAAAATAAAATTATATATAAATATATGTATATGTACATGGGAATGTGGTTAGCCATATTAGACGCTCTCTGTTCTCCTGTCCACTTAATTATATGATGTTCTTTGCCCTTTAATCACATTGGCTACTGTTCAACAGCTTCAGGCCTGAGTACCACACAGATCAATGCATTATTCCAGCTGGGCACAGATGATGATGGGATTCAACACCAGTGGAATCACAAGCAGGTAAATTATAAGCTATAGTCTGTTAGATGGTAAGGTAATAGCTTTACTATTATATAGACATATACAACCGTAGTGACTGCTTGAGTTGTCAAGTACCATCTGTGTGTGGGTGCAGTTTGTGTGTTTGAGAGTGTAGGGGGTCAAAAACTCCAGCAACATTTGTAGTATACAGAACAACTGTTGGTGAACAGTGTTAAACCAACACATTTCAACTTGTAGCCTTCATCAGGGTCATCGTGAAACATATTACATACAATGGGAGGGAGGTGTGAAGTTGAAATAATAGAAAGCCAATCATACATTGTACGTCCACCCGCATAATGTCCAACAGGGAAATTGGGTATGTGGTCAAATGACTTCAGGACAGGACTCCACATTTTATCTCAGCCTATTTGAAAGTGTGATAGAGAACACATAGAATAAAGAAACAAGGTGTCGGTGTTTGCATGTCTTTCCTCACCACAGCATAGGAATAAAAAGTTGCATAACAATTCAACTAGAAAGCACAACATAAATAGATAACACACACACACGCATACACAAAATGTCTGTGTGTTTACACATTGACACACAGACATCAGATCTCAGACCTCAGACAAAATGCATTAATACTCACATGCCCTCAGTCTGCCTCATTATATCGACCAGATGTCATCTTAGTCCACTCGGTTGTCAACCATCAGTCCTCATCAGGAATGACACTCCCATTCTGTGAGGTCCCCTTAAAATGCCAACATATTAAGTAAAAACACTATTATTTGAGGCTAAAGTAAAAAGTACCAAAAGTACTAAAAATGTTTTTAGATACGAATATAAAGTCTGTCCTTCCATCATTTATTATTTATTCTAAACTTCATAGAGAACTCGGGCCTGTGCCAGCTGTCATTAGGCAAAGGTGGGGCACACTTTAGACAGGTCACCAGTTGACTTATAGACATGAAGGGCTGATATATAAGATGAACAACCATGTTCATGCCTACAAGCAATTTAGATTAGCCAGTTAACTTGACTGGCATGTCTTTGGACTGTGGGAGGAAGCTAAAGCACAGAGGCGAGGAAACACACAAAAAAGCCCTGTCTGGGAATGGAACCCAGAACCCTCTGCTGTGACTCAGGAGTCTATACCTCCATCCCGGGCAAGTAAAAAGTAAATCTTTTCAAATGTACTCTGAGAAAAACTTTACTGCTTTGTATTTTTTGTTTAGTTTTCTATTGTTTTCTGTTCAGTGACAGTCTGACAACACTAGTGGGTTGACATCAAGCCACAAAGCCTTTTGTGTCCAATCAGACAATACACCTCTGACAGATTTTGCAACCATCAACTCCTTTATAACCGAAAGAAGCAAAAGAAACTCTACATTTGATCATGCATAATACAATGAGTAAAACATACTAAAAACCTTTTTTTTCTTAGTTTGGCGTCATGTTTCGTTTTAATGCTATTTTTGTTGTTTAAGGGGTAAAACAAATGTTTAAATTCAACACGGCAATGAAATGTTTCTAATGAAAACAACACTTGTTCTAAACGTCTCAGTCTTACTTTCAAGTTTTATGATTAGCTCGTGTTTATATTTATAATATTGCAATGACAAGTGAGTAAACCATCATGAAAAGGTGAGTAAGCATTATTTTTCATATTTCAAAAGGTGCATTAACATTTATATCTTGACCCCTCACCCTGCAGGTGGTCTGACTGAAAATACTCTGTTTACATGTAAATGTTAGAATAACCTGTAATTTACAGCAACAAATTAACCAGATGTGTTGCTGTAAATTCATCTCTCGAGGCAATTTTTAGTTTCCCACAAATGTGATGCACGTGTCTGGTGGAACAAGGACAAGACAGCGTATCTTCTCTGGAGGATGAGCTACACCTTTGTTGTTTTTGTTAATTTATATATTTATTCTTTAATTAGCAAAAGCTGCAGTTATTTAAGGAATAACCTAATTTTTGCAACTTAAAGCCTCATTATTGATTATAACATAATGTAATTACCACTCTTGCCTACAAATACATTTCTGGAGTCTGGAAACAGAAGTTAGAAAGAGTAAAAAGTTCAAGTACTAAATCAGTCTGCTCACATCTGACAGAAAAGTATGTATAATAAATAATAAAATAACAAAATAGGCATCTCTACCTTTTCTCTCAGGCCATCAGGGAGGTGAACTGAGTCATCTAAGATTTGTTAGCTCGAGCATACTCTCCTATGTTAATTCTATCCTTACAAAACTACATCCAAAAAACACATATTCACATGGTGAACACCTGTACAGTCCACCTACACACAGTGTTTACACATCATTTGCATATACGTTCATCTCATAAAGGTAAAATCCAAACGCAAAAAACAAATAAACAATAAAACAAAGCCACAGAACTGAAACTGAGGCTTTGGGTTTGGGGGTGACGGGGGGAAATAGAATTGGGGAAATATGAACAACTCCTTTTGTTTGGAAGGAACTGTCTTGTATCTTTAGGTGGAAGTTTTATGGATACCTTGCTACTCAATTATGTTGAAATATTTCACCTTATTATGTGAAATTTAATGCCTAAATCTCTGGGGGATTAGTTCACTGGCATAAAAAAATGAAAAGTTAAATTCCCCTCACTGAAATACAAGCAGATGCTCCTCCAAGAAACTAACAGAAGCAAAGATTCAATTCTTCTTATCAACCAAAAGCGTTATATGCGCAATTGTGGTTATGCAAATTAAATGTATTCAGCAAATTATTATTGACATTATTATAATAATGCAATTTAGTTGACCTATGACCCCCTAAAATGCATATACTTTGATTTAGATCATACAAAGGGCAACTGCATTAATTGTAATTTTAATATCTCATCCTCTCATCATTTACAGAGACACAGAGGGAAGTTCCTTAATCAAAACCGTTTAATCAGAACAAAGGTCGAAACCAGGAGATCAGACAAACTAGCAAAGGTACATATCTGCAAAAGGTAAACTCAGAAACCAAATAACAAAACAAGATTATGCACGAGAAAGACAATGCTGGACTTCTCACAGAAAACTAGAAATTGAATCTGGCACAAAAAGGAAAGAAACACACAGCTGAGCACAGGTGAAACACAATAGGTAAGGGAAGCAATCAAACACATGACATGGAAACATGACAGGACATGGGGATTAAGACGCAACAGAATTGAAAAATAAAATGGGAAACACAAACTGACCCTAACAAACAGCCACTTAACACTACCGGACCCTGACAGTAGCAACCTCAACTGTATCTATAAAGTTCACAATTTTCAATTATAAAGCAAGGAAAGAAAGATCTTTTTGAAATGCAATGCCTTCTGTGAAAAGAAGGAATTGAAATAAAACTTTTTCTGGGCTTGTTTGTTTGCAATACACACTGCGCTTTTCCCATTTGACATTGTAATGTTTGAAGTGGATGGTTCAGGATTTGAATAAAAGGAAAGAAAATGATGAATGGTATCTGCTGTGCTGCAGCGAGTCAGGACTGGGCATTTTGAGGAGGGGAGATGATAAGAGGAAGAAGATAAAAACTAATGAGAAACAGAAGAGGATACATTGCAGAGGTCACATAGCACAATGCCTGTTTTCAGTCTGCATCATCTGAGTCTTAAACGCACATCTTTTCGCCACCAACGACAAACCACGATCACGCTGAGCCACACAGACATGTTTTGAGCTAGCAGGAATCATGAGAGCAGCTTCACACAATGTTATGACAAATACATGATGGCCTGTCAGTGTAACATCCCAGACCATATTATTTTAATAAATAATGAACACTGGAGACTGATTTTGAGAGCTGCTGCTTGTATTTGTTTTGTGAAGTCTGGTTTGAGGATAGTGTGAAGTTTGCTGTGAATGGAGCATAAAAACTGGAGGCGATATGGATATGCATATGTAGATACAGAGAAAGAGCTGGATTGGGAAGAGAGCACCAGTGCCATCTTAAACAGGGACCAGTCCAGAATGTTTTTTTCTCAGAAATATAGTGTCATGTTTTATGCTGTTATGTGTTGGGGGGGGGTCTACGGTCAGGTGACAGAAATAAGATCAATAAATTAATAAAGAAGTTAGGATTCCTTATTTGTGTGACCCCTGGCTCACTAGATGTGATCAGGGAGGTAAAAATAGGCAGGAAACTCATGAGTGGTCAGGTCAGGATCGTCCCAAGAACAGTGTTTTTAGTCAGCTGAGGAGCTCTTTCAGTCAGAAACATGTTTTGGTTCAGAAAATTCTCTCTACCTGCTGCAGTGAAGTTTTTTGTTTTTTTAATAAAAACTGTCTTTGACCGTTTCTCCTGTTGATGATGATGATCTTATGCTCAAATTGTCAATCACATAATTGTCGGTATTGTAGCTTATGGTATTATATGTATATGTTGGTGTTACTGCTACATGCATTCGACTTTTTCTTGTTATGCTGCTGTGCTTTATATTCATATTGAGTGCCTGTGAGATCTCTCTGTTCTCCACTGCCTGTTATCTGTCTTTTTGTGGTGACATTCCGTCATGGCATGCCATGTCATTCATTTTCTCAGTGTCTACAACAAAAAAATTTGCTCAGTTTGGCCAACTTTCTGGTGAAAATTGTTCCACCATCACTCAGGACTAAATGAAAAGAAAACCACTGCAAAAAATTGGTATAGGTGTGGACCTGTGTGAAAAGCCTTTCCAAACGCAAAGGCAGATTTCTTGCGTATGCTAACAGATGTCCGCATTGTTGCATTAGAGAAATTCTGACTGCACTATTATCAGTTTGTTTTTCTTATAATATGCTTGGTAAAATTATAGTTGGTGATAAATGCCACCTAAAACAGGCAGTCATACCTTCCTCCACCACCACCCATGTTCGAGTCTTGCCCTGTCTGCTTCCTTCTTTCTCCACCCTGCTGTCTCATTGCATTTCTCCCACACATGTCTCTCTGTTTCTCAACAACATGCCCTTTCTTTCACTCTCGCCATCCCACCCTCGCTCCATCTGTCCCGCCGCTCCGCGGTGATATGCAGCGATGTGTCAGGTGAGTTGATCATTCCCTCCAGCTGCTGTCTGCCTCTTGCCTCTGCTTGTCACTCTCACTGCCTCTGTCCTTTCCGTCATCTTTCACTATATCATGTCTACTCCCATCCCCTGCTCTCTCATCCCTTCTATTGCATCTTCACTCCCACCCTCTCTCTTATTTCCCTGAA
The DNA here is from genome assembly GCA_001698575.1 of Mola mola. Classification (NCBI taxonomy): domain Eukaryota; kingdom Metazoa; phylum Chordata; class Actinopteri; order Tetraodontiformes; family Molidae; genus Mola; species Mola mola. Next base: position 3,472,918 of record KV751316.1, read on the forward strand.
CACAGGCATGTCATGAAAATTCATCCACTTGTCCATAAGCAGTCTGATGCTGTTCCATCTGATTGCTGCACAATATGTTGAGTACTCATTTGCATTTGCATGCGTGAGTCACAAAGAAAGAGGGAAGGGAGCCCCACGTGTCCCTTAGATGTTAACCAGGCACGACCAGGGCTGGACCTTTCCCTTCGATATGAAAGCTCTCAAATCATGAAAAATAAAGGGATTAGTTTTGCCTCAATCCAAGTAAATAACGATAATCAGAGGAAGGTAAAAAAAAAATTAGAGCCTGGGACAGATTGGATGAAGGAAATAGAGGGAGAGGGAAGGTTGGAAAAGAGTAGGCGGATGTTTACAGATTTAGATGTCCATGCACAGATGGAACGGGACCAGAGAGCAAGGGTAAATAGTACAATGAAAGGGATGGACGAAAATTGCCAAAGTTAGATTCTCTGTAGAGTCACTGGGAAAAAAATCAATTGCCCAACAAATGTGCTGTATTCCTCAACAGGTGTTTAATGAACCTTGACCACCCGTTTAACTGTGGCACGGTGAAATGGGGAATGAAAAGATCAATAGATGGAATAACATTTCTTCTGAGAAACATGCTTTCGTGTGCCCAAGGTGAATCAGTGGAGGCTGGGCCACATGTTTAATGTTAAATGTGTTAAAAAATGAATTACATGCTGATGTAGATTTGAGCCTGACATGTCACCAGCGTAACTGATTTTGTGTGGAGTCATGGTACCAGAGTGCTCTTGGCAAGACACGGGCATCAAGCATCAGGAGCTGGAAGTGGCACGTTGGGCTGACAAAGAGCACTCTGAGGTCTGTGCTCATTTTATAAATTACACTTTAAATTGATGCTGAGAAATGTATGTTGTGAATGGAGAAGAATAATTATGGTCAAAATTGTCTGTGTTACAATTAGCATGAATTTATGTGAGTGGCTTTCCTATCTATAATTAAACTCAGAGAAGTTTATTAGAATTTAAAGCAAGCTGCTATTATTGACAATAAAGGAGAGCTTGTTTGTTTTCAAATGAGTTTTGAAGGAAATGTGTGAACAAAGTGCCATGTTGTTGTTTTGTTTTTTAAGAAGTATAATGTCAGGGACGAAAGATATATTTCCAAATTTTGCACTTTAGGCTATCACAAAATGCAAATACACAGTGGTGGAAGTAACAAATCACATGTACTCAAATTAGTATAATTAAATTGTTTTTTCTGTGTAAGTGTACTTTTTTAAGGTAGTATTTTAAATCAGTAATTGTACTTTTATCTAAGCAGTTTTTAAAAAAATAGGTTTCATACTTCATTTCAAGATTCATCAATAACAGAGTAAAAATAAAAATGCCAATGCCATTATAACATAAGGTTTGAATCATTTTGCCCTACTGTGGTTAAATATGGCTACATTTACAGTATTTTCATCATTAAAACTTATTTATCAACATGTTTTATCTTATTTGTTTGATCTATAGAAGAATGACAAATAACTATTTTTTTCTCACTCATAATAACTCCTGAAATAATGTCCTGACAACAAGGGATCACAAGACTCCAGCAAGCCTGACCAAACAAACTAGACAAAAAATGTTGTAGTTGCTGTAGTTGTGGTGTAAATTGCAATTGGCTTTACGTGGAATGCTGAAAATAATCCCTGCTCATAATTAGGCACTTGGAGCTTTAAGACAGTTTCAAGTTGCATATACTGTGACATACGTAAGTGTGATAAATGACATCACATCTGAGTGGAGAGTAGTAGAGAGGCATGTCCTATATGGAGTACTTCATTAAAAAATAGAGAGGAAACTTTCACCAAACCAGGTGAGGCTGGATTAGGGCAGCAGAAAGTGGTAGCTCAGGCAGAAGGTTTGCGAGGAGATGACTTGACAAAGTGCTACTGCTCGAGCTTGAAGAAATTTTCCAAGTTTGAAGGCTCAGCTGTAAACTAACGGCTGATATATTCTGCTCTCAGATGTCTCATACCAGTGTAAGTTGTTAAGTCTGCTGCCTCTGTGTCCCAATTGATTGATCTCACTGCAACTTTCGCCACAGATCAGCCTATTCAGCTGCCGACAACACTGTTGCCTTCAAATAGTCTATGTTATAAAAAGGCCAAGTGGATTATGCCTTCTGAGTGAATTAAATTTTTTATTCCCTGTATGCCAACTAAGCAGCTGCCTAGGGCTGCTGACCTCTGCTCTGAGTCTGACCTGGCAACCCTTTCTAGACTGGCACTTTCTAGACTTGCAAATTGCAGAAGATGTATGAAAGAGTTTATACGTCAGAGAAAAGGAAAAAAAAGAGGTGAAAAAGCAAGTCAGCAAGCACAAGGTATTGATATATTTTGCAATATGTGTGCAATATACAGTATATACAATATAAACATATATACAAAAAAAATCCCAACTCGCCCTCTGTGGGCGGTCTTGTGTCTCCTTCAAGCTTGGGTCCTCTACCAGAGGCCTGGGAGCCTGTGGGTCCTGCGCAGTATGTTAGCTGTTCCTAGTTTTGTTTTATCTTCTGGACAGAGATCTCAGACGTTATTCCTGGGATTTGTTGGAGCCACTCTCCCATTTTGGGGGTTAAAGCCCCGAGTGCTCCTATCACCGCGGGTACTACTGATGCCTTTACTCCCCACATCCTTTCCGACTCCTCTTTCAGCCCTTGGTATTTCTCTGGCTTCTCGTGTTCATTCGTCCTGATGTTGCTATCACTTGGGCGACATCTACCACTACCGCCTTCTTCTCCTGCTTGTCGACGACCAAAGTATCCGGTTAATTAGCCACCACCATCTTATAGGGCTGGATCTGTAAGTCCCACAGGATCTTGGCTCGGTCGTTCTCAATTACCTTAGGAGGTGATGCCCACTTTGATCCTGCAACCTCCAGCCCATACTCGGCACAGATAATTCTGTACACTATGCAGGCCACTGGGTTGTGACGCTCCAAGTATGCCTTACCTACCTGTATCTTGCACCCCTGCTGTTATGTGCTGCACTGTCTCAGGGGCATCTTTGCACAGTCTCCACCTTGGGTCCTATCTGGTGTGGTAGACACCGACCTCTATCGATCTCGTGTTCAAGGCCTGTTCTCGTGCTGCCATGATCAGCGCCTCTATGTTGTCCCTGAGACCAGCCTTCTCCAGCCCCTGGTATGTTTTCTGGATATCAGCCACTTCCTCTATCTGTTGGTGGTACATCTCTTGCCAGGGCTTGTCCCTCCATGATGGTCTCTCTTCTTCTTCCTTCTCCTCACTGGGTTTCTGCTGCCTGAGGCATTCACTTAGCAGGTCATCATTGGGGGCCATCTTCCTGATGTATTCCTGGATCTTTTTTTTTTCATCTTGGATAGTGGCTCTGTCGTTCACTAATCCTTGTCCTCCCTCTTTCCGCTTAGTGTACAGCCTCTGGGTGCTGGACTTGGGGTGAAACCCTCCATGCATGGTGAGGAGCTTCTTTGTCTTGATATCTGTGGCTTCTATCTACTCCTTTGGCCAGGTTATTATACCAGCAGGGTATCTGATGACGGGCAGGGCATAGGTGTTGATGGCTTGGATCTTGTTCTGACCATTCAGCTGACTTCCTTGCGGCCTCTTCTCAATTCCTATTTGCCTGCAGTATCCCAAGGTATTTGTAGCTGTCCTGAATATGGACTTTGTTGCCTTCTGGTAGTTCAGCCCCTTCAGTTGTGATATTCTTGCCTGTCTTTGATATCATTCGGCTAGATTTGTCTTGCCCGAATGACAAGTCGATGTCAGTGCTGTAGATCTTGGGGATGTGGATCAGTGAGTCAAGATCAAGATCAAGATCAAGACGTAACTTTATTGATCCCCCTTGGGAGAAATTCAGGTTGACACAGCAGTACAGAAGTGACAGTAGCAGTGCAAAGGGATAAATAAAAACTAAAATACTAGAATTAAAAATATACTAAGTATTATATGCAATCTGGCCACTGTGTATAAAGTGTGGAAAGTGCAATGTTGCTGAGTTTGTATCATGAAGTTTACATACCGAATAGTGAGGAATTCAATATATATATAAACATTTGGACATGTGCAGTATCAGGGTTTATTATCCTAGAGCAGTGTATGAATTGAGTCCTTAATCCGTGGAGTTGGTGGTGTTGGGAGGTGCTGGGTGGTGCTGGGAGGGGTGGGAGCTGTGCTGTTGTGCAGTCTGATGGCAGATGGAATGAAGGAGCCCCCCAAGCGCTTTGAGGCCCCTGGCTGTATGAGTCTATAGCTAAAGGTGCTCCTGAGTTTCTGCAGCTCGACGTATAGCGGATGAGAGGGATTGTCCATGATAGCATTCAGCTTTCCTCTCATCCTCGTCTCAGTCACTACTTCCACACTGTCCAGCTCCATCCCCACCACGGAGGTGGCTTTCCTCACAAGCTTGTTCAGTTTGTTTGCACCACCGCTCCCGATGCCGCCTCCCCAACACACAGCAGCAAAGAAGATGACATTGGCCACTAAAGAGTGGTAAAACATCCGTAGCACTCTGGTGTCCACGTTGAAGGAACTGAGCCTCCTCAGGAAGAACAGTCTGCTCTCGCCTTTCCTGTAGAGGGCCTCGGTGTTGTTTGACCAGTCCAGTTTGTTTTTTAGGTGCACCCCAAGCAACTTGTAGGTGTCCACCATCTCCTCCCCCTCCCCGTTTATGAAAACAGGTGTTGGGTGTCTTTTCCTGCGTCGGAGGTCCACTACCAGCTCTTTGGTATTCCCAATGTTGAGCTGCAGGTGCTTCCTGTCACACCATCCCACGAAGTTCCTGATTAGGTCTCTGTACTCATCCTCCTTGTCGGCTGTAATGCAATCAACAATGGAGGAGTCATCAGAGAACTTCTGCAGGTGGCATGTCCCAGAGTTGAAGCAGAAGTCAGAGGTGTAGAGGGTGAACAAGAACGGCAACAGTACTGTTCCCTGGGGTGTTCCAGTGCTGCTTGTCACCACGTCTGACAAGCAGCCTTGCAGCCTGACATATTGCGGCCTGTCTATGAGGTACTCTGTTATCCATGCCACCAGGTCCTGGTCCACCTGCATCACCGAGAGCTTCTCAGCCAGGCGGGCTGGCTGTTCGGGGGTTGGGGTATCAGAGGGGGTGGAGGAGGGGCTCTTTTGATATATTAGGGTAAATTGAATATTTCAATTTAATATGAAAAGTATTCCTGCAGTTTCTTTTCCAACATCTAAAGGCTGGAGCCTATGCAGAGCCCGTTTTGCATGGGTTAGTGAAAACTCTGTTTTGCTTCGTCACATAAGATGATGATAAATGAACAATTGACATGTTGTAATTGGTGCCACTGACCGGCAACATTCTTATCATGATGGAGATAATGCGTATATTTCTGAATAAGGATGAATATGGTACAAGTTAAATTAAAATACAGTTTAAACATGCTTGAAGCATACCTGTTTGATGAATATTCTCACCTCCAGTTGCTGTATTTTGTCTTTGTTAGGTCACAGCTGAATAATTGGCTATTTAAAAATCAAATTTGACATAGTCATGCAGCAGAATTCACAGAAATTTAAAAAGCAAGTAATGAATGAGTGGACATTACTTTAATGTGTAAACTCAAGCTTTTGACCTCTTTCATTGGTGGTATTGGAATGCATTATTATTTCTAGCTGCAGTGAATTAAAATGGAGGCTCTGCTCCGTATTTACCTGTGGCTATGGTGAATCATTGAACCTGATGATCATTATGCAATGCACATGCTTTTCTCTAATATTTCTATTGATTTATTTAAAATCATTCCTTTAATCAACAAAATGAAACAATTCAATACAAACACAAAATGCCAAATCTTCAATAAAAAGGAGCAGAAAGAAGAATAATGGTACAAAGCGTTAATTAACAAAGCAAATGATTCAGTAAAATTAAAATGGCTGCAGGCTACTACTCCATTCAAAGAAAATCACAAAATGTTTACCTGTCACAACTATAAGGAACTGAACAAAAAGTTAATTAGCACATTTCACTATAATTCCTTGATTTACAATGTTGTTCTAAATATAATGATTCACTTTTTTGATTTCTGTTTTGAGCTTGTTCCATAAACTGGCTGAATGATGCTGATGATTAAATGATTGTATTTGTTTTGAGAACGAAATGATAAATGCTTTAAATTGCGAGGCAATAAAGATAAGCATTAACGTTTTCAGTGAGACAAGATAATATACCATAATAAATACAATATCAAGTAACAAAGCTATAGGTCACCTTTTATTGAACACACCACCATGTAGAAAATCTGCTCATAAATTTAGATTTTATACTTCATCTGTCAGTTGTTTAAAGATAACAATTTAATTGTGTATAATGTAGATAATTAATCTAGTAGCAAACCACTGTGTGTGCATGTGTGTGTGGGAAGACATAGCCGGTCTTATGTGCGTAGGGGCAAACCACCAAGCTGTGAAGTGACCAATCATGCAGTCACACTAGTGTTGAGAAGTCAGTCATCATTGGTTAATTGGCTGAGGCATGAGAGAAGCCAGCTGGCATTTTATTCATCTGAATTGCACGTCAGTGAGTGAAAATACACACTGAAATGCTCGCAGGCTTGACGGCATAAACACGCACAGAGAACCACACTCAGCACACACCTGCGGAGTACACTGCGTCATTATTTTACACGTTGCTATGAGTGACACATGGCCACACTTACAATGACGGTGGCAATGTGCTCACATAAATCATCAATGGCACTGAACACACACACACACCATGTCAGCTTTAATAGCTACACAACACTTGCTTATTTGTTACCTTAATTACACAGATACATGACATAATGGGACCACTAACCACTGCACAGTGGTGCAGTGGTTAGCACTGTCGCCTCAGAGCAAGAAGGTCCTGGGTTTGATTCCCGGGTCAGGGAGTTTCTGTGTGGAGTTTGCATGTTCTCCCTGTGTCTGCGTGGCTTCTTTCCGGGTACTCCGGCTTCCTCCCACAATCCAAACACATGCAAACTGGCAGTTAGGTTAATTGGTTTCTCTAAAATTGCCCTTAGTTGTGGTTTGTCTCTAAATGTGAGCCCATCGATGAACTGGCGACTTGTCCAGGGGGGACGCCGCCTTCACCTGATGATGCTGAGATAGGTTTTTTAACATTGTAGCTTTTAAGTTATAATTTTTACCAGTGCAAGGGAGGCACATTAGACTCAAGAATCTCTGTGTAATGGAGACCAATCAGCTTAACCAAACACAATAACGCAGGAGCAGAAGATGATACTGCCATATTTCACATTTGGTTGCCCAGCGCATTATCCTGGGGGCTCACTTTGAAACTGTGGTGAGATGTGTGTGATGCATTTCAGACTCTGTAGGTCCCTATAGTGTTCTATCACAGTCAGTTGTTGTTTGTTTGTTTTGAGCTTTGCTCAAATCCTTTTGCCTCAGGAATGGTCTTTACTTTAGATAAACAATGCTGTAGGCTACTATGGCTTTGAGATGATAACTGTTGTTTCAGCAACAGTTGGCTGTTTTCTGAAAATGTCTGACAATTGTTATATCCAGTTTTTGTGGCAAACAAACTTTATTGTTTTCAAGTCCATCTTAGCAAAAGACATAATAAAGGAGAATGACAATGAACAATGTTGTTTTTTTTAAGTTTAACCTTTATTTTCATTTTTTTTTTTTTTTTTGGCCATATATTTGCATTATTTATTTCTTTATAAAACTTAGATAAAACAACAAAAGCCAGTTTAAGGGACATTTTGCCACATATGGCCAATGTTTAAAACGTTAAAATAAGTGAATTTAATCAACATTATAAACAGAATGTGAAGAAACAAGGCTTACAGTACAAGCATTTGAAGTCCTTTTTGACTTGGGTAGTCAAGCAATATATTAGTTTGCATTCAGGTTGTCATCAGTTATTACAAACCACTACTAATTATTAGCAAACTGCAGTTAATCACTTTTAAGATGTTGCTATTAATCTGACTCAAGGTTTTTAAATTATCTACGGTTACAGCCTCCAAGAGAATGTTGCAAAATTCCAGCTGCAGTTTATCCAGCTGTGATGTTTGTAAGCAATTTTTACTCGATTTTGAGAACGGATTGTTTGTCGCGGCTGCATTCTTTTTGGTTTTTACAGTCGCTTTTATTTTGCCATTTTGGCATGCATTCCTTGTTATTTCTCAGATTTTTATTGTCTCTCATTTTGTCTTGCTTTCTTTCCTTTCAACCTCTTTGCTTTACTTCCATTCTGTACCTCGTCTTTATCCAAGCTGCTAAACTTTAATACTGCTATTAACTTCAACTGTATCTTAAAATTCCTCAGTGAGTGTAATACTAATATAATACTTTTTACTCACGAACACAAAGTTTTGGATGGATTGTGTGTCTATATGTGTATTAAGGATCAGTGTACGGTTTCTGTTAATATCACAACTGCCAAGAGTGGCATATATTTAAAACAAATCACATGTATTGGACAAGCAGACAAACTCCTCAGGAACAAGGCAGCCAGCGAAACCTGTACGAACAAAGAGAAATGATGCAGTTTTGAGTGTATTTGAGGGATCACTTCAAAGGGAACCACACTAACAAACCACATTTTTTTTTTCCAGCTGAATAGCAATTTTAATCTCTATTTACACAGTAATAGTGTTTATTGTAGTAATTATTGACTCAGGGTCAAGTGTTGACATTTAAGTTAATTTCCTCGGGTGGGCAGCTGGGCTCAGCATTAGAAATGAGGAGGTGAGAAGCTCAGAATACAGTAAATGCTCCTGGTCAGGATATCTCCTTGACGCCTCCCTTTGGAGGTCTTCTGGCCGGGCCCAAATGGGAAGAGACGTGTTAGACCCACTGGCCTGGGAAAGTCTCAGGAGTCCCCGGGAGGAGCTGGAAAGTGCTGGTGGTGGGGTTTCTGGAATACCGGGCTTAGCCTGCTGCCACCATGATCCTGGTTAAGCAGAAGATAATGGATGGATGGATGAATGGCTGGCTGCCCTTGAGCCGAGTATGTGGTTGCTTCTTTCATTTCCAACCAACCGTCAATCGCTCTGTGCCGCTAGCTCAGCTATAACACAGGTACGACACAGAAACACTCTGTTTCCAGTGTGAATGTGGGAGAATCTTCAGCCGCTGCTCATGGCGTGGTTAGCTCTGACTACCAGCTGGCCGTTCCTGCTACACTGAGCACCAGTCATTCAGTCATACTGGCATCGGGTCTGTGTCTTGCCTCCCTCTAGGCCAGACCCCCTACTGTGCAGTCGTCTTTTTCATTTCTTGAATCTGCTAAGAAAGAGCAGATAGCAGAATTTGGAGGTTCAGTTGAACTTTTAGGACAGTGCTGCCAGAAGCTGAGCACTGAACTGTCTTAAATTCAGCCTTGATGGAACTGTCAGTTTTAAGTCACAGCCTTTCTGGGACTCATTAAACAATTGTTGACCAGCTTCAGTAGCATACATCATCCTGATGATGAGGTAGGTTATAATTACTGTTATAGGTATGAGTACCATTTGTGTACAAAATTTTACCAGATTTGTCTATATGATAATAACAAGGATGAAACACAAATATTGAAGAGATATAATGCTTTGTGGCCTTATTAAGAAAATAACTATACTTTTTATAGTGTTTGAGTTCTTTTCAGAATGAGATGAGAATGAACCGAGCACATTTGCTTTAGATCACAAACTTTTGGTAGTTTTCAGAATTTGTACAGTCAGAAGTGCGTAATTGTTATAGCTGGCTAGCATCATCAGACACAAAATCCATTATAACCTTTGACAAAATTATAATCTTGGTCTGATTAAAGATTATACTTCTGCTGAGTGCTTCTCCAGGCCTCTGTGTGAAGGGCAGAGCCCCAATCGGAAACAGGAAGGATGTCATGCTGTCAGCCTTGATACCCGAGAAGTTACAAACCCAAGCTTCAAGAGGGAAAATCATGTTTGCAGGTTTTTTTTACATATGTTACACTATGGATGTTCCTAATGACCAATTTCCACAACATATTTTCAAAAAAATTTTAAACTCACAGTAAACTGGTTAGTTAGTTTAAAAGTAACCAAACTCTCTGGGTGAATGTATGCACATAAACATACTGCAAGCCCTATATATGCTCGCTGTAGCAGGCCAGGAGGTGACATGAGAAGACAAGACAGAATAGTAAAAGTAGATAGAAAAGGTTTGTCATTGTTTTTCTATATTATTTTCATATATGAATCATTTATTTATTTTCATTTGCATCTGTTTTCTCACTCACACTTGGATGTTGTGACTGAGAAAACAGGCGCAAACATGGGCTGCCAAGTTTTTCATCATGGTGTAAGGCTTGTTTTGAATATAGTTTTTTGTTTTTTTAATTAATTTACAACAGGAATTAATTCAACCACAGATGGTATTGCTCAGGTAAAATGTGACCTACATCTATAGATTCTAATGAAGAGAATTCAGATATCACCTTAATATTAACTATTAACAGTTAAGATTTTTGAATTATATTTTTTTTTTCTTGTCCTCTATTTTTTACTATTTCGCAAATAAATCATGTAAATGAACATAACAGAGGTTTAGAAATGAGTGTAGTGCCAGCATGGTATGTCACGTCCCAGTTCTCTTCAAACAGAGCAACAGATCAGGTGTATCACATTAAACTAAAGCGGCCATCAATCTCGCCTCTTTTCAGACGACTTATTTAATCTAATAAAGAGACAGTCTTGTAATGACCATCTTTTATAAAATGTTGGTGCGTTCACCTCTTCACTTTTACTGTGCCAAAATAGTGCCAGGCAGTAAGAGATGCCTTCAAGTTCTGGCTATTTTCTGTGTATGAAATATAACTATATATGGCCTGCGTGTGTCGGAACTTTACATGGGCTTTGACAGCAAATGCCTTTTGTTCACCATGTGTATAAGTAAGTGTTCAAATGTATGCATCTTGACAGGTGTAGGTGGAGAGAGCTTATATGCAGCTAGTTAGCAGTAAACAAGGGATAGTAAGCTCGGTGCTACCATGTACCACTTAAATGCTCAGATCAATTTCCAAGTAAATATTCTAGTTTTGAGTGTGCTAACAAAAGTAATGTTACTTACTTGCAATTCAGTAAACCATGTTTTGATCCACTCCAGTTGCCCTTAAAATAGTGCAATTTGGTGTACCTGTTTAATATTAAATGGAAAGACAGAAACCACCAGCAAAATGTCATAAAAATGTCAATAGTATTCAAATTTCAAAACTTGAAGTGAAACAACTGACATCATCTATTAAATTGGCTCATATAACTTATTATCAAACTGGACTGAAAATTGTACTCTGGTACAATTGTAAGTATAATAAATCTTTTAATAATCACTTGAGTTAATAAAAACTTTATTGATTTCAGAGTCTATTACAATGAACATGCACAAATAAATAATTTAATCTCTTTCTGACCGGTGTGAAAACTGAGTTTGGGAGGATTTTAAATGTAACTTGATGAGCAAATGTGCAAATTAATGATAAATAAGAGTGTTAGGCTTTCAAAAGTGAACAACTCAGCACGTATTTTTGTTAATTTCTATTTACGTTTTTGTCTAAAGGAAACTATGTGGATGTATATAAGGTTGTGTGGAGATATGGGATTGTGTTCCTTAGATTCAAAAGAAACCCACTTGAAACCTGACATCCACTCAGACTGGCTGGAATTTAACAGCCTTTGTGTCCAAACTGAAGTCAATGCAGTCCGAGTCAGGGACTATTGAACACACCATGCTTGATGATAATGTACAAGCTTCACTATGTCAAACCTTCTGTGTTCTGTTTCTGTAAGAGTTATTTTTTCACATCTTTCTGCTGATGTTTAAGAGGTGGTTTGCAACTTTGACTCTAGCCAAGAGAAAGCCTTTATGACTAAGGCTAATAAATATTAGCCTGTCCTTAATACCTCATTAGATCTGTCGTGAGACAGTCAGTCATGAGAGGGTTTTTAACAACCCAAGATGCCCTAAAAAGGCGGCAAGTAATTGATCATGCTGTCTCCACAATCACTGTGTCATTATGTTGTTGAGAAGATCTCTGTAACATGTAGTCGCATTTCATTTACTGCATCTTCAACATTTGTGTCCCATTATTGTTGTCTGGAAAATGTTAAAATGTCCGGCATTTATATAGCGCTTTTCTAGTCATTGTTGACTAAAACTTAAAACGCTTTTACACTACAGGTTTTGCATTCACCCATTCACACACTGGTGGAAGTGACTACCTGGCAGGGTGCCACCTGCTCATATGGAGCGTTAACCATTCACACATGGATGGCGCAGCATCAGGAGCAATTTCGAGTTCAGTCTCTTACTCTAGGACTAACTGCAGGGTCTGTGATCGAACAAGGTTCCTTCCAATCATTGAACGACTGCTCTACTATCTGAGCCACAGCAGCCAATAAATTCTTTGTACATGTGCTGAGATCAGTTCACCATTGGTTTAAGCCTGACCTTGATGTCTCTAAGCTGCATACACACACTCTGAACCCTGCATAATGCATTATATGTGAGCAGCGGTTGGTATCTGGGGAGTCCCTGGATAATCTGACCACGGCAGCAATGTCCTCTTGGTGCTTTAACCTTTTATGAGAAAATGGAAGTTATAACAGTCTAAGGTGTCACAAGATACGTTACTTTGTAAATTGGGCAATGTGGAAAAAAAAGTGTGTCAGTGTCTGAGATACTAAATTTTAATCCAACTCTAATTTTTGAGAGCCTGTGGAAAACTAGAGAGATGTGACGATGTGTTAAACCAAACTGAGATGACATAGTGTAATAGCACATTGTTTCATTCATTTTAGGTGGGGATGACTGTAATGTTCACGGTTGGTACAGAAAGTGAGATTACATAACACCAGTCCTTATAAATTTAACATAAAACATTAGGCTTTCACTGTGGTTCATTGCCTACATGTGGATGAATGTTGTAGTTTGTCTGTGATCTACAAAGTATACTGTGAAATGTAACTGACTAGATCTACAAAGGGCAAAGTCCCAGCAGTTATATGACCCAAAGTCGAGAAACAATTTCAGAACATGGGCAGCCTTGCTCGTATAGCATTTTGTGTTTGTGTCAACACTTTCGATTACCAAACACTGAATTTCTATTGTGCCCTCCAGCTCAGGTGAAAGTGTAGTGACTGAATGTTTCGGCCCATCAAGTAGAGTGTATATATATGTCGGTGAACATTGGTGTCTGGGTTTGCCTCACAAACATGATACCATCCCGTGTTCTCATACAGAGCCTGAGAAAGTGCATAATGGATCAAATGGTTGCTTGGTAATACCAAAAATGGTAATGGCTGAAGACATTCCTTTTGAGGACAAGAAATGCTCTCTCAATCTGAGTTTGCCTTTTGGCATTTTGACAGCGTCTTTCGGGAAGTCAATGGCGCATCTATAATACCTGACCTCATGTAAGCTGTGAGATAGTAGCCTCTGGCTGATTTTAACTGTGGGCTCGCTTGACCGTCCCTTACATTACTGTCTGCTGATTGACTGACCCCACTGTAACCTTCGTGCACACGTATGCACACACAAACCTATACATTGTGCTGTACACACATTTAAAAAGCATGTGAAAAGTGCCACAATGTGATGAAAATGTGTTGCCAAAATAACTTTGGGTTATTAGCCGGCCAAAAACATTTTTTTTTTAAGGAGCAGTGTGTGTTATTAAGTAAACACCCTTTCCATAAAGCAATCAAATAAAAAAGAATTACACTACATCGATTCCGGCAAGTCCATATTCACCACTGCAGCAATTGAGAAGTGAGAACAGATAGTAATTCATGTTTTAATCCTAAAAGTTTGATAAACAAACTTCAGGCTCTCTGGAGGTTAGCCGCGGTTAGCCTTTCATCCAAAAGTTAAAACTCCCTTTTAATCCAAAAAACAAGAGTTGATGTTTGCTAGTTATTGAAACATCTATTCATGAGCAGAGAAATTTGCTAGAGAAACAAAACAAACTTATGAGAACAGGTTAATTTCGATGTAAACTTGGGTATTTTGATAATGGGCCTTATGAGCAATGAATCGCTTTTCAAATCACTTTTTTGTCAGGACTACTGACTTGTTGTTTTCCAAAGTTTGACAATTAAAAAAATAGATTCAAATGTACATTATGAGAGCTAGATTTAGCACCTTACAAATACGAAAGCTGATCATAGTATGATTTATGAATATTACTGCCAACAAGCCAGGCAAACTTAAAGGCTATCAAGATGTGACGGCTAACACTTTGTCTGTTACTACCAGTTAAAAGCTGAGATAACAAACAACATAAACAAAATATGCTAATGACTTAATTCTTATTTGTCTGCCACTGACGTTAATGTAAAACTGTGTGAGTCCACGCCAGACCAAGACTGTGTAATGTTATGACTGAGTCTGGTATGGGGGGGCTCTCAGAGACCTTTCAGACTGACTGTGTCAGTTCCAGTTCCAGCTCTGGAACCTAATTTTGAACCGGCTGGGTCCCACTTGACACAATACAACAGTTGTATTTTCCCTGCAAAGTGTTACAGTTACATCAGTGGACATATCATAATGTAAGCTATACTGTATGTAACACTATAAATGCCTCTTACATATGTACCATTCGCCTTACATGTAACAATCTGCTACATCTTCTTATCATCAACAGTCGGTGTATGCAGGATTGTTGGATAAAACAAATATCTAAATAAATCTTTTAGCTTAGCAAAATCATGTTTTGTAGTGTTTTTCTCATTTACTGCATTTGTTATGTGTTGTTATGTTTCTCGTTAATTGCTGGCAAAATGAGCTATTTGGATTCATTGTGTGGATGATAATAATGATTGGATGAATGTAAAACTCTCTCCCATGTTTCCTCTAACTGACCTGTCACTGGTCAACAAATCGGATATGGTGACTAGAATGCAAGGCCTGTGATTCATATATCCAGGAGAAAGGATAGATGCGCTTCCAGCCATTCTTCAGGGTTTTTAAAACTTTCTGATGTGGGAAAAGCCATGTTAAATAAAACATTAGTCACAGCAGAGTATTTTTATGTACTTCAGAACATATCTGCAGGGGAACGTAAATGTAAAGAGTCTGCCAGGTATGAACATAGCACTGTCATGTGATTTGCTTGTGTTTTGCTTTAGACTGCACTAAAATTCAACATGAATTTCACTTACTATTCAATTAAATTGTTATTATTATTATTCTGTAACCAAGTTCTTCAGTGACCTGATCACAGTGCCTTCATTTGATCTCTTCCTGCTGCTCAGTTCAGAACAGCAACCTCAGACTTGAGTCAACATTGACTGAAAATATGTTGATAAATTACAACGCTACACCAGAATTACTGAAAAGCTGATTCTCAGGGGGTCATCTCAGCATGTTCCATATGCAGCAACAGTACATGTGATGGTGTATAATGCTCCCTGTGGCATTCAGTTTCATTACATGCATCAAAATCGACTTGGAATAAACTTCAAATAACATGTTGTGATGAAGAAATAACAAATTATATATATCCAAAAAGGAAAGAAAGGAACAGTGGAGAAAAAAAAGTGGAAAGAGAGGGAGACAGGGAAGACTTCCTGACAACAATAGCTGCCTTCCATCACAGTCTGTGGCACGCTAGCACAGTACGAGGGACAGAGATGAAGAACCTTCACTTCTGGTTGAAGAGAGATTAATATACAATAGACAGATATGGAGACAGCAAATGTAATTAGTTTAATTCCCCTGTCATGAGATTAGGTTTTCTTGTTAATCTACAGAATTATTTGAAATTCAAAGCATGGGAACCTGATTTGTAGATGAATCTCAAGCTGCATGGGTCATTTGTAGGTCAAGGGAATTACAGAATGTACATTGAAGTAGTTGTAACTTAGTTTTTTTTTTGCTCAATAATTAATAAGATTTAGCATCAACTTGAGAATACAAGTGCTAAAAAAATATCTGAGTAGAATGTGTTAAAACAGAGGAAAGGGGAAATACAGCATGTGATAAAATGAATCAAAATGAGTCAGAGAAAGATTTAAACCGTGCATATTTTACTCCAGTTGTTGTTTTGGATTTCATGGTAAGTGTGACCTATGATATAAATCTGAAAATATTAAGTGGAAATAATGCATGCTTTTTTTCATCCATCCATTTTGCAGGTTAAGCATGGTATTTTATAATGTCCCACTAAACAGCAACATTTTCAAGAACATCCTGGGAAATTCAGAGGTGTTGCCAGACCAGAACCTCCAGTGAGTGCTGTGTCTACCCCATGTATCCAATATATAGTGGAGGGTTTCACTTAAGCCTGTTTGCTTTATGAAAATGTGTGTATAATGATTGATATCTAAAGGAATCCAAGCTTCCGAGTCTAAAACAACAAAAATAGCACAGCAGGGGGAAAAAAAAACCCTATTATATGCTGGAGACACAAAAAAAACACAGAAAAAAATAAATAAAATAAAACAAAAAATAGCTCCATTTAGCTTGTCTGGTACAATTCAAGCCTCTGGAAGTCTCAAGATCCCAAATTGGTTTGGAAAGGTGTTATTTACATTATTTTGTAAGTTGGAATCTTTAGTGTGGGGATTCAAGCTATTCAGGCAATTTCATCTTAGAAAGGGATGTAAGTTACTTTATCTTTTCAAATCATTTTGGGATTCCAGAACTTCACACAATTTTTATTTTTGGGAGAACTGCTCCTTTACGGCCCTGCGTAAATGTTTACAAAAGTCGAGGAGTATAAACTGGAGCCTGGACCATAAAAAATGACGATTAAGATGATGCATTCAATGACTGCAGTGTAATTAAGTATGATTGAAGGTTGTGTTTTATCACACACAAGGGACATGATGCTACACATTGTTTCACCATTGCCTATTTATGAAGTCTTTCTCTGATATGTAATTTATCTATCAATCGACTTGATATTCTCCTCATGACATGACATCAGATTTTATTAGCTGTGTGGGCTGAGTATATCGTTTAAGCGAACGTTTGGCCGTGTGTCTTTTCCTAAATCATTTATGTGTCCCTCATGTCCAGCCAAATGGAAATGCATTCTGAGCTGGTCTCATCTTGGGACTCCAGGGCAGGAATATGATCTACATTTAGCAGCATTTCTGTAATAATCAGTGCGCCGAGTTCTGATCAGAAAAGTCTATGATCCTTCTTTCACCTCATTGATGAAGCATATAATTTGATCTGATTTTCTTCTAAGACTTAAATGGGAAAATGTTGCACTGATCACTAAATTGCCCATTTATAGATGTATAACCCAATTGTACCATTCTACAAAGGCATAGCTAAGCTAAATCCAAAAAAGGTGATTGATTTAGTTTTATAATTAGCATAATTGCTGTATGGTATTACACCACCCAGTCCAGCACAAAGTGGCAGATGGACAACAGCACGAAATGACAGCAAGCAGATGTGGAGGTATACATTTAGCCAGATAACTAACTCTGTCGTGCTGTGGCCATAGAAGCCCTTTGTTACCTTCCACCACTGCATAACTGTATACGCTATGTTCACTGGGCATGGTTTTCTCAGTGGTGTTGCTTGACCTGAAATTTCACACAAATAGTTTATTTATTCTTTGCGGGGCTTGTGCAATAATTTCTAACTGTTTCATAAAGTATTCTTATGTCTCTTTTCATTCTTTTCATGTCTTTTCATGTATTTATCCACTAAATGTTGTGCTGTATATACAGTGTTATGGCTGTGTTAGGCACTCAATTGCCCAAGCAAAGTTTTCCTTCAGGGACAATAAAATATATTTATCTTTAGCTGCGGTTGTGTGAGTTGCCATACTTTCATGGGCCATTTTTTGTCATGATATGTCAAGTTTATACCTCAACTTCTAGCTGTGAAATCACCGTTATACAGCCATTAATTGCCCCTTATCCTCAGCAAATATCTACTCTGTCTTCATTCATCTCACATTTTTCCATTGAGAAAATATGGTACCTTGCCTATCCTATCTGGTATTGTCAACCTACCTAGTTTTTTTAGTACCACATCAGTTGAGGTTCCAAAGGAGCTAAGGCAATACTCAAACCGTGATGTAAACCATCGCATATCACTGATTGGTCAGAGGGAATTAGGGTTGCTTATCAATACTCGATTTGAAGTACACTACACACCATACACGTTTAAATATGTAGTAGTAATATTGAACCACATATGGTAACAATAGCGTCCCCTCTTGTCTCAGCTTTAAGGTAAAGAGTTGTCATCTGAACACTGAGGCAATGTTTCCCACACTCTCCTGTTTGCTTTAGGAGTTCGCTGTCTCATTGCCTTCAGCTTTCTTCTCAAATAGTACTTGTCTCGTCGTTGTGGCAAACAGCCACGTAGCGAGAATCAAAAACACACTAGTTTCCAACAAGTTTATTAACACCCAGGTACGTTGGGGTTGTGCTATTTGCAGTGGAAAAATAACCTCACGATGCCAAAAGCAAGTAGAGTTGAGGTAAGTTGAGCAGGTACCATGCAGTGGAAAAGCAACAAATGTAACACATGATAACACAATAAGTTAATAATAAGCCAACTATAATGCTTTATGCACTTCAAATTCAACATGCATATTACAAATTCATCTTTTGAATTTCTTTTAGCATGGGGTCCATCCTCCACTGCAGGGCTCCACTTTATTCCACTTTAGTCTTGTTAATGTGAATAAATCTAGACCACACACACCAATGATCGAGCCGAATTGTAGTGCCTTGGATTTTAATAGATTTTCTCCACTTTGATAAAGATATAAAGTCTTTTTTGTAAATAGTATGTATTATCTTATGATGGTAATCTCATGTTTGAGTAAAATAACTACTGTGAGAAATCTTTAGGAGCTAAGCACGGTATAAAGATTTCATTTTAGCCACTGGAGGACGTGGGTGCTTTTTTTAGACGAAGGGAAGGGAAAAGGAAAAATACTATATAGAAAAATACTATAAAATACTATATTTGTTAAATTGATGTCCTAATGAAGGATCCTTAGTAATTACACACTTCAGTGCCTTGGAACATGCATACAGGCATTCATGTTTACAATGACTCCTACAATATGCACATTGCAGTGTTACAAGAGACAGGAGTAGGTAATAGTAACAAACCTGTCATGGTGACATCCAAATGCTAATCCTGCATCCTAATGCACTGTCTGCACAAAGCTGAATTATCGATGGCAGACCACAGTAGGTAGAGCATAATGCAGTTCAGAAAGCAGTTGTTACTGAGTAGACTTTTTTCAATCATCAAAAAGAGGGGTGGTGATAGGAAAGGCCAAACACAAACAAACACACAAAGACACAGACATTCAGGCACAGCACGATACAGAGGGGTCTCTCTTCATTTGCCAAATACCCCTCTCTTTTGAAGACCAGCCAAACATTTTGTTTACATGACTGCCTTTTCTGGCTGAAGCGTAAACATAACATCACAGACACACATACTCAAACTCCAGAAATTACAGTGTTCTGTGCTATTGGTCTGCAGAGGTACCTCATTGGTGCATACGGTATAATTTAAGATTCCACCTGGCTTGTTTAACAAAATACTGAAAATGCGCTACTCCTTATACAAGAACAAAAGCACTTTAATCCAAGCACAATAAAAGGTCGAAAAATTTTAAGAAATGGTCTTAAAGCTGAGGGTTGTTGATTTTTGAAAGAGCTGGAGACACGAAACCACATACACATATTGAACTAGTAGATTTCATAACTATAAATTACAAGAATAAATTACAGTCCTGCCATTACAACATTATCATAAATTTATCTCTTTCTATAATCAAGCCGTGTTTCAATTAACGTCTAAAAAAATGTTAACATTTTGGTGCCAAGATTTGTTAACCCGTTCAAGAGCAGAATAATAAAAATGCATTTGACAAAACTTAATGGCATCTGAATGGTCTAGCAGCTGAAAGGGGCTGACTTTATTTCCTCATGACCTTTCAAATCACAACTGTGTTAAAACTTAATGCGATGGTCTCAACTGCACAGTGTTCAACTTGATTTCCTCTGCTATAGTCTTCCAAAAATGGAAGTTTTCCTTCATCTAGTGAAATTTGGTGTTCTAATACAAAGACGAGGCCTTGTTTGGCACCAGTTAAAGGGTAAGTGGGGTTTAATTGAGGCTGGAGTGTATGGCCCTGCTTCATTATCTAACTTAATATTTTGAATACCTCGGTTAGGCTTTGTTTCTCTCACTTAAACTGGGTGTGATTTGGATATAAAGGTATGTTACAGAAATGGCCATTTTAATTAGATTGTTGTTCAGGTATTCACATTTACCGTTGAACATGTACATGCTCAAAAAAAAAAATACAAATCTAAAACTAATTAAACTGTGTGTAACAGTTTGTGACACATCTTGTCACTAATGTCAGTTGTAAGAGCTGAACCCTGTCAGAACTGCATTTTTCTCAGTCAGATGGTGGCAACGCATGCTAACACTGCTAATGATCAGAGCTTCTCTATTATTTATCTCTGCTGTTTTCCAAACGAATAATCATTGATCTACACAAGTTTAATGATACATTCTTTGGTTTAGTGTTTACCATTCTGCTTATACCATCAGATCAAGTGATGTCTCACTAAACACCACTTCTTCTTGTGCAGCTCTCATTTTTGCTGTATGAATGTTTGCAGATAGTCGAGGATAGCTGTTGCATCAACTTATCCTGTCTAAAATATGTAAACTTTTAATAGAAAATAGCATCAGTTTGTTTTTGTATTTTTTAATGTTTTACACATAGTACAATAGCAGCTTTAGTTTCAGCTGGGAAGTTCTTATGAGTAGCAATGATTAACATTTTATTTTAGCACTTATTAAAGTTAGTTAATAAAAATAACTCAAGATACTACAGAAGAGAGGCACATGCTCTGAATTCAATTTTCTCTTTTATTCTTAACCGACCTTTATAATCTTGTTAACTTATCATAAAACACACTTAATTCAGACAACATAAAACTCACCATAAGCTATGGTTTACCTTGACATAGCATCAGGATGGGGTAGAGCCACTGCCCTGACATTGTTCCTTGTCATCCTCACGGTCAGAACTGCTATCAATGACTTCTGTACTGAATTTCAAATCATCAAACTAGCCTCCACCAGTCTCAGAGGCTATATCTGTCCCATTCTGTTTCCCCACAGTGTCAGCACGTGGAGCCTGGTGAAGCTGACCTCCACTACATTACACCGTCACAATTGCGCTGATGGTGCGTATGAAACAGCTATAACTGCTGCTTTAAATTAAATGACATACCTGTAGTTTAAAATTTCAACTGTAAGATGCCGTCTACTTTAGCTGTTGTTGCTCAACTTAAGGTAAAGATGAGGTTGTCTGAGAGAATCACCCCATGTTTTTACCATTACAGTGTCAATGACATGAAAATGGGGGAAAAAAATAGGATGGCAGTTTGCTGTGATTTATAGAAAGAAGCCTATAATGATATGTTTGACAAGAAAGAAATAACTTTCTAAGATCTCAGATCTCAGCAAAAAAGGATTATAGTATAGCCATGGAAAAATGTACCTGTCCATGTTGTGCAAGACTGAGTATACCTCCTAACCATGTATTGATCCTGCAACTGCAGCAGTTTTTTAAAGCAGATCTTCAATAATGTTTCAAATCCTGTCTTATAGATGGATATAAACACATCCCTTCAAACTAGCATCTTCCCAGATGCTCTTAAAACAGCTGTTTTAAAACCCTTATCAAAGAAACTCAATATGCTCCTGCACTAACCAGCTTTTGACCAATATCCAACCTTCCATTTATTATTAGGGTACTTGGAAAAAAAAAAAATGATGAAAATAACTATTTTCACTTAATTTAATGACCTTAACATGATCCTGATCCCCCAACATGGGAACAGAACAGAAGCAATTTTTGGCTATTTGTTTTTTGAAAGTTCACAACAAAACCAAAAAAAAATTAATCTGCATCTTCCAGACAGAAGGAGAATTTCCACCAACAAACTAATGTTACAAGCTTCAGTTTGGTCTGTTTTTTGCAATACAGGTCAAAATGAATATAACGCTTACAGCACAAGGTGACCAGTGTACAATGTGTACCATGTTTAAAGGGAGTTCTTACCGCCTACAAGCTGACAGGAGGGTCATGATAGAAAAGATGCTGCAGGCATGGGTTTCTTCTGGATCCATCAGAAAAAAAAGGCATCTCGTGGATCCAAGCCTTTTATTTTTACACAGGTGGTCTGTGGAGGACAAGCATTTCATACACGGACAATGCATTGGCACTGTAAATTCACCTCTGGCATTGCAGGCGCCCCGCTGCAGCACTGAAAGTTCACGGAGGAGTTCTTCTGTTGTGCTGCCCAAGGGAACATTCTGATGGCATCAGAGTATGGAACAGAATGCCAAGCCAGAATTCATTACTTGACATCATTTATTACTGTCAATTTAATTCTGACATAAGTCTCAAGTGTTAATTACTCCGGACTCTCCCCTGATCTACAAAACAACATCAAATTTACCTTCCTTCTTTTTTCTAGCAGTACTAGTCATAGAACTACTAAGCTACTACGAAGCTAGTTCTTTATGATGTTGATCAGTGTCTTCATTTTTGAGGAAATTTTCCACTATTGACTTTAAAGCATCTGCTGACAGTAATTCAGATCAGGCTGCAGATGAACCACCATCTGGACTGTCTTAAGGGAGTACTTAAGGCACAGTCTGCTGCTGTTGTTGCTGCTGCTGCAAACTGCTTCAAGTAATGCCAATGCAACACAAAGTGTTTGGGGTCAGTATGAATGGCTTTAAACCATCTGGGTTGATGGACAGCAGGTAGGCTAAAGCAATGATCCAAGCCTTTGAGGCTCACTCTAAAATGTTCAAAGAAAGGATGAGTTACACTTGTCTTTTGAAATGTACTGTACGCTTAATCTCTCCTGTGTCAGGCTAAACAGACTAGGAGTGCCAACCTGTTTTGATGTTGGAGTACCATTATGTATGCCTACACACTAAACCAACAGCATAACAAGCATGAGGAATGTGTCTTGCTTTTGAAATGGAAAATTAAGTGCTTGTTTTGGACTATTCCTCACTTTATTAGTATTTTCACTTGCTCATTTTATGCGACCCTAACGCTTAACTTTGGCCTACCAAGTGAGCTCACAGCATAACAAGCACAGCAAGCTATTGAATTACGAGCGTTGATCAGATTTTATTTTGATCAGAGCACGCTGAGATCAAAAAATGTCATAAGCCATAAAGAAACGGTTCGATATTATTCGATTGGCTCATCGGATCATGCATTTCACATCAAACAATTCACAGCAATAGAGGCTTATAATGAAAGATTGCTGGTCAATCTGAGCATCCTTGATTGAAATGCAGCCAAAATGAAGGCAGAGGCTATTAATGGTGCTTACAGACTTTCTACTTGTTTGTTCAGAATGGAAAGGGAGATGACGGGTGTACAAACTCTTCCCTGCAACTCTTGCGGGTAGCATGCCACTTCTCAATGCCAGCCATTGTCTCTCTCTATTTCCCGTTCACATTGTTTTTTAATTTCCTTAGTTTGCTCTTGTTGCTCCATTTCCTTTCCCATCTGTCCTCTTTCTTTCTCTCCATACCAGCCAGCCAAGGCCCTGAAAGCTCTATGTCAAACTACCTGATTAAAATCACAACACAACAAAAATATCTCTCCCTGTCTCTTACTCGATGCCAGATACATTTTCTTTGTTTTTGTCTTTGCACAACCATCACCCTCTATTTCTCACTCTCTGTGTGTGTCGGTGCTCACAGTGCCAAAGCTTGCAGTGGACCTGGCTCCATTTACAGAACAGCAAGGTCCCTCTGTGGTGGCTGATATACAATCCCTGTCACAATAAAACATGAAAGGAAACAACAATGACAGTGAAATCAGGGCCACAAACAAAATAGGTATGGTACAACATTATAATCAAAATGCAGGGAACAGTCAATTCTCACTTACACTATAATATTTGAAATATTACTAGCTAGTGGCAGTTGTTCAAATCCCAAATATGTTCTTTCCCCATTGATCTTTAAAAGTCATAGCAGGTTAGTGATGTTAGTATTGACAATGACATGCAGGATGCACAAGATTACTAAAACTCTGAACCAAGTTTACGTCACATTTCTCATACACAATTGCATTTATTAAAAAGGCCTAAATATATTTTGTTTTTTTCGTAAGTTTTTTATTTCTATTATTCTGATGCAAATTGTTTGCACCTTATATGCTTTCAGTATCTAATAGATATGAAATCATTTTGAGATTGTGGGAGGCAGATTTGCAGCAGTAATAGCAAGTAAAGATTGATATTTTACCATTTTAGTTAATTAGGTAAACTTGTTACCAAAGTGTTGACTATTTGAACATCAATCACATAGACGACTATTTTTCTTTTGGAATTGTGAGTAATGTAACTCGAACATCCATGTTTTTTATGGCTCTGGCCCCAGTTGCATAAACTTTGTTTAACTAGTCTTAGCCTTAGTCTTAAATCATCAAGTTAGACTAGTCTAATTAAGCCAGTGTGTTGCATTAAACATAAAACTGACTTAATTTTATGGAGAACCTCTTCCCCTGGCTAAGCCTGGCTAAGCCTGCAAAGAGAGCTATTTTGCCACCTTTTCTGTATCTTTTTTCCCAAAATTGATGTTGCTTCGCTTTGTCATTAGGTTGAAAAAAGTTTAATTACCAAATAACATGTTCTTTTTCATATTACTTTCCTCCAGCTGGTTTTAAGCTACAGCAAAATGTGATGATCCCCCACTGTTGCATCTGGTATTTCTGTGTCCTCAGTTAATTGTCTTATTTTACCCATAATGCATTAAATTAAATTAGTCAGCCATAGACAAGATTTAAGCAGCAGGGTTATTTAAGTGTCTTTAAGGAGTTTGACTTTTTTTTTAAATTTCATTCTAAGATTCAGTCTACTAACAAATGTAATGGAACTGAACCCGGTCTGGTCTTCAACCAATACTGCTGCTTACCAACTTAGTTAGCGGTCAGGATTTTGAAAGCTTTTTCCCCTGAAAACAGCTGCCCAATCTATGGCTTTAAAATGAAACAGAGCCCTCTCACTTGCTATTAAACCCTTTATAAATGCTGCTTAAGGAAGGACGGCTGCACCTCTTGGGATTTTGTAAAAGCATTGTTCTGCCTCTAAACCAGCATTAGACACATAAACAACTTTGAATTGGCATCTGTATCAAAGGAATTTGAAGGCTACCAAAGTGACAGTGTCTTTGGGAGCTGCCCTGTACTACTGCTGTACAATAAACTATGCTGTATTAGCTTCCAGTAGAAGAGCATTTTTATTTTTGGAGGAGTGACTTTGTGTCCATCTGTGAAGCTACCAATATCTGTTTGTCACTGTGTATGTGTGGTTTCTCATAGAGACATTGAAGACTTTGTATAATCTCCTGATCCTCTTCAAAGTCTCATTGCTAAATTAGCTGCCACCAATCACCATGACCAAGATAGCCACACCACTGACAGCAATGTGACACATCTGTGACTTATTGTTTAGATCACAGCATGACTACCTTCCTTATCTTAGGCAAATACCTACCTTCATGCTTTGCATTTGGGGCACTCATTCCTTTGGAAAGTATGGTTTCTCTGCAAGCTCCTGCACTTCAGAGAGAATTTCTATCGCAGCGTGTTGTCTCTGCACACAGCACAATGAAAAGTGAAATGTAGTGTTGGTCAAAGTAAAACTGCTGCAGTCACCGTCTACTGTGTAGTAACACAAACAGAGAGAAAATAAAAGATCCTGCCCTCTGTCAACCCATTTCATTGTCTTCTACAATGCTCTCCCAGTTGTTTTTATTTATTGTGAAATACTCTCTTTCTCTGCTTGTGTGATCGTTGTTCCTTTACACCTCTCTCACTGTTTTCTTTGAGTCTGTTGTTCTATCATCTCACTCTTATAACACCCCCACACCCCTTTACTTTTTTACTTCTTTTTTTTGTATGATTTTATTTTGTTGGCTCACAACTATTCTTAATATTACGACCTTCTCAGTCTCTCGTTTCCCGTATTATCCCCACCTCGTTCATTTTATTTTTCCAGTTAATCTCCTGTCCACCTCTAACCTTCTTCGCAGCTGATATAAACATATTGTTTCTTTCTTTATTGGCTGGGTCCGTTGTCCTGACACTTACAGCTACAGTCCTGTTTTTATAAGGTGGAGATGAGGGGTGTGAGCGAAGCATTGATTGTTCTGGTGGCGAGAGCAAAATGGTATGGATTTTCACTTGTATTCAAAGATGCGATTACAGCAGTGCCTTCGTGTTTTCATTAGGTGAGGACAGGAGGTCATTCGTCACAGAACAACCTGGGAAAACTTAACAAAATTGCACAGCGAAACACCTTGTATTGTGGCAGCGGCGTCACTCAAGCTTTGCGAAGCACAAGACGCTTAAACCTTGTATGTAAGTGTACATGTGTTAATGGGTGAAATTGACACCTCCTGCGGCTCCTGCAACTGCAACAGAACTACGCAGGCTAATGTGCTTCCTGTAATACTTAAGTTTCTAACTACACAGCGGGGGAAACGTCTATTGCCAACAAGCTGTGTTAGATTACACTCTTTGTTTTCCTTTTTTTTTTTTTTTTTTCCTGTGTTTATGTCTCTAGTGGCAAAAGCTGCTGCCTTTTCTACATAAAAATGCAATGTTTTTGCACTCTATAAGATATTGAGAAAATCTGCATTTTTTTGAAACTCTCTATCTTTTATACAAAAACAAGAACATATTTTTACACCCCGAGGACAAGTCTGTGTATGTTTATGTCTGTTCAACACATTTAACACCTGATTTTACCCCCCTTAGCTTCATTTCAAGACTGCCTGCGTCCTGCCGACCTTCTCCCAGGCCAGGCTATTATCCCATAAACACATATTCACGCTTACAAGAATAAATCATGGGAACAAACATATATGCACACTCAGAAAACCTTTTTTTGTTTTGTTTTAATGCATTTATTAATTAAAGTAGGCAAGCAAATCATGAAGATTACTCGGGATTATTAGAAGAAAATGAAAGTACTTTATTGTTTCATGCAGCTTCACTATAACCAGACTGCAATCAAGTAATTTATTTTTGAAGGGAAGAAGGACTCAGACGCTTTAGCCTTTGTTCATTATTTGTTTTGCCATCCATAATTAAACATCGTCTTTAATGAAAATAGGGGCACAGTCACAAATACGTATACTGTATGTTGTCATATATTTTTCTCCCCTGAGAGCAGAGATGCCTATTCTGCTTACTGAGGTCAAATAGGTCAAGTTTTGTTTTAATCATTTTTAAGAGGCAGCATCCGATGAGCCATAACATTAAAAGCACTGGCAGCTGAAGTGTACAACATCCTGTCATTCATGTAGATACCACTTAACATCAACCATCCACCCCAAACAGCCTTGCAGACCAAGAACACCAAATAATACTGAGCATGTCCCACAGGACACTATTTGCTGCCACACCACAAAAAGTGCTCACCAACTAACCTGGATGTTCATGAGAAAGAGCTTGACCTGGCATTAAAATTCCCAGATCAGAATCTGTTTGAGTATCCATGGGGAAATGCCTGAAGACATTAAGATTCATTAAGGCCTAGTCACAGATCAGATTTCCCACAAAGTGGAAGGGTGCATTGTCCTACTGGGGGGGCGGGGACAACTACCATCAGGGAGCGCTGTTGCCCTAAACAATGTTTGGGTGGGGTTTCTCGGGGGTCACATACAATCAACATAAATTCCAAGACCCAATTTTTCCCATTATATGTCACTGTAGTTAGATGATAAATATTTTTCATTTCACAAGTCAGTGGTTTTAATCTTATGGCTGATCGGTGCATATTCTTGAACATTAACACAGGAGTAAAACAGTCTTTTAAAGTGTAAGAGGGTAGAGGTGGAATGAGGTTAATGCACTTGTTTATTTTACATTCATGTTCATCAAGAACATAAAGGCAAATGTCGTCCCACTGCTGAGCCTCGGTAAAGTAAAGCATTAGAAAGAATTATTAATGGGTTCCATGACATTTGCAACTCCAGGAACATAACAGAGATAGATGCCTTGAGTCCCCTTTAATTTTGACACACTACCTCTCTGAACAAGGGGGTGGAAGCTAATGCCCTAGATTCCATTAAACCACCCACGTGCTTCAGTAGCTACTTTAGATCACCTCAAAGCTATTAAAGAGCTTATGTTTGGATTGAAGAAGCAAGTAAATGCAAATGAATAACAGCAGCAAATTATTGTTGTGGCCGTGTGTTCCAATATCCCTCACTGTGAAACACCAAGGAAGATTTATTCATGAGATATGAGATGACAATAGATTTTTTTTTAGAATGTTCTTTGACCCATAATGGCGAGATGAAAGACAAAGGAAACAAGGGGGGTATTATAGTCAAAATCAAAACAGCAGGGCAACAATGATTATGAGTTTGAAGCACATGTTCAGTGCTGGATCCTTTAGGCATCGACTATTTAACAGTCATCTATAATTTTGCTATTGCCAAAGCACAAGTTGCAATATCATTGTTATTTGGATTTGATAAAACTGCTCCAGATCTGATAAGGAACCTACAATTGTTTTGGTATCAAGGAAAGCAACATTCAATATATATATACATAAATGTTAAATGTTATGTGGATGTCTTATCTGCAGCTTATCTTCAGTGTTGGGTAGTGTTCCTATCACATACTGAGAAAATTGAGCAAAGTGACTTTTGACAACCCGGTTACAACCTAGCATGACCTGAAGGATGTGTGGCAACCTTCTCACATAGGCCAGTCTAATTCACAAATAACAAAAATTCAGCAATGTAAATAAGGGAAATGAAATCTTTGACTTATTGCTTTTTGTTAACAGAAAAATACACCTGTACACCGTCAGCATTCAAGTTTCTTTCACCATATTCAGATGACGTTATAGTAATCATCTTGTGAAATTGTCGCAAAATACACTTTATTCATATGAACCAAACCAAAGGTGTCTTTTTTTCTTTCAGCTTTTCCAACAATCACCAGCTCAAACTTTACAGAGTCGGATGTGAAACTATTCTGGCTGCACATGCTCTCTAATTCCCTGCTGTTAATCATCTGATGGTCTGAAAAGAGGCACAAAACACAAGTCTTAATGAAAACAACAGCAATTGTTGGCTATTACAGCCTACAGCACTTCCCATCTCAACCAATATTCAATTAAGCAAACGAAACAAAGGGGGACGTGGTGATATTATGGAAAGTAACAATTTGCTTAATTAACTAAAATAGTGATCAACTGCAACACTTAGTTTTGTCACACTATGCAACAGGTTACCGCCTTGATTATCATGTCACCGTGTTTATAAAATTCGCTTTTTGTGGTTTGTTTTGTTGAAAGGATCTTCTTTTAAAGGTTTGCATCTTAAAAACATTATTAAAAGCAAATGAAGACATGTCTTCCAACTATGAAGTCAGAAAATATTCCCTTACCATCACATTGTCAGCACTACTCTTTATTTGGTTATTACTGTACTTTTGTGTGTATGCGTGTGGGAAAAACTGTGTATCTATGTGTACGTGCGCACAATATCTACAACAGCAGAGCGATAAACATCTTAATCCTGAATAATTACACTGGATCACACACGCGCATGCACACACTCAGTGTGCATGCAGTGAGCCTCTCAGGTGAGATACTGACACACTTACTGATGATTACATCTATCAAACAAACTCGTGAGGAAACCGGCAAAGGAAAGATGAAGAAGACAAAGAGAAGAGGGGAGGAGGATGCAGGAGTCCAGGGAAGGGAAGGTGATGACAGTGTCAAGTATTTAAGTGAACAGAGTAGGAGAGGATGGAAAAACCAGGTGTTCTGTTTGAATACAAACTGTCACATTTATCCTCCTCTCTGCTTCCTGTCGTTCTTATTTCCTCCATCCCTGTTTCTATCAATCTGTTTCCTTCCTCTACTGCTCCACACTTGTTCTCCTCTTTCTCTGCGCAGCATCATCTGAATAATTGCACACCAAAACACCTGAACTGCCCCTGCCATCCCTTGTGCATTCTCTGTTGTGAACACCCCACCCTTCTCACTTTTCTCACTTGTCTGCACTTCCTTATTTCGTTAATCACTCTCACCTCCCTGCTGTCATCTTACCCGCGCCTCCTTTCTGTTCCATGTTCCGCTCTGCTGTGCCTCAAAGAGAACAGAGAATGTGAGATCCTATATCGCCTTTATTCTTCTGTTTCATGCCATCCCATCTGTGTATTTTGCCATTATACTTCATCAATTATTCATGCTTCATTACAGAGATGTCCCAGCTGACAACACCTGCACAGAACAACAAGCAGATTAAATTTGCAACATGCAATTTGTGTGTTAGCTAAATAGAGACAATACACACTCAGGAAACCTCTTTGTTTTCATCTAGAGGAAATCACTGCAGTACATTGCAAAAATCCCATCCTTAAGTTTCAAAAGGAGAAATTTCTACAGGTCATTTGGATATCCAGGTGAATTAAAAAAAAAAAAAAAAAAAAACTGACACCAAGGACTCTTACTCTTCAGTGTCCTCTGCATTGTGTCATCATTGTGTAAGGCTGCATTCATTGATTTATGACCACTTGAGGGCCACAGCAACCTGCTTCATTTATAAAATAAAATCATCGAGAGGAAACCTTCACTAGTCCAGAATTGCAAGTAGACTCGGCTGAAATAATTAGTGGATGCTGTTAGAGTCAAACAACAACTGATGGTAAATGGTCTACCATTTCTTGGCTCTTTATAAGTCCAGGTCCCAGATTCACAATAATGGAAGGGTTTGGTTGAAAATAGTACAATCGCAGTTCATATAGTGATATTTTTTGGGGTAAAGATGCCATTTTTCAATTTTTCAACAATTTTTCAACCTGAAGTTTAAAACTGTTACAGTTAGTTTCAGATTTGTTTCCTCTTTTGTTCCTATTTGCTATAGTGATTTTAAACTATGGAATAAGACTTTAAAATTACTGAAGCAACCTCTCCTACAAAACTGAAGACACTGTTGACAGAAAAAACATTTGCTGCTCCACTACAGGCAGACAAGTGAGTTATCCATACAAATGTGGGCTTGTAAATTGGAGAAAAAGAATCCTAATGTCACTGAGGAGCTAAATTACGATTTACCACACATTGCTTTTGTTTTCAGTGCAGCTGACCCAACATCTCTTTCAAAAATGAAAGTACTATGTCGAAGAATTTGAACACTTCAGTAGGCTGTTTTCCTTTCCTCTTCCTCGTCCTTCCTCCTCATGTAGATTAGGCATTGTGCACTGCATTCTCAAAGACAGAGACACTTTCAGTGCAAGCAAAATAATGTCATCCATCTTTAAATATGCATCATGTCACCTTATTACAAGCTATGCCAAGAAGTGGAAAACAGAGACCTGAAGTGTCCACATTACACCAGCTGAGAAAGCCCCAGTTGCCAAGAAGAATGTTACCTGGAGTAACATTGGAGAGATGTCAGTTGTGCAAACCAGCATTGGAAGTGAGCTCAGGGATTGAGGCCATGTCCATGTGAAAACAATCAGGGTATAGTGAGACGGTCACCATATTTACACCATTTTTGGCAACTGTGTTGCACATTAGCATTTTTTACGATAATCCTCTAGATGCTCCAGCACGGACTATACATGACAGTAAATGGCCTCAGCCAGAATGACATTTCACTTTTGGCAGTGTATTTATTTGTAAAGAAAAGCGCATGTGGAATGCACTTGACTTTGTACTTCCGTGCATTGTTTGTCTGTTAGCGGAATATCGCACAACAGGAAATATATGTGGAGGCAAACGACAGAAAGAGACAATGCTGGTTAAGTTCAAGTCACATCCAGTTGCTTGTAACTATGAGTCTCTGTTCAACCATTCATATTAAAACAAAACGGCAGAAGAAAAGAAGTCTCAGTCCTTCAGGATGAGGTAATTGTGCGAAAACAAGACAATATTTCATCGATTATGTATTTCAGAAAACAAGATATATAAACCCATGCTACTATAAATTCTACATGTGCTCTAATTATCGGTTATCACAGAGCTCTTTTTAGATTCTACTGTTTTTCTTTTATTTTCCTGGCTGGTATTAAATGTTACTGAACAGTATTAAATACCACATGACATCGAATGTGGTATTTAATACTTTAGAAGAATAATATATTGAGTTTCACATTGTCTAATGCCTTGCAGTGGCTGTCACCTGTAACTATGAGTCTTTGTAACTACATCCGTTTCCCATCACCCCTTTATCTCCCCTCTCCTCTTTTATTTTAATCTTTTTTTCAATCTCTTTTTTATTTCCTCTGACTGATCTCATATCTCTCTCATGAACATTATTTCCTTTCATTACTCTGTCTTGCTTTAGTTGTATATTTTCCCTACCACTATCTGTACGTGTATGTAATGTTCAAATTGACTGTACTGTATGAATTAAAAATGTAGTGGTCTCAATCATGTTGACGCTTAACACAGTAATAGAAAAATGAATTTTTGTCCTACAAATATGGCAAACAGGCGTGTGCTTATTAGGCTTTCTGGATGTGGTGATAATATTGGCGATGGAGAATGAAATTGCTGTTGTTCTGTTTCGAATGTCTCCTAAAACCGTAGCTACTGCCCAGCCTGCATCAGACAAACAATTGCATACAAAAAAATAAAAGCATTTGCACGTCTTTTAGTCTTACCCACACACGTCTATTTAATTTTTGCCCCTGTTAGCCACACAATGTGCTTAAAACAAACACACATGTCTGATAACCAGATGCACTCTTCTCTCTCTCTCCCAGTCTGAGAGATTTCATCATACACAAACTGAGAGCCAAAGACACGGTCTAAACATCATTGGAAATGTTTACAGATCTATGCTAAACAATTGAAAGTGGGGTCTGACTGGCAGCTGGAATGGGTGCAATGCTGAGTGAGAAATGTATGTAATGCTCCCTGAGTTCTACCTGAAAGATAAAGAGGACCATAAAACAGAATGAACTGATTGTTCATCTACTCCAATCATACAAAGCTTGTGTAACAGCTTTCAATTGAATCACATGTCATACAGTACTGATGAGTAAATCACCGGATGCACCAGAAGATAACTTCAACATCCGTGATTAGTCATAATATCTCTGGAACACTACATATGAGAGACTTCCTTTTCCGTCCAGAACTGCTGTGCCAATGAAGTCTGCAATGCATTTACATCCGTCGAAAAGTTTTTTAATGCAGGGTTGAATTTAAGTGTCGTTTTGGTGATCTATAATCCACAATCTGAACTGAAGGCCATCTATGATTATTTATTCAAGAGTTATTTTCATTGTTTGTTGTCAACCAGCCTTTCATGACTGTGTTTCTTATTGTGGGAAAGCTCCTCAGTCAAATCAATTGATCCCCTGCTGATCTTTGACATACACATTTACTGCGGTGCTGCAGCTCGGCTGGAGAACACATGACATGAAACACCTTTACAACCACACGTGTGCCTCGCAGGTCCTTTTGCTTTTCATTTCATTGCCCATATGAACAGGTTACAGCAGCCTCTCACACACGAACAGGGTGTCACACGCAACTCTAGCAGTGCTTTTTCGTTTTCCTTGACACACGCACGGTTCCAGAATAGACCTGGAAATGATCTCTGGATAGACTCATCGCAGCATCAGTGTCTTATGTGCAGAATATGCTCCATGCTATGAAAAAATAATCAGGTGAAGAGCAGTATTCCTCTGAAGTACGTTTTCTTCTTCTCCCTCTCTGAACAACGTTGAAGCAATATCATGTCGTCATCATTATTCATCATTATCAAAGGCAAACTCGGCGTAGAGTGATGGAGGGCTGGCTGTAACAGCCCGCAGCAGAAATGCATGGCCACACACTTGTGAGAGCCGCAGCAGATTAGCAAGGGAGCCATCATGCTGTGCAAGCGCCTCATATGTGGACCTCCCGTCAGACTGCGGAGCTGAGGCAGGCACGATATATGCCTCGTGCTGATCATTTAACATAGTGTCAGGACCTACTGCATTCACAAATCTACAAAAATGCTGGCTCAGATCACCTCTGCCTCGGCATCCACACATTTTTATTTGTATTATATTTATTAGTATTAAAGTTTTAAAGACACATAAATCATGTGATCTCAATCTTTCTTCTATCTATTGTGAGGCCTTCATCAGTGCAAACATGAAAACATCCAGTACACAACTTTCAAAGTTTACAATTTCAGTTTTTGCTCATTTTACTGTATGGCCCCGGGGTCACAGTCTTCAGTTCCTTCCTCCTAGCATACTGTAAACTCTGCTCTCTGAAAGGAAACCATGAAAAATCGTGGTCGGTGTGGAAGGCCTACACTGATCTTAATGGTGCATCGTGTTATCGGGAAAATGTGTAGCCTTTGATCTCTGATGCTATGGTGACTCTGGTGTTACTAATTAAAGTTTTTACGTGCTTGTGGTGTTCCATAGACACTGATTTATATCTGTAAAAATGTCCAGGTGGATTTCGAAATCTGTGACATCTCACTTGGATTCACTTGCAAATGAACTATTCATGAATTATTCTAAATAAAGAGAGGTTTATCTGTATAAATATCAATATAAAACAGTGATCGGCAACAACCAGCCTGCCAAAACTGGCTCAAATACATCTCTGAAGTCCAAACAGAGAATCCAACCCTACCTGAGGAATTGTTGTTGTACTTTAATCCATGTTAGAGGTGAATAGTCAGACACAAGAATTGAAAAATCAGGCCAAAAGCTGCAGAGTAAACAGCACCTGTCCCTGTCATTGAACATATCCACAGGAATACAATTTATAACAAATAAAGCAGATTTTTTTTTTTTGGCAGCAGTACAATGTGTTGTACAAAAAAAAAATACTTAAAAACACTTTTTGTGAAAACTGAAATCTTCCCCCCCTTGATGTGAAATGGGCATTACCTTGGTCCACAAGCAGATTCAGTTTGTGTGCATCAATCAAGCCATGTCTTTACTACATTCATTGGTACAAAGTGGGTCATATACTATAGGTGCAAGGGAACATTGCACATAAAAGTTGATTGCACAGTGCTGTTCTGAATGTGCCACCCAAAATGCACTCACAGAGGCTGCTCTTCTGAGCACATCACTGAACAAGGAGGTTGTTTGGAAATCACTTAATTTCTCAGCCTCAACCAATGAGGTATATTAATATATGATTTTTTTCTTTTCCTCCCCAGGGAGGGAGAAACCTCCACTTGGTCTGACTGTGTTAGGCTCACTAACTAAAGAAGTGATGATGAGATAGCGCCTCCAGTCCTCAAACCTTGAAAGGAACCCACGGCTGCTTGATAAAATCTACCAAAAGCTCTGTCACTTGTATTGATATGAAGCAGGCTGCTAGTAGGTATTCTAACAACTCCTGCGTCCTTGTGAATGATTGCAACCTTGTATCAGAATATACTGTCTATGTCAAAATTCTACATTCAACATTCATATGTTTTTTCCTTCTTCAGAAAAGAAAGAGCTGTTAGTGTAATCTTGCTTAATCTATCTTTCCTTCTATTCTATATTTCCTTGACCCCATCCAGTAGTGCACAAAAGCCGTCCAATGCTTTGCCTTCACTTTATCCCTGACAAATTTGAAAATTAATAGCATCACTTTATCTGTTACCCACTTCAGAGTGTCCTTTGAGCCAGGTTCAACACTCTGGCGGATAAGGCGACGCAGTCTGTGAATTTAAGGGGTGGGCTGTGTTCTCCCAACACAGCAGGAGCCCCTTCTGTCACAATTAGGGTTAACCTTCTCAAATGGCAATGAATGCAGCTTGAACAACTCTTGTAGTTCTACACACATGTCCCCAGTGTTGTCCCCTTCTAATGGAGTCCGTCCCTCAACTACTTTTACGTTGACACACGACTGGCCAGGGGAAAGCCTTTTGCCTGAATGAGACAACTGATAATAACTCCCCGCACCGCGCTTGGCATGTATGCATTGATTTGCTGCCACCTCCTTCAAATCTGTCACCGTGACCTCTTTGAAAACATCAGTGTCTGTTGAGCTTTGAGGCATCACATCATGCTCTTATTGCTGCATGCACATCAGTTGCTGTCAGTACTTCAATTTTGGGGTGCTAACTAACTATTCTAACTATTCCTTATAAGCAGCAAACTTCATGGGAAATGATATATAGCAGGGACAACACATAGTTCTTCTTTGTATGCCCTGCTAAAAATGTTCTTCTTTAGAATTTTTCATAGACTTTTTTTTTGCTTGCTGACTTAAATTTTGGCAAAGTGAGGGTCGGGAGGGTCAAGAAAATTGGGCCAATTTTGGGCCTGATTCCCCCCTTCCAACCAGATTCAATAAAGACCAAATTATCTGATGTTTCTAAAGATTAATTTGCCAGATTATCTTGCGGTTTAAGGTGTGTTAAGAGTGATTTTACCCCTCCCTGAACTTCTTGGAAGCAAATTGGTGCTGCTCCAATTTGAAATCATAAATTAAACCTTAAACATGTTCAGTATTTACCATCAGAAATCCTGTGGCGTCGGGGGAACACAGAGAACAGCCAAGCTATTCGGCTCTTCTCAGGTTGTGGATTGTCAAGGGGAACGATAGCTATTCAGGAAGAAAGCTTACTGCAGAAGAAAGCACAAAAAACAGCCATAAAGTGTAAAATGTGTGTGTGTTTTGTGTGTAAGTATGAGAAGGAGAGATATTATTTGATGTATGATGATGTATGCTGTATGATGCTGGCTTGTGATGATGTTAGTTTACTTTAAAGTCATATTTGTGAGAGATTTCAAGACTCTGGGGATTGGAATCTGTTAGCGTGTTATGTGCTGTGTTGGTCATCCCATTGCAAAATGATTAAATGTGTCATTATTTGTCTTCATTTTATAGTGTCTCTGACATTGTAAAAATTGATCAAAATCCAAAGATTTAGGAAATATTTTATTGTTAGGCTCCAGAACAAAGAAACAGTTGGATATATTCAGAATTTAAATAACACATTTGTTATTGACAATGTGGGAAGAGAAAACTGAATCTCCTCAAGAACATTTCATGACTCAAATAGGTCATTAATGAACCTATCCACATCACCTTCCATAACTTCAGTTATTTTTATCCATTTTCTGCTTCTCTGCTTCTCCCACACATGCATGGCTCATTACACAGTCTGTTTTGCAACCTGTTGAATTATGTGTCACTATTGGGTGAAGACTTCTAACGGCTTACTAAAAATTTGCAGACATACTTGCAGACTCTGCAACAGAATATCACCCTGCCAAAAAATATGCTGATCGATCAATAATTTCAGTCCTTAAGAAAAAAAAAACAAAACTTCAAACTTTTGCAAGTGCCACCTTTTTAAGTGTAAAGATGGTAAATAAGGCATTTTTGAGTTTAGGACTGACATTTTCTCACTATGTTTTGACTTTTTTTGGTTATTACTGTGAAAATAATCAACAGTCATTTGACAATGTTGCTACTTGTGCTACTAATAGTATCATTGTATCATTGACTCACGCTGTAGGCTGATAGCCGTAGCTGGTTTAAAGCACTGGCAATGGACATTATCCAAACTGACACATTTTGTCCAGGCTTCATACACAAGCTGGAAGCTTTCTCTGTTGAAGTGGCAGCATCCCAGCAGTCTGGTTTTCTTCATGGCTGCAGCTGCACTGCAGAAACCGAGATGTGGGAATATGTTACTGGAAACCAAGCAGGACGTTGGTT
>KV751316.1:3510648-3524135 GCA_001698575.1 Mola mola
ATGAGATTTACTGTCAAAGCACAATTTTGCATGTCCAAGTTAAACTCATGCACTCTTGTTGCAATGAGACTAGTTGGTTATGAGTTTTTTGGGGGATTTAAGCATTGATTTAAAGATGGATTGCTCTGAGTTGAAGCTGTGTCAGGTGAGAGCCAGATGACATTCAATGAGTAATGAACATTAAGGGGTGATTGTAACGAGGAAAAAATGACGTCCACTGATGATATATTCAATTATCCTTGTCATGAGTCAGCAGTTTCTGTCTTTTTTTGCCGGACTCTATATAGTTTAAGCAGTCAAAGAGTCTGGCATTTCGCCATGCTGGGTCTTCTCTGTCTTCTCTTCACTTTCCAGAGAACTACTGTAGATACTCTCATGTGTAATTTATTTTCTTTTAAATGTTCTTCCCAATTTATGCAATGTTTATTTATGCAATTTTTATGAGAATGTTTGAAGCTAGGAAACACACAAGCACACATTAACATGAACATTACTGAGCCAT
Source organism: Mola mola (assembly GCA_001698575.1). Classification (NCBI taxonomy): domain Eukaryota; kingdom Metazoa; phylum Chordata; class Actinopteri; order Tetraodontiformes; family Molidae; genus Mola; species Mola mola. The sequence continues at coordinate 3,511,151 of KV751316.1, forward strand.
CTTTCTCCATTTTATATAAGTGAAAATCTGCAGGAGTGTCATATCCCTCTTAGTAGTAGATGTTAAAGCAGCGGGTTACCAGGCAGCGGCCACAAAGACTCTGACAAGCGTTGCCTGAAGCAGTGCATTTTCAATAAAGGTCTGTGGCAACAATTCAGAATATAATGTTTAAAAGCAGAAGCTGGACTATTCATAGAGAAAATCGTAACTGAGTTGCTAAGAAATACGTGTTACCTCCAGCATGTAGCTTCAATATAGTTTCAATATTTGTGGAATACATTGTTTTGTCATACTGTGTAAATGTCATACTTTCCCTTACTCATAATGTGACAGTATTTACACAAAAAGTATACTTTAGATATGACAATCATCACAATTTGTGTGAGTGTTTATGTCCATTTGGTTGCGGTGTTGAGTGAAATGCAGTTGTGAGCTGACATGGTTGCTTGTGGACAGCCTGAGGTTTTCTGCATCCTGGATAAAGGGTATACGCTGAGTTCATCCACATATGTTATTATTTCATTTTAATAAGATATTTAAGTTTAAGTATAAGTAACCTGTATTCAGTTTAACCAAGTAAAAGAACAAGAGAAAAATCGACATCTAAGTTTATCTACGTAATATAAGCGGTATTAGCGAATTCAGCATAATTTTTATGGTTTCATCTTAAGTAATGTTATGGTGTTTATTCTACTTTTTAAAAAAGGCTTTGAGTTGTGGCAATTCAACGAGTACAATGGAACCACTTGGTTTATTTTACATAAAGTCAAAAAAAAACTATTATATACATTTTTTTGACATAAATGCATTTATATTTTTTTCTGTGGACGCTGGTTATATAAAGTTTGTTTCTCTGACGACATACAATTACCGTCGTGTTAACTCAGACAACATCAGGAAGTTCAGCTGACATCCAAAAACCAACATACATCAACTGATGGCTCAGATGATTCTCCTCTATGCATTCCACTGGCAAATGTTATACATAGCACAACTTATTTAATCTGCTTTGACCTGCCTCCTCTTCCTACTTCCTCTGCAACCCACTTTGCAGCCTCCTCCACCTTAGCTCCAAATATAACTTTATGCAAATTGAATGGAAGATTTTCTCTTTTACAATGATGTTCCTGTCTTAATGATATATATATATATATAAATAGTTCCTGCTTCTAGTGTGAGGTGATTACCCATGGAAGTTATATAACACACCCTTGTTGACATATTTATGATGTCATGAAATTCATGTTTGGCTACTGTATGTTCACACTTGAGCCTGCATGACTGCCAGGCAAGAATATTAGTTTCCTGATTAAGTTGTTCTGGACCCTGCACTCTATTACCAAACTGTCAGTATGTCATGGTTTAAAAGGAAGGAGAGGAGCTTATTTGTCTGCCAATGTAACTTGTCCTACTAGTCACTTTAAATATATATCTTTTCTTTCTTTCTTTCTTTTTTAATACCACTCCATCTCCAAATGTATCATCCATCTCAAGTCTCAGAAATACCTCAAATGCATCACACACCCCTCTGTACCCAATACTTGTTATATCCTCTGGAGTTATAAGTGTCCCCCCCGATTGGATTCATATAATATTATGCAGTATTGCACATTATATGACGCCAATCATGACAAGCACACACATTTAAATGCTGAATCTATTCAATGCAGAATCCTGAACGTGAGCAATGAAATTACCTTAATTTTAAAACAAATACTATATGCATTATGTTGTAAACACAAGTAGGATTCGAATTTGTTTATGTAGGCTGCATTATAGATACTCAGATCCTGTCTTTGCTGTTTTGCTAACCACGTTAAGTAGGTTTAGGAAAAAGTCACTACATGTGACTTTTCTTTAATCAATGTTCCTATCGTTTGATAGGAGAAGTGTATTACTTTCTTATTTAACCCAAATCTACACTTAATTTCAAACCCTATGGTTGCTATTTTATGACTTTTTCAACATGAATGAAATGCAACTTTCAGGGGGGCTTCTGGCAGAACATGACACTTCATACCAAATCGGGAAAATCATATTTTAGATTCCTCTGATTTTAATACTCAAGATATAGTGCATCCCCTTGGCCCAAAATCAAGATTGTGTGTGTGTATAAAAGACTCATGCTTACCAGAAGTTTTTTTTTTTACGTGTCCAGTAGATTGCGTCACATGCTATAACACAGCTGCCATGGCTACAATAATCCTTACAGATAGCCTTTGACAATAAAAATTACAGCCAATAAAAGTGCTTGTTGTTACGCCAAGTGTCGGAAAACATTACAGCACTCTCACGAGTCATTTTATTTGAATAAGCTCTCCAAATCTATTTAATGTATTAGCTGGTTAGAATTTAATTCTCAGCCTCAAAGCTAAGACGTTGGTGTTTCCTGTTCCTCTAACTGAAATGCAATGCTCTTCAAAAAAGAAAAGTTTTAAATATTTACAGGTTATTATTATATTTACAGGTGTCAGCGCAACCTCAAACACAAGATACAGATGTGATCTAAAACAATGTTTTCCTCTTGACAAAGCATCAATTGAAACATATGTATAATTACTGAGTCAATGTGGCAGATGTTAAAAAAATCCAGGAGCACTGCTGCCACAGGGAGGAAGAGGCTACAGTTTAAGAAGTGATGACGCTTTTGTTGTAATAATGACAATGCTCTATATTGGATTTATGACTAGTTGAAGATCTGTTTCATGGCATTGCCATGGTTATGTGCAATCTCACAGAGAGTGAGAGACCCTATATAAAAAGAAGTCTCAGCATAACCCCTAAAAACTCACTTTACATTTGTATATACCATTCCCCGTCTCCCTCTGCCTTTCTCTCTCTCTTACACACACACACACACACACACACACACACACACACACACACACACACACACACACACACACACACACACACACACACACACACACACACACACACACACACACACACACACATAGAGAAGGCAACATCATTTCATGGTCACCATGTTGCCATGGTGCCCTGAGGCAATAAGAAAAAAGGAAGCAAAGTGAGTTTGATTTCAAGATATAATGTGGCTTGACACGCACACACACACTCACAAACATGTCTTCAATATTAGTAGTGGACTAACAGTGGACTTCAGTTCCTGGTCATTTCAAAAATGCAAAAATAAATAGAATTTTTACTTCTGAGTCGAGTTGCCACTCTTTTCCTGTATCTATCTTTTTTAGTTGTTTTGTTGTTTTTGTTTTTGTTGTTGCTTTGTTACTGGAATTGCCATGTGGGGCCCGGAATCCTTGCGTCCTGTCTAAAGTGTGGACCTACATGTAAAACAGTAGAGCTCGGTTTTCTCTAATAAGTTTTTGTTTCTTTCAAAGGTTTTATTAAAATATATATATACAGTATATGTTTAATGTTAACAATGCAATGCAGCAATGCAATATTACACATTCGGTACACAATGTACAATGTATTTTTTGTCTCCTCGCCAATGAATCCAATAAATTGACACACTGCAGTCATCTTTTTTCTTTAAAATTGGAGTCTAATTGTTACTCTAACCAATTAGATAATGTGTTCCTCATGGTCCACTGCACACTAATTTACATTAAGCACAAGCTGCCAGTCTGGACCATCAGCAGTGATATGTGTCTGAAACATCAGTAAATCCAACACGTTTAGTAAACATCTTACATCCTTACTCTCCAGGATGGCAGCAATGAAGATGGCATCTCCATCAGCATATTTTTTCAAGAATATGCATGTCCATCCAAGGGATGTTGCATCTTGTTTGTTCTTTAAAGAACCTTAAATGACCTTAAATTACATGACTCACCATGGTGGAGTTAAAGCCACACAGATTTTAAACTTTATTTAATAAAACTTTTCAAACATGATTACGATTTAATAACTTTAGTAGAAACAGCCGATCCCTACATGATTTACTAATTTAACAGAGGAATTCCTCAGCACTTCAGATCTGATTTTGACTAATTTTCTCTTTATGACTGAGCTTCCGTTGCACCATCCACCTCTCCCCACCTTCTAGCCGATGTTGACTTTGTGCAATCTGGCAAAGAAAAAGAGAAAATTAAAAATATTGTTAAGTAGGAGTGTTTCCTTCAATATACCATGACACACTGACAGTCTCACAGATCATTAACAGATATGGATAATGGGGTGTGAATAAGACCTGGAGAGATTCAAAACGGGCCCACTGGCCCTGCACTAAGGAAGGTTGAGAAAAACTCAATTTTTTTCAACTGTGCAAGCAACAAGATGAGTTCCAATCCCAGTTGTTTGCCTGCAGAACCAGAAGCATGGTGTTGTTAACAACACAAGTGGAGTGGGGTTTGCTTTTAGCGCAGACACAGAACTGCCAATGCTTATTGGACTCATCAGTTCAAGCACCGTCATTTTATTACAATATTTAAACTACATGAGCAATGTTAACAAACATAACGAGCTGTTTAAATCTGCCAGCAACAGTTGTCATATCAGTTGACACAATCAGTGACGGTTGACCAGAAATGAGACCGCTATAGTTTATCTGTGGAAAAATCAAAGCCTATTTTGTGCAGGGATGTTGGAACTCTTTTTCTGAAGGAGATAATGGGCAGGGAGGTGGTATGGACTACTTCAGGTGTTGCACCATCATTCTTTCATTTATGTTGCAGAGCTCTCCAAATCAATAGTAAAGATTATTGAGAGAGGTCATATGTGGCTTCACATAAAATAGAAAGTAATATTTGGAAAGATAATGAAGCACTTTTATCGTTATGAAAGTGCTAATCAAAGCAGTTAATCAAAGCACAGATGTTCATGTTATTGTAACTCATTACAAATCCAGCTATGGTGGACATTGTATAGAGTAATAACAGCCCAGTCACGTTATATGCAGTGGTAACTTTGAAAAATATTAATATGGCATAGAAATTAAAACTTTGAGTGTGACTGAGAGTAGAGCCATTCTTCCTCCTCACTGGAGGAACCAGCTGAGGCTTTTCTGGTATCTGATTAGGGCACCTCCTCCAGATTCCAATGTAGACCCACAGTTTACTGGGGGATTATAGGCTATTTCCCCTCGGGAGGAGGTAGAAAATGTTGCCAGGAACAAGGACGTCTGCAACACCCCATTAAGCTTACTGACACAGTGACCCCATCACAGAAGAGTGGAAAATAATTTGTTGATAGGCGGAGAGTCTCACTCTGCAGCCACATCAGCTATCAACAGGTAGATGTGATATAATGTGGATGACTTATAGAAAAAAAAAATACTGTAGGCTGGTAACATGTAACATGATAAATTTAATGTAATAATATTACCAAATTAGTTTATAAACATGTTATATTCATTACTGCTCAAAGGAATACTGTTTATTACTGGCCACCACATGTATGGGAAAACCTGAATTAATCTACCACTGCTATTGTAAACCAGATGAGTGCTGAACTGGAACAGAAAGGTCAACGGGCATTCAGTAGTAACAATATCTAAGAACTAAAGACACAACGAAAGGGAAATTGGACTGGGCGGCTGTGGCTCCGGTGGTAGAGGGGTCGTCCAGTGATCGGAAGGTTCCCGGTTCGATCCCAGACCCTGCAGTCAACATGTCGAAGTGTCCTTGAGCAAGACACTGAACCCCAAATTGCTCCTGATGCTGCGTCATCAGTGTAGGAATATGTGAATGGTTAATGCTCCCGATGAGCAGGTGGCACCCTGCGAGGTCATCACTGCCACCAGTGTGTGAATGTGTGTGTGACTGGGTGAATGCCAAACCTGTGGTGAAAAGCACTTTGAGTGGTCAACAATGACTAGAAAAGTGCTATATAAATACAGGACATTTACATTTATAATCACTTTAGGTAAACATGATAGGCCAAATAGTTGTCATCATGTTTAAAAAAAAATGAAAAATACTAACAGCTGAATATTCATGCCTGCTGGTTGGTTGGACTAAAGAAACAATGCAGCATGATGAATATCCAAGTCTGAGGTAATTTAATAATAGGCATCTGCACATCATTGCTATAAATGTGTGTCTGAAGTGATCACAGAAGAAAAATGAACAAAGTAGGGTTATAGCTATTATTTCCAGCTATTATTTCCAGTTATATCCTTAGAAAGAGGAGCAACTCTAAACTGAAAAGGAATTACAGTAACTTAAATATAAAATGATTTACATGAACCAAAACTATATTTCTTTTGTCTTTTTTATGCTATTTCCAAGTTTACTGTACAAACACAAACACACACATACACAGAATGTACAGTATTTTTCACAAAGCTTGGTTACTTTGGCCTTCAGCTCTCAGTGTACTGATTCAAGGTTTCTGCCCCATTGAGTAACAGATAAGACACAAAGCGGTAAAAAAAAAAGTCAGATGGAAAACAGTGAGTGTGGGAGTGAGGGGTAAGCAGAATCAGAAGGCAGGGAGTAGAGAGAGAAAGACAAGACCTTGACAGGGATAACTTAGCGTAAGCCTGTGAAAATATGTACTTTGAAAGTACTGTAGAATATGCTGCCCATTATAACCTTGTTCACACACGTATGAAGCAAATGGTAAATATTTTCTCTGCTTTGCTTCCCCCGTACTGATTATTTGCAAAACCAGAAGTTTTTATACACACAAAACACAAACTAGAAAAGGACAGTTATACCTTAAACAGGCTTTATCCTATAAAGAAACTTTATATGCTCTAAGCACTCATCTAGGTACTCTGCCATTCAGGATTAAACTGATCGTCATGGATTAATTTATAACCAGTATTAGCTGTCCTGAGTAATCAGATCACAAGCTCTACAGGTGTGAATACACAAAGGCACTGAGGATGCACTCTGACACCAAAAGAGGAAACCATAAATACACTTGATCATACAGTTTTGTTAACTGTAATGCAGATGGTACGTTAAAGCTCACTCACTGTATCAGCTCAGGTGGGCAGCAGAATCATATTTGAAAACAGTATTTTAGAGCTGCTTGAACTACTAACAGCAATATTTCCATACTATCTCAAAAATCAGATGATCAAATACTATTCGTCTGTGTTGTTTTCTAAAATTCAGTATTTCAAGTCTTATTCCTGTAAATGGTTCAATCCTCAAAACCTCATTTTGTTTTCTAAAATTACATGTTTCATTTTTTTTTTTTATTATAAAATGTCTACATTGCCTTATCATTTAGCCAGAGCAAGCCAAAGTGAGCTGGAGCTTCCCTGCTTGTAAGCTGCTAGTCTATGCAGTGGAAAGTTCTATAATTGAAATAATTCATACATACATGTTTGAACAAGGCACACATTCCCAGGAAGAAGAAAAAACGCTACTTGTACAAGATCACCTACAATTTGATGAATCACAATGTTAAGTTTTGTTTCTACAGTGTTTAGCTCCACCCCGCAAGCCATTAAGAGTGGTTTTCTTGTATAGAAGACCTGGGCTGTCTGTTTTTGGTGGATGAATGAAAGCAGAAATCCTCAGCCATGTTGTTGACAGCTTATTGCCTGTAATGATGTTTCGTTTTGTTTTGTTTTCTGCAGCTTATCCGTGTCCGGGTCACGGGTGCAACAGTTTGAGCAGGGAGATCCAGACGTTCCTCTCCCCGGCCAGTTCCAACAACAACTCCGGAGGGACACCAAGACGTTCCCAAGCCGGCTGAGAGATATAATCTCTCCAGCGTGTCCTTGGTCTGAGCCGGGGTCTCCTTCCGGATGGGCATGCCCAAATCACCCCCCCAGGGAGACGTCCAGGAGGCATTCTGACCAGATACCCGGACCACCTCAACTGGCTCCTCTCAACGCGGAGGAGCAGCAGCTCTACTCTGAGCTCCTCCCGGATGTCCGAGCTCCTCACCCTCTCTCTAAGGCTGAGCCCAGCCACCCTGCGAAGGAAACTCATTTCAGCTGCTTGTATTCGCAATCTCATTCTTTCGGTCACTACCCAGAGCTCATGACCATAGGTGAGAGTTGGGACGTAGATTGACCTGTAAATCAAAGCCTTCTAGCTCAGCTCTCTCTTCACTACAACAGACCGCTTTACCGCCAATCCGTCACCCGCTCCATTTTCCCCTCACTCATGAACAAGACCCCGAGATACTTGAACTCCTCCAGTTGGGGAAGCGACTCTCCCTCGACCTGGAGTGGGCAATCCTCCCTTTTCTGGCTGAGAACCACATGTGTCTCACATGTACTGTGATTGTCTGATTGATAAATTAATTAATTTCACTTACTTATTTACATTCAATTATCAAATTCTGGTCTTTAGAGTATCCTATTGTTATTATTTTGGTCATAAAATAGACAGTTCTTTAAAAAATAATAATTTAATAATCGTTTAAATCTGCCACTGTTTTGTATTGTAGACATTCATTGACATCACTTGGCTACTACAGAACAGCAGATTGAGTGATGAATAAGAGATTGTGGGGTTTGGCATTTAGCATTAGCATTATGCATTTAACTTTATTATGAGAAAACTTCAATAAAAACATTGGCAGTGGCAGACACTTACAAATAGACCAAAGATCTGGTCTCCAGCTTTTTCAGGGACACAGACAATAGCTATGTTTACATGGACACAAATATTCAGAATAAAGTGCTGACCAGAATAAAATTGCTTCATGTAAACAATTCAATTGGAAGATTCTGATCAGATTCGGCTCATTCGAAAAGAAATTATATTCCTTTCGAGAGGGGTGGTTTATGCTGATTCTTATTCCGACCCGCGTCCACGTACACACTTATTCCAATCGCTACTTCCTGTTTGAGGTAAAAATTAAACTCACTGCGCATGTGTGGCTCGCATGTCCTCCAGCTCTCTCCTCCTGAAACACAGGAGCATTATGCATTTCTGAGCCCATAGATTGATCACAGAGAACAGTAGAAACAAAAGTAGGGAACCTGGCGCAGAGCCATTCTTTAGGAGTGCGGAGTTTAAATTGCAGGCAAAAGCGCAAAGGTGCAAAGTGTAGCCACATCAGCGTTTGTTTACAACACAAGCAGAAGTATAACTTCTTCTGCAGTTATTTTAAGGAAATTAGACAAATCTGTGCATGTCAAAAATCTGCTATTCTGATTAAAGCTTGTTACATGTATACGCACATCATGATTGGATTATTTGATTAAGCATCCATATAAACAAGATTCGGAATTTCAAATCCCTCAAATTTGTAATCCGATTAAGAAAAATTTGCACATGTAAGCATAGCTAGTGATCCCCTTGTCAGAGAAGTGGTGGAGCTGCTGGGGTTTTTTTTTTTAAACCTGCAAGAAACTAATGAAAAGTTCCTCTCATAAAGGTCCACAACCTCTTTTGAAAGCTCTAACCTCAGTTTATGTTTATCATCTTCTTTATGCTCCAAATGTGTTTATGGGATTTGACCTGAGAGCCCCAGCTTGCACTTTGTATTGAAACAAACAGACACTGCGAATGCTGCACTGCACCTTACTGAACACGTCAATCAGTTTAATATTCGACTGTGGTACACAGCAAATCCACGAACACTGCAGGCCATTATTTTGCACTAAAGCATATACTCTGACAGGAGGAGATTTGAACAGAAGACAAGTAAGATGCAGTAAAATGAAAGCATCACTGTCTATGATAATGTTGCCTTACAGCAAGTAGGTCCTGTGTTCGATATCTCAGTCAGGGCCTTTCTGTGTGGAGTTTGCATGTTCTCCCTGTTTCTTCATGGGTTCTCTCCGGGTACTCCAGCTTCCTCCCACAGTCCACAAACATGCAAACTGGGGGTTAGGTTAATTGGTCACTCTAAATTACCCGTAGGTGTGAATAAGAGTGTGGATGGTTGTTTGTCTCTATATGTCAGCCTTCCGACGAACTGACAACTTGTCCAGGGTGACCCCGCCTTCACCCGCGATATGGTGTACAAATTTTATCCTTGTACTAACTTTATGAACTGGGCAGCTCTGTCTCTCTGAATTGTTCAATTTTAAGGAGAAAGAAATTGTATGCACTAAAACATAACTCTATATTAGGCTATGTGAAATACAATGTTGGTGCATCAAACAATATTCAGGGATCTCAAGGCATAGCCAGGATGAGGAAGGTTTCTAGTTTGGGAACCTCAGATTTGTATTCTGTGCTTCTGATGGTTTCGCGAGCTTCGCTAGCACATGGTAAAACTGGCATTTTCAAATTTGAAGCCATTGAAAATAGGTGCGTCACCTTTGGACATGAGTTTTCGTTCATGACAATGACAATGACAACAGCAATGACCGAACAAAATGAGTTTCTCCTGTGGGGTTACTGGACTCAACCTTAAAGACAGGGTGAAGGAGCTTGGAGGGATCGGGAGGGAGATCAGAGGAGAGCTACTGTTCCTGCATATGTAAAGGAGCAAGCTGAGTTGGTTTTGTCATCTGATTAGGATGCCTCCAGGAGTATTTCGAGGCATATCCAATTGGCAGACAACCCTGTTGTAGACCTAAAATATTAAATATTTCATCCTGGAACACTTCAACATCCCCCCAGGGAAGCATTGCAAAGGAGTAAGATGCTTGGAATACTCAGCTCAGTCCGGGTGTGATGCAACTACAATTTGACTCTTAAGAAGAAAAATCGGATGGATGGAGAGATGAATGGACTTCAAAGTTTAACCAATAGCTTTGTTATAAATGCTGATAGACTCAACTGTATATTTCATTCGGCTTCCTCCTCCTCCTCCAAATGACTTTCTATATAGTAGGTTCCATAAAACAACTAATTGATTCGGGCCCGCCACTACTGCTGGACCTCTCTTTCCATATTTACACACTATATTCATCCCTGATCCACAGCCAAAAACTAACACAATAGACACACACAAGCACATGCACATACACACTAATAAACACAAAATGAAATCGCTAACAATTTCCCATATTTACACACGTACAAACATACATGGGCCCATTTCAGTTGACACACCATAATTATACGCCGACTGGCTGATTACCAACAGGTCTCTCTGCGCAAATATTTGTTAGATCCCTGAATAACCAACAAAATAAATCATGAGCAGGAAATAAATTAAGAAGGGGGAAAACAGATCCCAACCTAAGAGGGAAATAAAAAATACCAATTGCAGATTTCTGACGAGAGAGAAAATAGAAGAGGGGGGTTATAGAGTAAAGAGAGGAGAAATGATGATAAGAAGTCGAGGGGAGGATGAAGAGGACAGAATCTAACTGGAGAGAAGGGCAGGGGCAAAATAAGGATAGGAGAAGCGGAGGTGGTAATACATATGAAGTTTATTCCCCGTTATGGAACTGTATTTAAGAGAGAAAATCAAAAACATCTAAATGCACAATTTAGCTTAACTTCCTTTATAGTCAATAACAGATTATATTATTATATTGACAAGAAACAATCTACTCAGCTAAGGTATCTGAAGCCAAACTTAAAGACAGTTGCTATAAGGGACATAGGACACGAGGCGAATGAAAGGGGACAGCAGCTGATGTGACATCACAGACGCTGACATGGCAGCTGACAGGCTAATGCTTCAGCTCACAGGCTGACATGGTGAGACACTTAGACATTTGAACAAGACACATGAAGAGGGAGGTTTAGCTGAAATGATCTGATTGCCTCAAGAATTGCAGTGTTACAACTAGCAGCATATCAAACGAAGTTTAGTGTCAAACAAAATTATCAGCTGTTGACGATAACAGTGGGTGGAAATGGTTAGAAGTAAGAGTCAATATGATTAAGGATGGTAAAAGTTCAACTATTTATCCCTAGATGCTTTGGATATGACATTAGCTATGTTTTAAAGCACAACATTTCTTAATCAGACTGAAAATTTGAGGGATTGGAAATTCCAAATCCTGTTTATATGGATACTAAATCAAATAATCTGATCACGACGTGCGTATGCATGCACCAAGCTTTAATCAGGATAGCAGCATTTTGACATGCGCAGATTTGTCTGATTTCCCTAAAATAACCACAGAAGAAGAAGTTGCACTTCTACCTGTGCTGTAAACAAGTGCTGGTGTGGCTACACTTTGCACTTCCACGCTTTTCCTTGCAATTTAAACTCTGCACTCTTAAAGAATGGATCTGCGCCAAGTTCTGAAAGCCCTACTTTTGTTTCTACTGTTCTCTGTGATCAAGCTACGGGCTCAGCAATGCATAATGCTCCTGCGTTACAGGAGGAGAGAGCTGGAGGACATGAACATCCCTCCAAATTTTATGCTGCCTCCAAGTTTAATGCTGCTGTCAAGTAGCGTGGGAATAGGGCACACATGTGCAGTGAGGGTAATTTTACCCAAACAGGAAGTCGCAATCGGAACACGTGTGTACATGAACGTGGTTCAGAATATAATTTCTTTCTGAATGAGCCGAATTGGATCAGAATCTTCCAATATATCTGTTTACATGAAGCATTTTTATTCTGATCAGTCCTTTATTCTGAATATTTGTGTCCATGTAAACATAGCTACTGTTTTTTTTAAATGTAACTTGTTACATTACACACTGCTAACGAACCTAGCAGTGGCTGTATCTACAACCAAAGATACAAAAAAGCTCAACATAGCTAACTTCCAGCAGACAGTATATTAGCAACAGTTGGTGGTTGACATTCCAGCCCCTTTAAATTCTGGCAATATTTTACAGATCACACCACTAACCAGAAATTAGGCACACCTTCTGAATTTTCTGTCTTTCACCAAACTAACACAAGCTTTAATGTTTTGATATCTCATAAAACACTTCTTTAAAAACCTGACCAAAACAAAATGCACCAAAACCATCTTGGTTAACCTCTCATTGTAAAAAAAAATAAAAAATTTGTTTGTTTAATGTTAAAATATGAACTTTTTTCACCACTAATCAATGATATATTCATCGTATTACCCAACCCCGTAGCCTTTCTGAACCTATATCATGTTCATAATTTATAGTTCATTTGCAGATTATATAAAAAGATAGTAGAGGTGAATACAAGATAAAACATTGTGCAGGGGTGGTTAGAAGCCAAAAAATGGCTTGTGACG